>JAPDOI010000474.1:0-307500 GCA_029168955.1 Aplectana chamaeleonis
TAACTGCTTCACTTATTACTGCTTATCATATCAAGTGATATTATATCAGTTAGTACATTTGTAAATCGCTTTAAAAACACGTTGTAAACAACGCACTTTTCGATGGGAAGGGACTAGAAGGCTGACTAACAAGTTTATTACTTACTGTTTAACATTAACTGCTTCATATTACTGCTTATCATATCAAGTGGAATTATCAGTTGGTACATCAAAATCCAACTAAAACCCGTTGCTTAAGCTGTACTTTTCGATGGGAAGGGACTAGGAAAGTGACTAACAAAGTTTATTACTTACTATTTAACATTAAATATTTCACTTATTACTGCTTATCATATCCAAGTGATATTATCCAGTTGGTACATCAAATCGCTAAAACACGTTGTAGGCTGTACTTTTCGATGGGAAGGGACTAGGAAGAGTGACTAACAAGTTTCATTACTTACTGTTTAACATTAACTGCTTCACTTATTACTGCTTATCATATCAAGTGATATTATCCAGTTGGTACATCAAATCGCTAAAACACGTTGTAGGCTGTACTTTTCGATGGGGAAGGGACTAGGAAAGTGACTAGCAAGTTTGTTACTTACTGTTTAACATTAAATATTTCACTTATTGCTGCTTATCATATCAAGTGATATTATCAGTTGGTACATCAAATCAACCTAAAACACGTTGTAGGCTGTACTTTTCGATGGGAAGGGACTAGGAAAGTGACTAACAAGTTTGTTTTACTTACTGTTTTAACATTAAAATATTTCACTTATTACTGCTTATCATATCAAGTGATATTATCAGTTGGTACATCAAATCGCTAAAACACGTTGTAGGCTGTACTTTTCGATGGGAAGGGACTAGAGAAGTGACTAAGAAGTTTGTTTCTTACTGTTTAACATTAAAATATTTCACTTATTACTGCCTATCATATCCAAGTGATATTATCCAGTTGGTACATCAAATCGCTAAAACACGTTGTAGGCTGTAGCACTTTTCGATGGGAAGGGACTAGAAAAGTGACTAAAGTTTGTTTCTTACTGTTTAACATTAAATATTTCACTTATTACTGCCTATCATATCCAAGTGATATTATCAGTTGGTACATCAAATCGCTTCAAAACACGTTGTAGGCTGTACTTTTTCGATGGGAAGGGACTAGGAAAGTGACTAAGTTTGTTTCTTACTGTTTAACATTTAAATATTTCACTTATTACTGCCTATCATATCAAGTGATATTATCAGTTAGTACATCAAATCAACTAATACAGAACACGTTGTAGGCTGTACTTTTCGATAGGAAGGGACTAGAAAAGTGACCAGAGTTTATTTCTTACTGTTTAACATTAAATATTTCACTTATTACTGCTTATCATATCAAGTGATATTATCCAGTTGGTACATCAAATCGCTAAAACACGTTGTAGGCTGTACTTTTCGATGGGAAGGGACTAGGAAAGTGACCCTAAGGGGATTGTTTCTTACTGTTTAACATTAAATATTTCACTTATTGCTGCTTATCATATCAAGTGATATTATCAGTTGGTACATCAAATCGCTAAAACACGTTGTAGGCTGTACTTTTCGATGGGAAGGGACTAGGAAAGTGACTAAGAAGTTTGTTTCTTACTGTTTAACATTAAATATTTCACTTATTACTGCCTATCATATCAAGTGATATTATCAGTTGGTACATCAAATCGCTAAAACACGTTGTAGGCTGTACTTTTCGATGGGAAGGGACTAGAAAAGTGACTAAGAAGTTTGTTTCTTACTGTTTAACATTAAATATTTCACTTATTACTGCCTATCATATCAAGTGATATTATCCAGTTAGTACATCAAATCGCTAAAACACGTTTGTAGGCTGTACTTTTCGATGGGAAGGGACTAGGAAAGTGACTAAAGTTTGTTTCTTTTGTTTAACATTAAATATTTCACTTATTGCTGCTTATCATATCAAGTGATATTATCCAGTTGGTACATCAAATCAACTAAAACGTTGTAGGCTGTACTTTTCGATGGGAAGGGACTAGGAAAGTGACTAAGAAGTTTTGTTTCTTACTGTTTAACATTAAATATTTCACTTATTACTGCCTATCATATCAAGTGATATTATCAGTTGGTACATGAATCCGCTAAAAACACGTTGTGAGGCTGTACTTTTCGATGGGAAGGGACTAGAAAAGTGACTAAGAAGTTTGTCTCTTACTGTTTAACATTAAATATTTCACTTATTACTGCCTATCATATCAAGTGATATTATCAGTTGGTACATCAAATCGCTAAAACACGTTGTAGGCTGTACTTTTCGATGGGAAGGGACTAGGAAAGTGACTAACAAGTTTATCACTTACTGTCTAACATTAACTGCTTCACTTATTACTGCTTATCATATCAAGTGATATTATCAGTTGGTACATCAAATCGCTAAAACACGTTGTAGGCTGTACTTTTCGATGAGAAGGGACTAGGAAAGTGACTAACAACTTATTACTTACTGTTTAACATTGACTGCTTAACTTATTACTGCTGATCATATCAAGTGATATTATCAGTTGGTAGATCAATTCGCTAAAACACGTTGTAGGCTGTACTTTTCGATGGGAAGGGACTAGGAAAGTGACTAACAAGTTTATTACTTACTGTTTAACATTAACTGCTTCACTTATTACTGCTTATCATATCAAGTGGAATTATCAGTTGGTACATCAAATCGCTAAAACCCGTTGTAAGCTGTACTTTTCGATGGGAAGGGACTGGGAAAGTGACTAACAAATTTATTACTTACTATTTAACATTAACTGCTTCACTTATTGCTGCTTATCATATCAAGTGATATTATCAGTTGGTAGATCAATTCGCTAAAACACGTTGTAGGCTGTACTTTTCGATGGGAAGGGACTAGGAAAGTGACTAACAAGTTTATTACTTACTGTTTAACATTAACTGCTTCACTTATTACTGCTTATCATATCAAGTGATATTATCAGTTGGTACATCAAATCGCTAAAACACGTTGTAGGCTGTACTTTTCGATGGGAAGGGAGTAGGAAAGTGACTAGCAACTTTGTTACTTACTGTTTAACATTAAATATTTCACTTATTGCTGCTTATCATATCAAGTGATATTATCAGTTGGTACATCAAATCGCTAAAACACGTTGTAGGTTGCACTTTTCGATGGGAAGGGAGTAGGAAAGTGACTAACAAGTTTGTTACTTATTGTTTAACATTAAATATTTCACTTATTACTGCTTATCATATCAAGTGATATTATCAGTTGGTACATCAAATCGCTAAAACACGTTGTAGGCTGTACTTTTCGATGGGAAGGGACTAGGAAAGTGACTAAGTTTGTTTTTCATACTGTAAGTTTATTTCATACTGTTAACATTAAATATTTCACTTATTACTGCCTATATCATATCCAAGGATATTATCAGTTGGTACATCAAATCGCTAAAACACGTTGTAGGCTGTACTTTTCGATGGGAAGGGACTAGGAAAGTGACTAAGAGTTTGTTTCTTACTGTTTAACATTAAATATTTCACTTATAATACTGCCTATCATATCAGAAGTGATATTATCAGTTGAGTACATCAAATCAACTAAAACACGTTGTAGGCTGTACTTTTCGATGGGAAGGGACTAGGAAAGTGACTAAGAAGTTTGTTTCTTACTGTTTTAACATTAAATATTTCACTTTTTACTGCCTATCATATCAAGTGATATTATCAGTTGGTACATCAAATCGCTAAAACACGTTGTAGGCTGTACTTTTCGATGGGAAGGGACTAGAAGAAAAGTGACTAAAGTTTGTTTCTTACTGTTTAACATTAAATATTTCACTTATTACTGCCTATCATAACTCAAGTGATATTTATCAGTTATTGGTACACATCAAATCGCTAAAACACGTTGTAGGCTATGTACTTTTCGATGGGAAGGGACTAGGAAAGTGACTAACAAGTTTATCACTTACTGTCTAACATTAACTGCTTCACTTATTACTGCTTATGTATCAAGTGATATTATCCAGTTGGTAGATCAATTCGCTTTAAAACACGTTGTAGGCTGTACTTTTCGATGGGGAAGGGACTAGGAAAGTGACTAACTAAGTTTATTACTTACTGTTTAACATTAACTGCTTCACTTATTACTGCTTATCATCATCAAGTGATATTATCCAGTTGGTACATCAAATCGCTAAAACACGTTGTAAGAGCTGTACTTTTCGATGGGAAGGGACTAGGAAAGTGACTAACAAGTTTATCACTTACTGTCTAACATTAACTGCTTCACTTATTACTGCTTATCATATCAAAGTGATATTATCCAGTTGGTAGATCAATTCGCTAAAAACACGTTGTAGGCTGTATGCTTTTCAGATGGGAAGGGACTAGGAAAGTGACTAACAAGTTTATTACTTACTGTTTAACATTAACTGCTTCACTTATTACTGCTTATCATATCAAGTGATATTATCAGTTGGTACATCAAATCGCTAAAACACGTTGTAGGCTGTACTTTTCGATCTGGGGAAGGGAGCTAGGAAAGTGACTAACAAGTTTGTTTCTTACTGTTTAACATTAAATATTTCACTTATTACTGCTTATCATATCAAGTGATATTATCAGATTGGTACATCCAAATCAGCTAAAACACGTTAGTAGAGCTGTACTTTTCGATGGGAAGGGGAGTAGGAAAGTGACTAACAAGTTTGTTTTCTTACTGTTTAACATTAAATATTTCACTTATTACTGCTTATCATATCAAGTGATATTATCAGTTGGTACATCAAAATCGCTAAAAAACACGTTGTAGGCTATACTTTTCGATGGGAAGGGACTAGAAAAGTGACTAAGAAGTTTGTTTCTTACTGTTTAACATTAAATATTTCACTTATTACTGCTTATCATATCAAGTGATATTATCAGTTGGTACATCAAATCGCTAAAACACGTTGTAGGCTGTACTTTTCGATGGGAAGGGACTAGGAAAGTGACTAACAAGTTTATTACTTACTGTTTAACATTAACTGCTTCACTTATTACTGCTTATCATATCAAGTGACATTATCAGTTGGTACATCAAATCGCTAAAACACGTTGTAGGCTGTACTTTTCGATGGGAAGGGACTAGGAAAGTGACTAACAAGTTTATTACTTACTGTTTAACATTAACTGCTTCACTTATTACTGCTTATCATATCAAGTGACATTATCAGTTGGTACATCAAATCGCTAAAACACGTTGTAGGCTGTACTTTTCGATGGGAAGGGACTAGGAAAGTGACTAACAAGTTTATTACTTACTGTTTAACATTAACTGCTTCACTTATTACTGCTTATCATATCAAGTGACATTATCAGTTGGTACATCAAATCGCTAAAACACGTTGTAGGCTGTACTTTTCGATGGGAAGGGACTAGGAAAGTGACTAACAAGTTTATCACTTACTGTTTAACATTAACTGCTTAACTTATTACTGCTTATCATATCAAGTGATATTATCAGTTGGTACATCAAATCGCTAAAACACGTTGTAGGCTGTACTTTTCGATGGGAAGGGACTAGGAAAGTGACTAAGAAGTTTGTTTCTTACTGTTTAACATTAAATATTTCACTTATTACTGCCTATCATATCAAGTGATATTATCAGTTGGTACATCAAATCGCTAAAACACGTTGTAGGCTGTACTTTTCGATGGGAAGGGACTAGGAAAGTGACTAACAAGTTTATCACTTACTGTTTAACATTAACTGCTTCACTTATTACTGCTTATCATATCAAGTGATATTATCAGTTGGTACATCAAATCGCTAAAACACGTTGTAGGCTGTACTTTTCGATGAGAAGGGACTAGGAAAGTGACTAACAACTTATTACTTACTGTTTAACATTAACTGCTTCACTTATTACTGCTTATCATATCAAGTGATATTATCAGTTGGTACATCAAATCGCTAAAACACGTTGTAGGCTGTACTTTTCGATGGGAAGGGACTAGGAAAGTGACTAACAAGTTTATCACTTACTGTTTAACATTAACTGCTTAACTTATTACTGCTTATCATATCAAGTGATATTATCAGTTGGTACATCAAATCGCTAAAACACGTTGTAGGCTGTACTTTTCGATGGGAAGGGACTAGGAAAGTGACTAAGAAGTTTGTTTCTTACTGTTTAACATTAAATATTTAACTTATTACTGCCTATCATATCAAGTGATATTATCAGTTGGTACATCAAATCGCTAAAACACGTTGTAGGCTGTAATTTTCGATGGGAAGGGACTAGGAAAGTGACTAAGAAGTTTGTTTCTTACTGTTTAACATTAAATATTTCACTTATTACTGCCTATCATATCAAGTGATATTATCAGTTGGTACATCAAATCGCTAAAACACGTTGTAGGCTGTACTTTTCGATGGGAAGGGACTAGGAAAGTGACTAACAAGTTTATCACTTACTGTTTAACATTAACTGCTTCACTTATTACTGCTTATCATATCAAGTGATATTATCAGTTGGTACATCAAATCGCTAAAACACGTTGTAGGCTGTACTTTTCGATGAGAAGGGACTAGGAAAGTGACTAACAACTTATTACTTACTGTTTAACATTAACTGCTTCACTTATTACTGCCTATCATATCAAGTGATATTATCAGTTGGTACATCAAATCGCTAAAACACGTTGTAGGCTGTACTTTTCGATGGGAAGGGACTAGGAAAGTGACTAACAAGTTTATCACTTACTGTTTAACATTAACTGCTTAACTTATTACTGCTTATCATATCAAGTGATATTATCAGTTGGTACATCAAATCGCTAAAACACGTTGTAGGCTGTACTTTTCGATGGGAAGGGACTAGGAAAGTGACTAACAAGTTTATTACTTACTGTTTAACATTAACTGCTTCACTTATTACTGCTTATCATATAAAGTGATATTATCAGTTGGTACATCAAATCGCTAAAACACGTTGTAGGCTGTACTTTTCGATGAGAAGGGACTAGGAAAGTGACTAACAACTTATTACTTACTGTTTAACATTAACTGCTTCACTTATTACTGCTTATCATATCAAGTGATATTATCAGTTGGTACATCAAATCGCTAAAACACGTTGTAGGCTGTACTTTTCGATGGGAAGGGAGTGGGAAAGTGACTAACAAGTTTATTACTTCCTGTTTAACATTAACTGATTCACTTATTACTGCTTATCATATCAAGTGATATTATCAGTTGGTAGATCTTACTTACTTTCTTTACTTAATCGGTTGGCTTTCGCCTGACGCGGTCATTCCGCATCTTCACCGAGGTGTGCCGTCCTAGTAGTCAGCCGTGTCCATTTTTCACGGTCTTCAGCCACAATTTGAACACATTCCATCCAGCTGTCACTATTCCATTTCCTGCGAAACGAAACATCGCGCCTGAACTGTCTTTCGATGCCGAGTGACTTTAAATCCTCTTTAACCACATCCGTCCAGAACTTTCGCCTACGCCCAGGTGGCCGTTTCCAGACAGGATTTGGAAGCATTTTTAAAGCGTGTTGTACGAGACGATCCGGCGTTCTTCTTAGTATATGCCCGAGCAGTCGAAGTCGACTTTCCATTGCTGCTTGAGATGGCGTTAGGAGATGCTGGCACCTCCCTCGTGTCAAGCGTTGATGTACTGCGTCGATTTCCTTGTAAAGGTCTTCGTTATGGCATACACGCGGCCAGAAATATCCAAGCAAACGCCTAAAAAGCTTCCTCTCCGTGCAATCCAACCTTTCCATCTGCGTTTTCGGTGCTGCCCACGTCTCCGATCCGTACATCATGATAGGGCGAATAGCGGATAGGTAGACGCGCAACTTGACTTCCTTCGCGATGTTGGTAGACCACAAACACTTGGTTAGAGAATTGAATGCAGACGTAGCTTTCGCACATCGTTGTCGGATATCCGCTGCATAACTACCATCGTTCTTCAGCAAACAGCCCAAATAACAGAAATCGTCCACCAGTTCGATACGTTGTCCGTCCACACAAACTCCAGTTGAAGGCCTCTGAGAGACCCACATCTGCTTGCATTTGTCGGGACGAAGACAGAAGTCCATAGGCTGCGGCATACTTCGAAACGAGGTTCACAATCCTTTGCAGTTTTGCGTTGTTTTCAGCGAATAACACAATGTCGTCGGCGTACTCCAGGTCGACAAGGGAGCGTCCTGATGGTGTTAGGATCACATCCGCAGGAAACTGTTCTGCAACTCTACGCATGATGTCATCAACGGCGAAGTTGAAAAGAAAAGGTCCTGCAACGGCTCCTTGCCTTACTCCTGTTTTCACCTCGAAAGCTGACGTAAATCCGACAGGTGTACGAACTGCTGCTGTTGTTCCTTTGTTCATGTCCTCGATTAACCGAACATACTTTTCCGGGACTCCATCTGCTCGCAGAGCATTGAGCAATCGATCACGATGAGGAGAGTCGAACGCGGCTTCAAAGTCAAAAAAGCAAGCTGTAATGGCTTCGAAAACCGCTGCCACGATTCAATTACTCTTCTCACGACGAACACTTGGTCGATGGTCGATCTTCCAGGTCGAAAACCGGCTTGCTCATCTCTGGTCGTTCCTTCACGATGTTTGATAAGTCGCTCGAGAATGATACGTTCTAAAACCTTGTACATGACACGAAGTAGAGAGATTCCTCTGTAGTTCTTAGGATCCGTGACGGATAGCTTCTTGTGAAGAGGTACGATGATCGCATGTCTCCACGAATCGGGTATCCTTTCGCTCATCCATATGGCACGGATGGTGTTGGTCATTTCACGAATCCCAGACGGAGGAAGAGCTTTCAGCATTTCAGCAGTGATGTTATCATCTCCACCTGCCTTTCCATTCTTCATTTTCCGGACACAATCCAAAACTTCAGACTCAGTCGGCGGTTCCTCACTGACATCGTAATGCGCTCTCTGAACATGCGGGAGCTCAGGTACTGATGGCGCTGGACGATTCAGTAGTGAACTGAAGTAATCCTTCCATATTGGCAGCGTCGCATCACCAACTGCAACTCCATTGGTAGTGTTCAAGACAGGAGAACATCTCTTCATCTTCCCGCTATACTGTCGCAGCAACGTGTAGGCTTTCCTCAGATTCTTCTCCTCCCAAGCCTTCTCGAACTCCTTAGCTCTACACGTCCACTCTCGTTCGCGGTCACTTTGAAGCTGCCGACGCAACTTCCTCCTCAGACGCTTCTCCTCCACGAAGTTTCCTGCAGTTCGGAGAGCACATACTCTGTTGTAGGTAGATGTTGTTTCTTCTGAGACGTAGGCGAACTTCTTCTTAGGCTGTACAACCGGGAGTGCCTCTTTCGAAGCGTCCTGGATGCATTTGACAAAAGAATCCGCGTCGCAAAGTTTCTTCTTAGTCCGTACTCCGATGTGAATAGAAACGCGTTGTCGGAAATTCCTTCTGCACTCTTCATCTCTGAGACTTGTCATGTCAATCCTCTGGAGAGGCTGAGCCCCTCGCTTCCTCTTATGAATCCTCGCAGTGAAGTTCAACAGAACAGGACGGTGATCCGAATCGAATGCGACATCCCACACAGCTCTAGATCTTCGAATGTCCGATACTGGAATATTCCTCGTCAGGACATAGTCAAGCTGTAGTTTCAAAGTTGTCATCTTCCGCTTCCGCTGCTCTTCTGGAGATAGCCGGGTTGGTCCCTGCCACGTAAGCTGATGGCGGCGATGATTCCTCTTGAATGTCGATGCAATAATCAGACCACTGCGTTCACAAAAGTCGACAAGGCGGTAGCCATTGTCCGATGTTTGCTCCACTGGGTAGAACCATTTACCGAGTACTTCAGTTCCTGATCAAGTCCCATCTTCGCATTTGCGTCAATCCCCACGACAACAGCATGTTGACAAGGTATCCTGGCCAGCAACGTATTGAGTTCCTCATAAAACGCATCCTTCGAATTGTCTTCGGCGGTTTCAGTGGGCGCATGAGCACTCACTATCCACAGATTGAATCCTCTGTGATCCCGCAGTCGTACGAATGCATTCCGACACGACGTTGAGCCGAACTCCTTGACCATACCATTGAAATCCTTCCTTACAGCTATTGCACAGCCTCCCACTCTCCTATCGTCAGCGTTACCGCAGTAGATGGTGTACTCTCCGACGCTGATGACGGGTCTATCCTTGAGGCGGGTTTCCTGCAAAGCAGCAAACGGTGCATGGAAATAGCTCAGAAGTCTGGATAGCGCAGTTTTTTGGATATCACTCGACAGTGATCGACAGTTCAGGGTGGCGAAATTGTGGCTTGTGGCCAAAGACTCCATGACTCCCTAGGTACGGATCCTAAGGTGTTATGGACCAGAGGCCTTAGTGTGCCGGACGGCGACACCTTTATGCAATGTGCGGGATACTTTCGCGATATAGTTGTGCACGCTATATCGCTCGAACGTTCCCTGTGTACACTCAAACGTCTGCTGGGTTCAGTAGAAGCAGGGGCACCAACGAGCAGGTACCAACAGACTTGTATACACACCCCCGTTGGTAGATCAATTCGCTAAAACACGTTGTAGGCTGTACTTTTCGATGGGAAGGGACTAGGAAAGTGACTAACAAGTTTGTTACTTGTTGTTTAACATTAAATATTTCACTTATTACTGCTTATCATATCAAGTGATATTATCAGTTGGTACATCAAATCGCTAAAACACGTTGTAGGCTGTACTTTTCGATGGGAAGGGACTAGGAAAGTGACTAACAAGTTTATTACTTACTGTTTAACATTAACTGCTTCACTTATTACTGCTTATCATATCAAGTGACATTATCAGTTGGTACATCAAATCGCTAAAACACGTTGTAGGCTGTACTTTTCGATGGGAAGGGAGTAGGAAAGTGACTAACAAGTTTATTACTTACTGTTTAACATTAACTGCTTCACTTATTACTGCTTATCATATCAAGTGATATTATCAGTTGGTACATCAAATCGCTAAAACACGTTGTAGGCTGTACTTTTCGATGGGAAGGGAGTGGGAAAGTGACTAACAAGTTTATTACTTACTGTTTAACATTACCTGCTTCACTTATTACTGCTTATCATATCAAGTGATATTATCAGTTGGTACATCAAATCGCTAAAACACGTTGTAGGCTGTACTTTTCGATGAGAAGGGACTAGGAAAGTGACTAACAATTTATCACTTACTGTTTAACATTAACTGCTTCACTTATTACTGCTTATCATATCAAGTGATATTATCAGTTGGTACATCAAATCGCTAAAACACGTTGTAGGCTGTACTTTTCGATGAGAAGGGACTAGGAAAGTGACTAACAACTTATTACTTACTGTTTAACATTAACTGATTCACTTATTACTGCTTATCATATCAAGTGATATTATCAGTTGGTACATCAAATCGCTAAAACACGTTGTAGGCTGTACTTTTCGATGGGAAGGGACTAGGAAAGTGACTAACAAGTTTATTACTTACTGTTTAACATTAACTGCTTCACTTATTACTGCTTATCATATCAAGTGATATTATCAGTTGGTACATCAAATCGCTAAAACACGTTGTAGGCTGTACTTTTCGATGGGAAGGGAGTAGGAAAGTGACTAACAAGTTTATTACTTACTGTTTAACATTAACTGCTTCACTTATTACTGCTTATCATATCAAGTGATATTATCAGTTGGTACATCAAATCGCTAAAACACGTTGTAGGCTGTACTTTTCGATGGGAAGGGAGTAGGAAAGTGACTAACAAGTTTGTTACTTACTGTTTAACATTAACTGCTTCACTTATTACTGCTTATCATATCAAGTGATATTATCAGTTGGTACATCAAATCGCTAAAACACGTTGTAGGCTGTACTTTTCGATGGGAAGGGACTAGGAAAGTGACTAACAACTTATTACTTACTGTTTAACATTAACTGATTCACTTATTACTGCTTATCATATCAAGTGATATTATCAGTTGGTACATCAAATCGCTAAAACACGTTGTAGGCTGTACTTTTCGATGGGAAGGGACTAGGAAAGTGACTAACAAGTTTATTACTTACTGTTTAACATTAACTAATTCACTTATTACTGCTTATCATATCAAGTGATATTATCAGTTGGTACATCAAATCGCTAAAACACGTTGTAGGCTGTACTTTTCGATGGGAAGGGACTAGGAAAGTGACTAACAAGTTTATTACTTACTGTTTAACATTAACTGCTTCACTTATTACTGCTTATCATATCAAGTGATATTATCAGTTGGTACATCAAATCGCTAAAACACGTTGTAGGCTGTACTTTTCGATGGGAAGGGACTAGGAAAGTGACTAACAAGTTTATTACTTACTGTTTAACATTAACTGCTTCACTTATTACTGCTTATCATATCAAGTGATATTATCAGTTGGTACATCAAATCGCTAAAACACGTTGTAGGCTGTACTTTTCGATGGGAAGGGACTAGGAAAGTGACTAACAAGTTTGTTACTTACTGTTTAACATTACCTATTTCACTTATTGCTGCTTACCATATCAAGTGATATTATCAGTTGGTACATCAAATCGCTAAAACCCGTTGTAGGCTGTACTTTTCGATGGGAAGGGACTGGGAAAGTGACTAACAAGTTTATTACTTACTGTTTAACATTAACTGATTCACTTATTACTGCTTATCATATCAAGTGATATTATCAGTTGGTACATCAAATCGCTAAAACACGTTGTAGGCTGTACTTTTCGATGGGAAGGGACTAGGAAAGTGACTAACAACTTATTACTTACTGTTTAACATTAACTGCTTCACTTATTACTGCTTATCATATCAAGTGATATTATCAGTTGGTACATCAAATCGCTAAAACACGTTGTAGGCTGTACTTTTCGATGGGAAGGGACTAGGAAAGTGACTAACAAGTTTGTTACTTACTGTTTAACATTACCTATTTCACTTATTGCTGCTTACCATATCAAGTGATATTATCAGTTGGTACATCAAATCGCTAAAACACGTTGTAGGCTGTACTTTTCGATGGGAAGGGACTAGGAAAGTGACTAACAAGTTTATTACTTACTGTTTAACATTAACTGCTTCACTTATTACTGCTTATCATATCAAGTGATATTATCAGTTGGTACATCAAATCGCTAAAACACGTTGTAGGCTGTACTTTTCGATGGGAAGGGACTAGGAAAGTGACTAACAAGTTTATTACTTACTGTTTAACATTAACTGCTTCACTTATTACTGCCTATCATATCAAGTGATATTATCAGTTGGTACATCAAATCGCTAAAACACGTTGTAGGCTGTACTTTTCGATGGGAAGGGACTAGGAAAGTGACTAACAAGTTTATTACTTACTGTTTAACATTAACTGCTTCACTTATTACTGCTTATCATATCAAGTGATATTATCAGTTGGTACATCAAATCGCTAAAACACGTTGTAGGCTGTACTTTTCGATGGGAAGGGACTAGGAAAGTGACTAACAAGTTTATTACTTACTGTTTAACATTAACTGCTTCACTTATTACTGCTTATCATATCAAGTGACATTATCAGTTGGTACATCAAATCGCTAAAACACGTTGTAGGCTGTACTTTTCGATGGGAAGGGAGTAGGAAAGTGACTAACAAGTTTATTACTTACTGTTTAACATTAACTGCTTCACTTATTACTGCTTATCATATCAAGTGATATTATCAGTTGGTACATCAAATCGCTAAAACACGTTGTAGGCTGTACTTTTCGATGGGAAGGGAGTAGGAAAGTGACTAACAAGTTTATTACTTACTGTTTAACATTAACTGCTTCACTTATTACTGCTTATCATATCAAGTGATATTATCAGTTGGTACATCAAATCGCTAAAACACGTTGTAGGCTGTACTTTTCGATGGGAAGGGACTAGGAAAGTGACTAACAAGTTTATTACTTACTGTTTAACATTAACTGCTTCACTTATTACTGCTTATCATATCAAGTGATATTATCAGTTGGTACATCAAATCGCTAAAACACGTTGTAGGCTGTACTTTTCGATGGGAAGGGACTAGGAAAGTGACTAACAAGTTTATTACTTACTGTTTAACATTAACTGCTTCACTTATTACTGCTTATCATATCAAGTGATATTATCAGTTGGTACATCAAATCGCTAAAACACGTTGTAGGCTGTACTTTTCGATGGGAAGGGAGTAGGAAAGTGACTAACAAGTTTATTACTTACTGTTTAACATTAACTGCTTCACTTATTACTGCTTATCATATCAAGTGATATTATCAGTTGGTACATCAAATCGCTAAAACACGTTGTAGGCTGTACTTTTCGATGGGAAGGGACTAGGAAAGTGACTAACAAGTTTATTACTTACTGTTTAACATTAACTGCTTCACTTATTACTGCTTATCATATCAAGTGATATTATCAGTTGGTACATCAAATCGCTAAAACACGTTGTAGGCTGTACTTTTCGATGGGAAGGGACTAGGAAAGTGACTAACAAGTTTATTACTTACTGTTTAACATTAACTGCTTCACTTATTACTGCTTATCATATCAAGTGATATTATCAGTTGGTACATCAAATCGCTAAAACACGTTGTAGGCTGTACTTTTCGATGGGAAGGGACTAGGAAAGTGACTAACAAGTTTATTACTTACTGTTTAACATTAACTGCTTCACTTATTACTGCTTATCATATCAAGTGATATTATCAGTTGGTACATCAAATCGCTAAAACACGTTGTAGGCTGTACTTTTCGATGGGAAGGGACTAGGAAAGTGACTAACAAGTTTATTACTTACTGTTTAACATTAACTGCTTCACTTATTACTGCTTATCATATCAAGTGATATTATCAGTTGGTACATCAAATCGCTAAAACACGTTGTAGGCTGTACTTTTCGATGGGAAGGGAGTGGGAAAGTGACTAACAAGTTTATTACTTACTGTTTAACATTAACTGCTTCACTTATTACTGCTTATCATATCAAGTGATATTATCAGTTGGTACATCAAATCGCTAAAACACGTTGTAGGCTGTACTTTTCGATGGGAAGGGAGTAGGAAAGTGACTAACAAGTTTATTACTTACTGTTTAACATTAACTGCTTCACTTATTACTGCTTATCATATCAAGTGATATTATCAGTTGGTACATCAAATCGCTAAAACACGTTGTAGGCTGTACTTTTCGATGGGAAGGGACTAGGAAAGTGACTAACAAGTTTATTACTTACTGTTTAACATTAACTGCTTCACTTATTACTGCTTATCATATCAAGTGATATTATCAGTTGGTACATCAAATCGCTAAAACACGTTGTAGGCTGTACTTTTCGATGGGAAGGGACTAGGAAAGTGACTAACAAGTTTGTTACTTACTGTTTAACATTACCTATTTCACTTATTGCTGCTTACCATATCAAGTGATATTATCAGTTGGTACATCAAATCGCTAAAACACGTTGTAGGCTGTACTTTTCGATGGGAAGGGACTAGGAAAGTGACTAACAAGTTTATTACTTACTGTTTAACATTAACTGCTTCACTTATTACTGCTTATCATATCAAGTGATATTATCAGTTGGTACATCAAATCGCTAAAACACGTTGTAGGCTGTACTTTTCGATGGGAAGGGACTAGGAAAGTGACTAACAAGTTTATTACTTACTGTTTAACATTAACTGCTTCACTTATTACTGCTTATCATATCAAGTGATATTATCAGTTGGTACATCAAATCGCTAAAACACGTTGTAGGCTGTACTTTTCGATGGGAAGGGACTAGGAAAGTGACTAACAAGTTTATTACTTACTGTTTAACATTAACTGCTTCACTTATTACTGCTTATCATATCAAGTGATATTATCAGTTGGTACATCAAATCGCTAAAACACGTTGTAGGCTGTACTTTTCGATGGGAAGGGACTAGGAAAGTGACTAACAAGTTTATTACTTACTGTTTAACATTAACTGCTTCACTTATTACTGCTTATCATATCAAGTGATATTATCAGTTGGTACATCAAATCGCTAAAACACGTTGTAGGCTGTACTTTTCGATGGGAAGGGACTAGGAAAGTGACTAACAAGTTTATTACTTACTGTTTAACATTAACTGCTTCACTTATTACTGCTTATCATATCAAGTGATATTATCAGTTGGTACATCAAATCGCTAAAACACGTTGTAGGCTGTACTTTTCGATGGGAAGGGAGTAGGAAAGTGACTAACAAGTTTATTACTTACTGTTTAACATTAACTGCTTCACTTATTACTGCTTATCATATCAAGTGATATTATCAGTTGGTACATCAAATCGCTAAAACACGTTGTAGGCTGTACTTTTCGATGGGAAGGGAGTAGGAAAGTGACTAACAAGTTTGTTACTTATTGTTTAACATTAAATATTTCACTTATTACTGCTTATCATATCAAGTGATATTATCAGTTGGTACATCAAATCGCTAAAACACGTTGTAGGCTGTACTTTTCGATGGGAAGGGACTAGGAAAGTGACTAACAAGTTTATTACTTACTGTTTAACATTAACTACTTCACTTATTACTGCTTATCATATCAAGTGATATTATCAGTTGGTACATCAAATCGCTAAAACACGTTGTAGGCTGTACTTTTCGATGGGAAGGGAGTAGGAAAGTGACTAACAAGTTTATTACTTACTATTTAACATTAAATATTTCACTTATTACTGCTTATCATATCAAGTGATATTATCAGTTGGTACATCAAATCGCTAAAACACGTTGTAGGCTGTACTTTTCGATGGGAAGGGACTAGGAAAGTGACTAACAAGTTTGTTACTTATTGTTTAACATTAAATATTTCACTTATTACTGCTTATCATATCAAGTGATATTATCAGTTGGTACATCAAATCGCTAAAACACGTTGTAGGCTGTACTTTTCGATGGGAAGGGAGTAGGAAAGTGACTAACAAGTTTGTTACTTATTGTTTAACATTAAATATTTCACTTATTACTGCTTATCATATCAAGTGATATTATCAGTTGGTACATCAAATCGCTAAAACACGTTGTAGGCTGTACTTTTCGATGGGAAGGGACTAGGAAAGTGACTAACAAGTTTATTACTTACTGTTTAACATTAACTGCTTCACTTATTACTGCTTATCATATCAAGTGATATTATCAGTTGGTACATCAAATCGCTAAAACACGTTGTAGGCTGTACTTTTCGATGGGAAGGGACTAGGAAAGTGACTAACAAGTTTATTACTTACTGTTTAACATTAACTGCTTCACTTATTACTGCTTATCATATCAAGTGATATTATCAGTTGGTACATCAAATCGCTAAAACACGTTGTAGGCTGTACTTTTCGATGGGAAGGGACTAGGAAAGTGACTAACAAGTTTATTACTTACTGTTTAACATTAACTGCTTCACTTATTACTGCTTATCATATCAAGTGATATTATCAGTTGGTACATCAAATCGCTAAAACACGTTGTAGGCTGTACTTTTCGATGGGAAGGGAGTAGGAAAGTGACTAACAAGTTTGTTACTTATTGTTTAACATTAAATATTTCACTTATTACTGCTTATCATATCAAGTGATATTATCAGTTGGTACATCAAATCGCTAAAACACGTTGTAGGCTGTACTTTTCGATGGGAAGGGAGTAGGAAAGTGACTAACAAGTTTGTTACTTATTGTTTAACATTAAATATTTCACTTATTACTGCTTATCATATCAAGTGATATTATCAGTTGGTACATCAAATCGCTAAAACACGTTGTAGGCTGTACTTTTCGATGGGAAGGGACTAGGAAAGTGACTAACAAGTTTATTACTTACTGTTTAACATTAACTGCTTCACTTATTACTGCTTATCATATCAAGTGATATTATCAGTTGGTACATCAAATCGCTAAAACACGTTGTAGGCTGTACTTTTCGATGGGAAGGGACTAGGAAAGTGACTAACAAGTTTATTACTTACTGTTTAACATTAACTGCTTCACTTATTACTGCTTATCATATCAAGTGATATTATCAGTTGGTACATCAAATCGCTAAAACACGTTGTAGGCTGTACTTTTCGATGGGAAGGGACTAGGAAAGTGACTAACAAGTTTATTACTTACTGTTTAACATTAACTGCTTCACTTATTACTGCTTATCATATCAAGTGATATTATCAGTTGGTACATCAAATCGCTAAAACACGTTGTAGGCTGTACTTTTCGATGGGAAGGGACTAGGAAAGTGACTAACAAGTTTGTTACTTACTGTTTAACATTAAATATTTCACTTATTACTGCTTATCATATCAAGTGATATTATCAGTTGGTACATCAAATCGCTAAAACACGTTGTAGGCTGTACTTTTCGATGGGAAGGGACTAGGAAAGTGACTAACAAGTTTATTACTTACTGTTTAACATTAACTGCTTCACTTATTACTGCTTATCATATCAAGTGATATTATCAGTTGGTACATCAAATCGCTAAAACACGTTGTAGGCTGTACTTTTCGATGGGAAGGGAGTAGGAAAGTGACTAACAAGTTTATTACTTACTGTTTAACATTAACTGCTTCACTTATTACTGCTTATCATATCAAGTGATATTATCAGTTGGTACATCAAATCGCTAAAACACGTTGTAGGCTGTACTTTTCGATGGGAAGGGACTAGGAAAGTGACTAACAAGTTTATTACTTACTGTTTAACATTAACTGCTTCACTTATTACTGCTTATCATATCAAGTGATATTATCAGTTGGTACATCAAATCGCTAAAACACGTTGTAGGCTGTACTTTTCGATGGGAAGGGACTAGGAAAGTGACTAACAAGTTTATTACTTACTGTTTAACATTAAATATTTCACTTATTACTGCTTATCATATCAAGTGATATTATCAGTTGGTACATCAAATCGCTAAAACACGTTGTAGGCTGTACTTTTCGATGGGAAGGGACTAGGAAAGTGACTAACAAGTTTATTACTTACTGTTTAACATTAACTGCTTCACTTATTACTGCTTATCATATCAAGTGATATTATCAGTTGGTACATCAAATCGCTAAAACACGTTGTAGGCTGTACTTTTCGATGGGAAGGGACTAGGAAAGTGACTAACAAGTTTATTACTTACTGTTTAACATTAACTGCTTCACTTATTACTGCTTATCATATCAAGTGATATTATCAGTTGGTACATCAAATCGCTAAAACACGTTGTAGGCTGTACTTTTCGATGGGAAGGGACTAGGAAAGTGACTAACAAGTTTATTACTTACTGTTTAACATTAACTGCTTCACTTATTACTGCTTATCATATCAAGTGATATTATCAGTTGGTACATCAAATCGCTAAAACACGTTGTAGGCTGTACTTTTCGATGGGAAGGGACTAGGAAAGTGACTAACAAGTTTATTACTTACTGTTTAACATTAACTGCTTCACTTATTACTGCTTATCATATCAAGTGATATTATCAGTTGGTACATCAAATCGCTAAAACACGTTGTAGGCTGTACTTTTCGATGGGAAGGGACTAGGAAAGTGACTAACAAGTTTATTACTTACTGTTTAACATTAACTGCTTCACTTATTACTGCTTATCATATCAAGTGATATTATCAGTTGGTACATCAAATCGCTAAAACACGTTGTAGGCTGTACTTTTCGATGGGAAGGGACTAGGAAAGTGACTAACAAGTTTGTTACTTACTGTTTAACATTAACTATTTCACTTATTACTGCTTATCATATCAAGTGATATTATCAGTTGGTACATCAAATCGCTAAAACACGTTGTAGGCTGTACTTTTCGATGGGAAGGGACTAGGAAAGTGACTAACAAGTTTATTACTTACTGTTTAACATTAACTGCTTCACTTATTACTGCTTATCATATCAAGTGATATTATCAGTTGGTACATCAAATCGCTAAAACACGTTGTAGGCTGTACTTTTCGATGGGAAGGGACTAGGAAAGTGACTAACAAGTTTGTTACTTACTGTTTAACATTAAATATTTCACTTATTACTGCTTATCATATCAAGTGATATTATCAGTTGGTACATCAAATCGCTAAAACACGTTGTAGGCTGTACTTTTCGATGGGAAGGGACTAGGAAAGTGACTAACAAGTTTATTACTTACTGTTTAACATTAACTGCTTCACTTATTACTGCTTATCATATCAAGTGATATTATCAGTTGGTACATCAAATCGCTAAAACACGTTGTAGGCTGTACTTTTCGATGGGAAGGGACTAGGAAAGTGACTAACAAGTTTATTACTTACTGTTTAACATTAACTGCTTCACTTATTACTGCTTATCATATCAAGTGATATTATCAGTTGGTACATCAAATCGCTAAAACACGTTGTAGGCTGTACTTTTCGATGGGAAGGGAGTAGGAAAGTGACTAACAAGTTTGTTACTTACTGTTTAACATTAAATATTTCACTTATTACTGCTTATCATATCAAGTGATATTATCAGTTGGTACATCAAATCGCTAAAACACGTTGTAGGCTGTACTTTTCGATGGGAAGGGACTAGGAAAGTGACTAACAAGTTTATTACTTACTGTTTAACATTAACTGCTTCACTTATTACTGCTTATCATATCAAGTGATATTATCAGTTGGTACATCAAATCGCTAAAACACGTTGTAGGCTGTACTTTTCGATGGGAAGGGACTAGGAAAGTGACTAACAAGTTTATTACTTACTGTTTAACATTAACTGCTTCACTTATTACTGCTTATCATATCAAGTGATATTATCAGTTGGTACATCAAATCGCTAAAACACGTTGTAGGCTGTACTTTTCGATGGGAAGGGACTAGGAAAGTGACTAACAAGTTTATTACTTACTGTTTAACATTAACTGCTTTACTTATTACTGCTTATCATATCAAGTGATATTATCAGTTGGTACATCAAATCGCTAAAACACGTTGTAGGCTGTACTTTTCGATGGGAAGGGACTAGGAAAGTGACTAACAAGTTTATTACTTACTGTTTAACATTAAATATTTCACTTATTACTGCTTATCATATCAAGTGATATTATCAGTTGGTACATCAAATCGCTAAAACACGTTGTAGGCTGTACTTTTCGATGGGAAGGGACTAGGAAAGTGACTAACAAGTTTATTACTTACTGTTTAACATTAACTGCTTCACTTATTACTGCTTATCATATCAAGTGATATTATCAGTTGGTACATCAAATCGCTAAAACACGTTGTAGGCTGTACTTTTCGATGGGAAGGGACTAGGAAAGTGACTAACAAGTTTATTACTTACTGTTTAACATTAACTGCTTCACTTATTACTGCTTATCATATCAAGTGATATTATCAGTTGGTACATCAAATCGCTAAAACACGTTGTAGGCTGTACTTTTCGATGGGAAGGGACTAGGAAAGTGACTAACAAGTTTGTTACTTACTGTTTAACATTAACTATTTCACTTATTACTGCTTATCATATCAAGTGATATTATCAGTTGGTACATCAAATCGCTAAAACACGTTGTAGGCTGTACTTTTCGATGGGAAGGGACTAGGAAAGTGACTAACAAGTTTGTTACTTACTGTTTAACATTAAATATTTCACTTATTACTGCTTATCATATCAAGTGATATTATCAGTTGGTACATCAAATCGCTAAAACACGTTGTAGGCTGTACTTTTCGATGGGAAGGGACTAGGAAAGTGACTAACAAGTTTGTTACTTACTGTTTAACATTAACTGCTTCACTTATTACTGCTTATCATATCAAGTGATATTATCAGTTGGTACATCAAATCGCTAAAACACGTTGTAGGCTGTACTTTTCGATGGGAAGGGACTAGGAAAGTGACTAACAAGTTTGTTACTTACTGTTTAACATTAAATATTTCACTTATTACTGCTTATCATATCAAGTGATATTATCAGTTGGTACATCAAATCGCTAAAACACGTTGTAGGCTGTACTTTTCGATGGGAAGGGACTAGGAAAGTGACTAACAAGTTTATTACTTACTGTTTAACATTAACTGCTTCACTTATTACTGCTTATCATATCAAGTGATATTATCAGTTGGTACATCAAATCGCTAAAACACGTTGTAGGCTGTACTTTTCGATGGGAAGGGACTAGGAAAGTGACTAACAAGTTTATTACTTACTGTTTAACATTAACTGCTTCACTTATTACTGCTTATCATATCAAGTGATATTATCAGTTGGTACATCAAATCGCTAAAACACGTTGTAGGCTGTACTTTTCGATGGGAAGGGAGTAGGAAAGTGACTAACAAGTTTGTTACTTATTGTTTAACATTAAATATTTCACTTATTACTGCTTATCATATCAAGTGATATTATCAGTTGGTACATCAAATCGCTAAAACACGTTGTAGGCTGTACTTTTCGATGGGAAGGGACTAGGAAAGTGACTAACAAGTTTATTACTTACTGTTTAACATTAACTGCTTCACTTATTACTGCTTATCATATCAAGTGATATTATCAGTTGGTACATCAAATCGCTAAAACACGTTGTAGGCTGTACTTTTCGATGGGAAGGGACTAGGAAAGTGACTAACAAGTTTGTTACTTACTGTTTAACATTAAATATTTCACTTATTACTGCTTATCATATCAAGTGATATTATCAGTTGGTACATCAAATCGCTAAAACACGTTGTAGGCTGTACTTTTCGATGGGAAGGGACTAGGAAAGTGACTAACAAGTTTGTTACTTACTGTTTAACATTAAATATTTCACTTATTACTGCTTATCATATCAAGTGATATTATCAGTTGGTACATCAAATCGCTAAAACACGTTGTAGGCTGTACTTTTCGATGGGAAGGGACTAGGAAAGTGACTAACAAGTTTGTTACTTACTGTTTAACATTAAATATTTCACTTATTACTGCTTATCATATCAAGTGATATTATCAGTTGGTACATCAAATCGCTAAAACACGTTGTAGGCTGTACTTTTCGATGGGAAGGGACTAGGAAAGTGACTAACAAGTTTGTTACTTATTGTTTAACATTAAATATTTCACTTATTACTGCTTATCATATCAAGTGATATTATCAGTTGGTACATCAAATCGCTAAAACACGTTGTAGGCTGTACTTTTCGATGGGAAGGGACTAGGAAAGTGACTAACAAGTTTATTACTTACTGTTTAACATTAACTGCTTCACTTATTACTGCTTATCATATCAAGTGACATTATCAGTTGGTACATCAAATCGCTAAAACACGTTGTAGGCTGTACTTTTCGATGGGAAGGGACTAGGAAAGTGACTAGCAACTTTGTTACTTACTGTTTAACATTAAATATTTCACTTATTACTGCTTATCATATCAAGTGATATTATCAGTTGGTACATCAAATCGCTAAAACACGTTGTAGGTTGCACTTTTCGATGGGAAGGGACTAGGAAAGTGACTAACAAGTTTGTTGCTTACTGTTTAACATTAAAGATTTCACTTATTACTGCTTATCATATCAAGTGATATTATCAGTTGGTACATCAAATCGCTAAAACACGTTGTAGGCTGTACTTTTCGATGGGAAGGGACTAGGAAAGTGACTAACAAGTTTGTTACTTACTGTTTAACATTAAATATTTCACTTATTACTGCTTATCATATCAAGTGATATTATCAGTTGGTACATCAAATCGCTAAAACACGTTGTAGGCTGTACTTTTCGATGGGAAGGGACTAGGAAAGTGACTAACAAGTTTATTACTTACTGTTTAACATTAACTGCTTCACTTATTACTGCTTATCATATCAAGTGATATTATCAGTTGGTACATCAAATCGCTAAAACACGTTGTAGGCTGTACTTTTCGATGGGAAGGGAGTAGGAAAGTGACTAACAAGTTTATTACTTACTATTTAACATTAACTGATTCACTTATTACTGCTTATCATATCAAGTGATATTATCAGTTGGTACATCAAATCGCTAAAACACGTTGTAGGCTGTACTTTTCGATGGGAAGGGACTAGGAAAGTGACTAACAAGTTTATTACTTACTGTTTAACATTAACTGCTTCACTTATTACTGCTTATCATATCAAGTGATATTATCAGTTGGTACATCAAATCGCTAAAACACGTTGTAGGCTGTACTTTTCGATGGGAAGGGACTAGGAAAGTGACTAACAAGTTTATTACTTACTGTTTAACATTAACTGCTTCACTTATTACTGCTTATCATATCAAGTGATATTATCAGTTGGTACATCAAATCGCTAAAACACGTTGTAGGCTGTACTTTTCGATGGGAAGGGACTAGGAAAGTGACTAACAAGTTTATTACTTACTGTTTAACATTAACTGCTTCACTTATTACTGCTTATCATATCAAGTGATATTATCAGTTGGTACATCAAATCGCTAAAACACGTTGTAGGCTGTACTTTTCGATGGGAAGGGACTAGGAAAGTGACTAACAAGTTTGTTACTTACTGTTTAACATTAAATATTTCACTTATTACTGCTTATCATATCAAGTGATATTATCAGTTGGTACATCAAATCGCTAAAACACGTTGTAGGCTGTACTTTTCGATGGGAAGGGACTAGGAAAGTGACTAACAAGTTTATTACTTACTGTTTAACATTAACTGCTTCACTTATTACTGCTTATCATATCAAGTGATATTATCAGTTGGTACATCAAATCGCTAAAACACGTTGTAGGCTGTACTTTTCGATGGGAAGGGAGTAGGAAAGTGACTAACAAGTTTGTTACTTACTGTTTAACATTAACTGCTTCACTTATTACTGCTTATCATATCAAGTGATATTATCAGTTGGTACATCAAATCGCTAAAACACGTTGTAGGCTGTACTTTTCGATGGGAAGGGACTAGGAAAGTGACTAACAAGTTTATTACTTACTGTTTAACATTAACTGCTTCACTTATTACTGCTTATCATATCAAGTGATATTATCAGTTGGTACATCAAATCGCTAAAACACGTTGTAGGCTGTACTTTTCGATGGGAAGGGACTAGGAAAGTGACTAACAAGTTTATTACTTACTGTTTAACATTAACTGCTTCACTTATTACTGCTTATCATATCAAGTGATATTATCAGTTGGTACATCAAATCGCTAAAACACGTTGTAGGCTGTACTTTTCGATGGGAAGGGACTAGGAAAGTGACTAACAAGTTTATTACTTACTGTTTAACATTAACTGCTTCACTTATTACTGCTTATCATATCAAGTGATATTATCAGTTGGTACATCAAATCGCTAAAACACGTTGTAGGCTGTACTTTTCGATGGGAAGGGAGTGGGAAAGTGACTAACAAGTTTATTACTTACTGTTTAACATTAACTGATTCACTTATTACTGCTTATCATATCAAGTGATATTATCAGTTGGTACATCAAATCGCTAAAACACGTTGTAGGCTGTACTTTTCGATGGGAAGGGAGTAGGAAAGTGACTAACAAGTTTGTTACTTATTGTTTAACATTAAATATTTCACTTATTACTGCTTATCATATCAAGTGATATTATCAGTTGGTACATCAAATCGCTAAAACACGTTGTAGGCTGTACTTTTCGATGGGAAGGGACTAGGAAAGTGACTAACAAGTTTATTACTTACTGTTTAACATTAACTGCTTCACTTATTACTGCTTATCATATCAAGTGATATTATCAGTTGGTACATCAAATCGCTAAAACACGTTGTAGGCTGTACTTTTCGATGGGAAGGGAGTAGGAAAGTGACTAACAAGTTTATTACTTACTGTTTAACATTAACTGCTTCACTTATTACTGCTTATCATATCAAGTGATATTATCAGTTGGTACATCAAATCGCTAAAACACGTTGTAGGCTGTACTTTTCGATGGGAAGGGACTAGGAAAGTGACTAACAAGTTTATTACTTACTGTTTGACATTAACTGCTTCACTTATTACTGCTTATCATATCAAGTGATATTATCAGTTGGTACATCAAATCGCTAAAACACGTTGTAGGCTGTACTTTTCGATGGGAAGGGACTAGGAAAGTGACTAACAAGTATATTACTTACTGTTTAACATTAACTGCTTCACTTATTACTGCTTATCATATCAAGTGATATTATCAGTTGGTACATCAAATCGCTAAAACACGTTGTAGGCTGTACTTTTCGATGGGAAGGGACTAGGAAAGTGACTAACAAGTTTATTACTTACTGTTTAACATTAACTGCTCCACTTATTACTGCTTATCATATCAAGTGATATTATCAGTTGGTACATCAAATCGCTAAAACACGTTGTAGGCTGTACTTTTCGATGGGAAGGGAGTAGGAAAGTGACCAACAAGATTATTACTTACTGCTTAACATTAACTGATTCACTTATTACTGCTTATCATATCAAGTGATATTATCAGTTGGTACATCAAATCGCTAAAACACGTTGTAGGCTGTACTTTTCGATGGGAAGGGACAAGGAAAGTGACTAACAAGTTTATTACTTACTGTTTAACATTAACTGCTTCACTTATTACTGCTTATCATATCAAGTGATATTATCAGTTGGTACATCAAATCGCTAAAACACGTTGTAGGCTGTACTTTTCGATGGGAAGGGACTAGGAAAGTGACTAACAAGTTTATTACTTACTGTTTAACATTAACTGCTTCACTTATTACTGCTTATCATATCAAGTGATATTATCAGTTGGTACATCAAATCGCTAAAACACGTTGTAGGCTGTACTTTTCGATGGGAAGGGACTAGGAAAGTGACTAACAAGTTTATTACTTACTGTTTAACATTAACTGCTTCACTTATTACTGCTTATCATATCAAGTGATATTATCAGTTGGTACATCAAATCGCTAAAACACGTTGTAGGCTGTACTTTTCGATGGGAAGGGAGTAGGAAAGTGACTAACAAGTTTATTACTTACTGTTTAACATTAACTGCTTCACTTATTACTGCTTATCATATCAAGTGATATTATCAGTTGGTACATCAAATCGCTAAAACACGTTGTAGGCTGTACTTTTCGATGGGAAGGGACTAGGAAAGTGACTAACAAGTTTATTACTTACTGTTTAACATTAACTGCTTCACTTATTACTGCTTATCATATCAAGTGATATTATCAGTTGGTACATCAAATCGCTAAAACACGTTGTAGGCTGTACTTTTCGATGGGAAGGGACTAGGAAAGTGACTAACAAGTTTATTACTTACTGTTTAACATTAACTGCTTCACTTATTACTGCTTATCATATCAAGTGATATTATCAGTTGGTACATCAAATCGCTAAAACACGTTGTAGGCTGTACTTTTCGATGGGAAGGGACTAGGAAAGTGACTAACAAGTTTATTACTTACTGTTTAACATTAACTGCTTCACTTATTACTGCTTATCATATCAAGTGATATTATCAGTTGGTACATCAAATCGCTAAAACACGTTGTAGGCTGTACTTTTCGATGGGAAGGGAGTAGGAAAGTGACTAACAAGTTTATTACTTACTGTTTAACATTAACTGCTTCACTTATTACTGCTTATCATATCAAGTGATATTATCAGTTGGTACATCAAATCGCTAAAACACGTTGTAGGCTGTACTTTTCGATGGGAAGGGACTAGGAAAGTGACTAACAAGTTTATTACTTACTGTTTAACATTAACTGCTTCACTTATTACTGCTTATCATATCAAGTGATATTATCAGTTGGTACATCAAATCGCTAAAACACGTTGTAGGCTGTACTTTTCGATGGGAAGGGACTAGGAAAGTGACTAACAAGTTTATTACTTACTGTTTAACATTAACTGCTTCACTTATTACTGCTTATCATATCAAGTGATATTATCAGTTGGTACATCAAATCGCTAAAACACGTTGTAGGCTGTACTTTTCGATGGGAAGGGACTAGGAAAGTGACTAACAAGTTTATTACTTACTGTTTAACATTAACTGCTTCACTTATTACTGCTTATCATATCAAGTGATATTATCAGTTGGTAGATCAATTCGCTAAAACACGTTGTAGGCTGTACTTTTCGATGGGAAGGGACTAGGAAAGTGACTAACAAGTTTATTACTTACTGTTTAACATTAACTGCTTCACTTATTACTGCTTATCATATCAAGTGATATTATCAGTTGGTACATCAAATCGCTAAAACACGTTGTAGGCTGTACTTTTCGTAGAGAAGGGACTAGGAAAGTGACTAACAAGTTTGTTACTTACTGTTTAACATTAATTGCTTCACTTATTACTGCTTATCATATCAAGTGATATTATCAGTTGGTACATCAAATCGCTAAAACACGTTGTAGGCTGTACTTTTCGATGGGAAGGGACTAGGAAAGTGACTAACAACTTATTACTTACTGTTTAACATTAACTGCTTCACTTATTACTGCTTATCATATCAAGTGATATTATCAGTTGGTAAATCAAATCGCTAAAACACGTTGTAGGCTGTACTTTTCGATGAAAAGGGACTAGGAAAGTGACTAACATGTTTAATACTTACTGTTTAACATTAACTGCTTCACTTATTACTGCTTATCATATCAAGTGATATTATCAGTTGGTACATCAAATCGCTAAAACACGTTGTAGGCTGTACTTTTCGATGAGAAGGGACTAGGAAAGTGACTAACAAGTTTGTTACTTACTGTTTAACATTAACTGCTTCACTTATTACTGCTTATCATATCAAGTGATATTATCAGTTGGTACATCAAATCGCTAAAACACGTTGTAGGCTGTACTTTTCGATGAGAAGGGACTAGGAAAGTGACTAACAACTTATTACTTACTGTTTAACATTAACTGCTTCACTTATTACTGCTTATCATATCAAGTGATATTATCAGTTGGTACATCAAATCGCTAAAACACGTTGTAGGCTGTACTTTTCGATGAGAAGGGACTAGGAAAGTGACTAACAACTTATTACTTACTGTTTAACATTAACTGCTTCACTTATTACTGCTTATCATATCAAGTGATATTATCAGTTGGTACATCAAATCGCTAAAACACGTTGTAGGCTGTACTTTTCGATGGGAAGGGAGTAGGAAAGTGACTAGCAACTTTGTTACTTACTGTTTAACATTAAATATTTCACTTATTACTGCCTATCATATCAAGTGATATTATCAGTTGGTACATCAAATCGCTAAAACACGTTGTAGGCTGTACTTTTCGATGAGAAGGGACTAGGAAAGTGACTAACAACTTATTACTTACTGTTTAACATTAACTGCTTCACTTATTACTGCTTATCATATCAAGTGATATTATCAGTTGGTACATCAAATCGCTAAAACACGTTGTAGGCTGTACTTTTCGATGGGAAGGGAGTGGGAAAGTGACTAACAAGTTTATTACTTACTATTTAACATTAACTGATTCACTTATTACTGCTTATCATATCAAGTGATATTATCAGTTGGTACATCAAATCGCTAAAACACGTTGTAGGCTGTACTTTTCGATGAGAAGGGACTAGGAAAGTGACTAACAACTTATTACTTACTGTTTAACATTGACTGCTTAACTTATTACTGCTTATCATATAAAGTGATATTATCAGTTGGTACATCAAATCGCTAAAACACGTTGTAGGCTGTACTTTTCGATGAGAAGGGACTAGGAAAGTGACTAACAACTTATTACTTACTGTTTAACATTAACTGCTTCACTTATTACTGCTTATCATATCAAGTGATATTATCAGTTGGTACATCAAATCGCTAAAACACGTTGTAGGCTGTACTTTTCGATGGGAAGGGAGTGGGAAAGTGACTAACAAGTTTATTACTTACTATTTAACATTAACTGATTCACTTATTACTGCTTATCATATCAAGTGATATTATCAGTTGGTAGATCAATTCGCTAAAACACGTTGTAGGCTGTACTTTTCGATGGGAAGGGACTAGGAAAGTGACTAACAAGTTTGTTACTTATTGTTTAACATTAAATATTTCACTTATTACTGCTTATCATATCAAGTGATATTATCAGTTGGTACATCAAATCGCTAAAACACGTTGTAGGCTGTACTTTTCGATGGGAAGGGACTAGGAAAGTGACTAACAAGTTTATTACTTACTGTTTAACATTAACTGCTTCACTTATTACTGCTTATCATATCAAGTGACATTATCAGTTGGTACATCAAATCGCTAAAACACGTTGTAGGCTGTACTTTTCGATGGGAAGGGAGTGGGAAAGTGACTAACAAGTTTATTACTTACTGTTTAACATTAACTGATTCACTTATTACTGCTTATCATATCAAGTGATATTATCAGTTGGTACATCAAATCGCTAAAACACGTTGTAGGCTGTACTTTTCGATGAGAATGGACTAGGAAAGTGACTAACAATTTATCACTAACTGTTTAACATTAACTGCTTCACTTATTACTGCTTATCATATCAAGTGATATTATCAGTTGGTACATCAAATCGCTAAAACACGTTGTAGGCTGTACTTTTCGATGGGAAGGGACTAGGAAAGTGACTAACAAGTTTATTACTTACTGTTTAACATTAACTGCTTCACTTATTACTGCTTATCATATCAAGTGATATTATCAGTTGGTACATCAAATCGCTAAAACACGTTGTAGGCTGTACTTTTCGATGGGAAGGGAGTGGGAAAGTGACTAACAAGTTTATTACTTACTGTTTAACATTAACTGATTCACTTATTACTGCTTATCATATCAAGTGATATTATCAGTTGGTACATCAAATCGCTAAAACACGTTGTAGGCTGTACTTTTCGATGAGAAGGGACTAGGAAAGTGACTAACAAGTTTGTTACTTACTGTTTAACATTAACTGCTTCACTTATTACTGCTTATCATATCAAGTGATATTATCAGTTGGTACATCAAATCGCTAAAACACGTTGTAGGCTGTACTTTTCGATGGGAAGGGACTAGGAAAGTGACTAACAAGTTTATTACTTACTGTTTAACATTAACTGCTTCACTTATTACTGCTTATCATATCAAGTGATATTATCAGTTGGTACATCAAATCGCTAAAACACGTTGTAGGCTGTACTTTTCGATGGGAAGGGACTAGGAAAGTGACTAACAAGTTTATTACTTACTGTTTAACATTAACTGCTTCACTTATTACTGCTTATCATATCAAGTGATATTATCAGTTGGTACATCAAATCGCTAAAACACGTTGTAGGCTGTACTTTTCGATGGGAAGGGAGTGGGAAAGTGACTAACAAGTTTATTACTTACTGTTTAACATTAACTGCTTCACTTATTACTGCTTATCATATCAAGTGATATTATCAGTTGGTACATCAAATCGCTAAAACACGTTGTAGGCTGTACTTTTCGATGAGAAGGGACTAGGAAAGTGACTAACAACTTATTACTTACTGTTTAACATTAACTGATTCACTTATTACTGCTTATCATATCAAGTGATATTATCAGTTGGTACATCAAATCGCTAAAACACGTTGTAGGCTGTACTTTTCGATGGGAAGGGACTAGGAAAGTGACTAACAAGTTTATTACTTACTGTTTAACATTAACTGCTTCACTTATTACTGCTTATCATATCAAGTGATATTATCAGTTGGTACATCAAATCGCTAAAACACGTTGTAGGCTGTACTTTTCGATGAGAAGGGACTAGGAAAGTGACTAACAACTTATTACTTACTGTTTAACATTAACTGCTTCACTTATTACTGCTTATCATATCAAGTGATATTATCAGTTGGTACATCAAATCGCTAAAACACGTTGTAGGCTGTACTTTTCGATGGGAAGGGACTAGGAAAGTGACTAACAAGTTTATTACTTACTGTTTAACATTAACTGCTTCACTTATTACTGCTTATCATATCAAGTGATATTATCAGTTGGTACATCAAATCGCTAAAACACGTTGTAGGCTGTACTTTTCGATGGGAAGGGACTAGGAAAGTGACTAACAAGTTTATTACTTACTGTTTAACATTAACTGCTTCACTTATTACTGCTTATCATATCAAGTGATATTATCAGTTGGTACATCAAATCGCTAAAACACGTTGTAGGCTGTACTTTTCGATGAGAAGGGACTAGGAAAGTGACTAACAACTTATTACTTACTGTTTAACATTAACTGCTTCACTTATTACTGCTTATCATATCAAGTGATATTATCAGTTGGTACATCAAATCGCTAAAACACGTTGTAGGCTGTACTTTTCGATGGGAAGGGACTAGGAAAGTGACTAACAACTTATTACTTACTGTTTAACATTAACTGCTTCACTTATTACTGCTTATCATATCAAGTGATATTATCAGTTGGTACATCAAATCGCTAAAACACGTTGTAGGCTGTACTTTTCGATGAGAAGGGACTAGGAAAGTGACTAACAACTTATTACTTACTGTTTAACATTAACTGCTTCACTTATTACTGCTTATCATATCAAGTGATATTATCAGTTGGTACATCAAATCGCTAAAACACGTTGTAGGCTGTACTTTTCGATGAGAAGGGACTAGGAAAGTGACTAACAACTTATTACTTACTGTTTAACATTAACTGCTTCACTTATTACTGCTTATCATATCAAGTGATATTATCAGTTGGTACATCAAATCGCTAAAACCCGTTGTAGGCTGTACTTTTCGATGGGAAGGGACTGGGAAAGTGACTAACAAGTTTATTACTTACTGTTTAACATTAACTGCTTCACTTATTACTGCTTATCATATCAAGTGATATTATCAGTTGGTACATCAAATCGCTAAAACCCGTTGTAGGCTGTACTTTTCGATGGGAAGGGACTAGGAAAGTGACTAACAACTTATTACTTACTGTTTAACATTAACTGCTTCACTTATTACTGCTTATCATATCAAGTGATATTATCAGTTGGTACATCAAATCGCTAAAACACGTTGTAGGCTGTACTTTTCGATGAGAAGGGACTAGGAAAGTGACTAACAACTTATTACTTACTGTTTAACATTAACTGCTTCACTTATTACTGCTTATCATATCAAGTGATATTATCAGTTGGTACATCAAATCGCTAAAACACGTTGTAGGCTGTACTTTTCGATGGGAAGGGACTAGGAAAGTGACTAACAAGTTTATTACTTACTGTTTAACATTAACTGCTTCACTTATTACTGCTTATCATATCAAGTGATATTATCAGTTGGTACATCAAATCGCTAAAACACGTTGTAGGCTGTACTTTTCGATGAGAAGGGACTAGGAAAGTGACTAACAACTTATTACTTACTGTTTAACATTGACTGCTTCACTTATTACTGCTTATCATATCAAGTGATATTATCAGTTGGTACATCAAATCGCTAAAACACGTTGTAGGCTGTACTTTTCGATGGGAAGGGACTAGGAAAGTGACTAACAACTTATTACTTACTGTTTAACATTAACTGCTTCACTTATTACTGCTTATCATATCAAGTGATATTATCAGTTGGTACATCAAATCGCTAAAACACGTTGTAGGCTGTACTTTTCGATGGGAAGGGACTAGGAAAGTGACTAACAAGTTTATTACTTACTGTTTAACATTAACTGCTTCACTTATTACTGCTTATCATATCAAGTGATATTATCAGTTGGTACATCAAATCGCTAAAACACGTTGTAGGCTGTACTTTTCGATGGGAAGGGACTAGGAAAGTGACTAACAAGTTTATTACTTACTGTTTAACATTAACTGCTTCACTTATTACTGCTTATCATATCAAGTGATATTATCAGTTGGTACATCAAATCGCTAAAACACGTTGTAGGCTGTACTTTTCGATGAGAAGGGACTAGGAAAGTGACTAACAAGTTTGTTACTTACTGTTTAACATTAACTGCTTCACTTATTACTGCTTATCATATCAAGTGATATTATCAGTTGGTACATCAAATCGCTAAAACACGTTGTAGGCTGTACTTTTCGATGGGAAGGGACTAGGAAAGTGACTAACAAGTTTATTACTTACTGTTTAACATTAACTGCTTCACTTATTACTGCTTATCATATCAAGTGATATTATCAGTTGGTACATCAAATCGCTAAAACACGTTGTAGGCTGTACTTTTCGATGGGAAGGGACTAGGAAAGTGACTAACAAGTTTATTACTTACTGTTTAACATTAACTGCTTCACTTATTACTGCTTATCATATCAAGTGATATTATCAGTTGGTACATCAAATCGCTAAAACACGTTGTAGGCTGTACTTTTCGATGGGAAGGGACTAGGAAAGTGACTAACAAGTTTATTACTTACTGTTTAACATTAACTGCTTCACTTATTACTGCTTATCATATCAAGTGATATTATCAGTTGGTACATCAAATCGCTAAAACACGTTGTAGGCTGTACTTTTCGATGGGAAGGGACTAGGAAAGTGACTAACAAGTTTATTACTTACTGTTTAACATTAACTGCTTCACTTATTACTGCTTATCATATCAAGTGATATTATCAGTTGGTACATCAAATCGCTAAAACACGTTGTAGGCTGTACTTTTCGATGGGAAGGGACTAGGAAAGTGACTAACAAGTTTATTACTTACTGTTTAACATTAACTGCTTCACTTATTACTGCTTATCATATCAAGTGATATTATCAGTTGGTACATCAAATCGCTAAAACACGTTGTAGGCTGTACTTTTCGATGGGAAGGGACTAGGAAAGTGACTAACAAGTTTATTACTTACTGTTTAACATTAACTGCTTCACTTATTACTGCTTATCATATCAAGTGATATTATCAGTTGGTACATCAAATCGCTAAAACACGTTGTAGGCTGTACTTTTCGATGGGAAGGGACTAGGAAAGTGACTAACAAGTTTATTACTTACTGTTTAACATTAACTGCTTCACTTATTACTGCTTATCATATCAAGTGATATTATCAGTTGGTACATCAAATCGCTAAAACACGTTGTAGGCTGTACTTTTCGATGGGAAGGGACTAGGAAAGTGACTAACAAGTTTATTACTTACTGTTTAACATTAACTGCTTCACTTATTACTGCTTATCATATCAAGTGATATTATCAGTTGGTACATCAAATCGCTAAAACACGTTGTAGGCTGTACTTTTCGATGGGAAGGGACTAGGAAAGTGACTAACAAGTTTATTACTTACTGTTTAACATTAACTGGTTCACTTATTACTGCTTATCATATCAAGTGATATTATCAGTTGGTACATCAAATCGCTAAAACCCGTTGTAGGCTGTACTTTTCGATGGGAAGGGACTGGGAAAGTGACTAACAAGTTTATTACTTACTGTTTAACATTAACTGCTTCACTTATTGCTGCTTATCATATCAAGTGATATTATCAGTTGGTACATCAAATCGCTAAAACACGTTGTAGGCTGTACTTTTCGATGGGAAGGGACTAGGAAAGTGACTAACAAGTTTGTTACTTATTGTTTAACATTAAATATTTCACTTATTACTGCTTATCATATCAAGTGATATTATCAGTTGGTACATCAAATCGCTAAAACACGTTGTAGGCTGTACTTTTCGATGAGAAGGGACTAGGAAAGTGACTAACAACTTATTACTTACTGTTTAACATTAACTGCTTCACTTATTACTGCTTATCATATCAAGTGATATTATCAGTTGGTACATCAAATCGCTAAAACACGTTGTAGGCTGTACTTTTCGATGGGAAGGGACTAGGAAAGTGACTAACAAGTTTATTACTTACTGTTTAACATTAACTGCTTCACTTATTACTGCTTATCATATCAAGTGATATTATCAGTTGGTACATCAAATCGCTAAAACACGTTGTAGGCTGTACTTTTCGATGGGAAGGGAGTAGGAAAGTGACTAACAAGTTTATTACTTACTGTTTAACATTAACTGATTCACTTATTACTGCTTATCATATCAAGTAATATTATCAGTTGGTACATCAAATCGCTAAAACACGTTGTAGGCTGTACTTTTCGATGGGAAGGGAGTGGGAAAGTGACTAACAAGTTTATTACTTACTGTTTAACATTAACTGATTCACTTATTACTGCTTATCATATCAAGTGATATTATCAGTTGGTACATCAAATCGCTAAAACACGTTGTAGGCTGTACTTTTCGATGGGAAGGGAGTAGGAAAGTGACTAACAAGTTTATTACTTACTGTTTAACATTAACTGATTCACTTATTACTGCTTATCATATCAAGTGATATTATCAGTTGGTACATCAAATCGCTAAAACACGTTGTAGGCTGTACTTTTCGATGGGAAGGGACTAGGAAAGTGACTAACAAGTTTATTACTTACTGTTTAACATTAACTGCTTCACTTATTACTGCTTATCATATCAAGTGATATTATCAGTTGGTACATCAAATCGCTAAAACACGTTGTAGGCTGTACTTTTCGATGGGAAGGGAGTGGGAAAGTGACTAACAAGTTCATTACTTACTGTTTAACATTAACTGATTCACGTATTACTGCTTATCATATCAAGTGATATTATCAGTTGGTACATCAAATCGCTAAAACACGTTGTAGGCTGTACTTTTCGATGGGAAGGGAGTGGGAAAGTGACTAACAAGTTCATTACTTACTGTTTAACATTAACTGCTTCACTTATTACTGCTTATCATATCAAGTGATATTATCAGTTGGTAGATCAATTCGCTAAAACACGTTGTAGGCTGTACTTTTCGATGGGAAGGGACTAGGAAAGTGACTAACAAATTTGTTACTTATTGTTTTACATTAAATATTTCACTTATTACTGCTTATCATATCAAGTGATATTATCAGTTGGTACATCAAATCGCTAAAACACGTTGTAGGCTGTACTTTTCGATGGGAAGGGACTAGGAAAGTGACTAACAAGTTTATTACTTACTGTTTAACATTAACTGCTTCACTTATTACTGCTTATCATATCAAGTGATATTATCAGTTGGTACATCAAATCGCTAAAACACGTTGTAGGCTGTACTTTTCGATGGGAAGGGACTAGGAAAGTGACTAACAAGTTTATTACTTACTGTTTAACATTAACTGCTTCACTTATTACTGCTTATCATATCAAGTGATATTATCAGTTGGTACATCAAATCGCTAAAACACGTTGTAGGCTGTACTTTTCGATGGGAAGGGACTAGGAAAGTGACTAACAATTTATCACTTACTGTTTAACATTAACTGCTTCACTTATTACTGCTTATCATATCAAGTGATATTATCAGTTGGTACATCAAATCGCTAAAACACGTTGTAGGCTGTACTTTTCGATGGGAAGGGACTAGGAAAGTGACTAACAAGTTTATTACTTACTGTTTAACATTAACTGCTTCACTTATTACTGCTTATCATATCAAGTGATATTATCAGTTGGTACATCAAATCGCTAAAACACGTTGTAGGCTGTACTTTTCGATGGGAAGGGACTAGGAAAGTGACTAACAAGTTTGTTACTTATTGTTTAACATTAAATATTTCACTTATTACTGCTTATCATATCAAGTGATATTATCAGTTGGTACATCAAATCGCTAAAACACGTTGTAGGCTGTACTTTTCGATGGGAAGGGACTAGGAAAGTGACTAACAAGTTTATTACTTACTGTTTAACATTAACTGCTTCACTTATTACTGCTTATCATATCAAGTGATATTATCAGTTGGTACATCAAATCGCTAAAACACCTTGTAGGCTGTACTTTTCGATGGGAAGGGAGTGGGAAAGTGACTAACAACTTATTACTTACTGTTTAACATTAACTGATTCACGTATTACTGCTTATCATATCAAGTGATATTATCAGTTGGTAGATCAATTCGCTAAAACACGTTGTAGGCTGTACTTTTCGATGGGAAGGGAGTGGGAAAGTGACTAACAAGTTCATTACTTACTGTTTAACATTAACTGATTCACGTATTACTGCTTATCATATCAAGTGATATTATCAGTTGGTACATCAAATCGCTAAAACACGTTGTAGGCTGTACTTTTCGATGGGAAGGGACTAGGAAAGTGACTAACAAGTTTATTACTTACTGTTTAACATTAACTGCTTCACTTATTACTGCTTATCATATCAAGTGATATTATCAGTTGGTACATCAAATCGCTAAAACACGTTGTAGGCTGTACTTTTCGATGGGAAGGGAGTGGGAAAGTGACTAACAAGTTCATTACTTACTGTTTAACATTAACTGATTCACGTATTACTGCTTATCATATCAAGTGATATTATCAGTTGGTAGATCAATTCGCTAAAACACGTTGTAGGCTGTACTTTTCGATGGGAAGGGACTAGGAAAGTGACTAACAAGTTTATTACTTACTGTTTAACATTAACTGCTTCACTTATTACTGCTTATCATATCAAGTGATATTATCAGTTGGTAGATCAATTCGCTAAAACACGTTGTAGGCTGTACTTTTCGATGGGAAGGGACTAGGAAAGTGACTAACAAGTTTGTTACTTATTGTTTAACATTAAATATTTCACTTATTACTGCTTATCATATCAAGTGATATTATCAGTTGGTACATCAAATCGCTAAAACACGTTGTAGGCTGTACTTTTCGATGGGAAGGGACTAGGAAAGTGACTAACAAGTTTATCACTTACTGTTTAACATTAACTGCTTCACTTATTACTGCTTATCATATCAAGTGATATTATCAGTTGGTACATCAAATCGCTAAAACACGTTGTAGGCTGTACTTTTCGATGGGAAGGGACTAGGAAAGTGACTAACAAGTTTATTACTTACTGTTTAACATTAACTGCTTCACTTATTACTGCTTATCATATCAAGTGATATTATCAGTTGGTACATCAAATCGCTAAAACACGTTGTAGGCTGTACTTTTCGATGGGAAGGGACTAGGAAAGTGACTAACAAGTTTGTTACTTATTGTTTAACATTAAATATTTCACTTATTACTGCTTATCATATCAAGTGATATTATCAGTTGGTACATCAAATCGCTAAAACACGTTGTAGGCTGTACTTTTCGATGAGAAGGGACTAGGAAAGTGACTAACAATTTATCACTTACTGTTTAACATTAACTGCTTCACTTATTACTGCTTATCATATCAAGTGATATTATCAGTTGGTACATCAAATCGCTAAAACACGTTGTAGGCTGTACTTTTCGATGGGAAGGGACTAGGAAAGTGACTAACAAGTTTATTACTTACTGTTTAACATTAACTGCTCCACTTATTACTGCTTATCATATCAAGTGATATTATCAGTTGGTACATCAAATCGCTAAAACACCTTGTAGGCTGTACTTTTCGATGGGAAGGGAGTGGGAAAGTGACTAACAACTTATTACTTACTGTTTAACATTAACTGCTTCACTTATTACTGCTTATCATATCAAGTGATATTATCAGTTGGTACATCAAATCGCTAAAACACCTTGTAGGCTGTACTTTTCGATGAGAAGGGACTAGGAAAGTGACTAACAACTTATTACTTACTGTTTAACATTAACTGATTCACTTAATACTGCTTATCATATCAAGTGATATTATCAGTTGGTACATCAAATCGCTAAAACACGTTGTAGGCTGTACTTTTCGATGAGAAGGGACTAGGAAAGTGACTAACAACTTATTACTTACTGTTTAACATTAACTGCTTCACTTATTACTGCTTATCATATCAAGTGATATTATCAGTTGGTACATCAAATCGCTAAAACACCTTGTAGGCTGTACTTTTCGATGAGAAGGGACTAGGAAAGTGACTAACAACTTATTACTTACTGTTTAACATTAACTGCTTCACTTATTACTGCTTATCATATCAAGTGATATTATCAGTTGGTACATCAAATCGCTAAAACACGTTGTAGGCTGTACTTTTCGATGGGAAGGGAGTGGGAAAGTGACTAACAAGTTCATTACTTACTGTTTAACATTAACTGATTCACGTATTACTGCTTATCATATCAAGTGATATTATCAGTTGGTACATCAAATCGCTAAAACACGTTGTAGGCTGTACTTTTCGATGGGAAGGGACTAGGAAAGTGACTAATAAGTTTATTACTTACTGTTTAACATTAACTGCTTCACTTATTACTGCTTATCATATCAAGTGATATTATCAGTTGGTACATCAAATCGCTAAAACACGTTGTAGGCTGTACTTTTCGATGGGAAGGGAGTGGGAAAGTGACTAACAAGTTTCATTACTTACTGTTTAACATTAACTGATTCACGTATTACTGCTTATCATATCAAGTGATATTGTCAGTTGGTACATCAAATCGATAAAACACGTTGTAGGCTGTACTTTTCAATGGGAAGGGACTAGGAAAGTGACTAATAAGTTTATTACTTACTGTTTAACATTAACTACTTCACTTATTACTGCTTATCATATCAAGTGATATTATCAGTTGGTACATCAAATCGCTAAAACACGTTGTAGGCTGTACTTTTCGATGGGAAGGCACTAGGAAAGTGACTAATAAGTTTATTACTTACTGTTTAACATTAACTGATTCACGTATTACTGCTTATCATATCAAGTGATATTATCAGTTGGTAGATCAATTCGCTAAAACACGTTGTAGGCTGTACTTTTCGATGGGAAGGGAGTGGGAAAGTGACTAACAAGTTTATTACTTACTGTTTAACATTAACTGCTTCACTTATTACTGCTTATCATATCAAGTGATATTATCAGTTGGTAGATCAATTCGCTAAAACACGTTGTAGGCTGTACTTTTCGATGGGAAGGGACTAGGAAAGTGACTAACAAGTTTGTTACTTATTGTTTAACATTAAATATTTCACTTATTACTGCTTATCATATCAAGTGATATTATCAGTTGGTACATCAAATCGCTAAAACACGTTGTAGGCTGTACTTTTCGATGGGAAGGGACTAGGAAAGTGACTAACAATTTATCACTTACTGTTTAACATTAACTGCTTCACTTATTACTGCTTATCATATCAAGTGATATTATCAGTTGGTACATCAAATCGCTAAAACACGTTGTAGGCTGTACTTTTCGATGGGAAGGGACTAGGAAAGTGACTAACAAGTTTATTACTTACTGTTTAACATTAACTGCTTCACTTATTACTGCTTATCATATCAAGTGATATTATCAGTTGGTACATCAAATCGCTAAAACACGTTGTAGGCTGTACTTTTCGATGGGAAGGGACTAGGAAAGTGACTAACAAGTTTGTTACTTATTGTTTAACATTAAATATTTCACTTATTACTGCTTATCATATCAAGTGATATTATCAGTTGGTACATCAAATCGCTAAAACACGTTGTAGGCTGTACTTTTCGATGGGAAGGGACTAGGAAAGTGACTAACAAGTTTATTACTTACTGTTTAACATTAACTGCTTCACTTATTACTGCTTATCATATCAAGTGATATTATCAGTTGGTACATCAAATCGCTAAAACACGTTGTAGGCTGTACTTTTCGATGGGAAGGGACTAGGAAAGTGACTAACAAGTTTATTACCTACAGTTTAACATTAACTGCTTCACTTATTACTGCTTATCATATCAAGTGATATTATCAGTTGGTACATCAAATCGCTAAAACACGTTGTAGGCTGTACTTTTCGATGGGAAGGGACTAGGAAAGTGACTAACAAGTTTATTACTTACTGTTTAACATTAACTGCTTCACTTATTACTGCTTATCATATCAAGTGATATTATCAGTTGGTACATCAAATCGCTAAAACACGTTGTAGGCTGTACTTTTCGATGGGAAGGGACTAGGAAAGTGACTAACAAGTTTATTACTTACTGTTTAACATTAACTGGATCACTTATTGCTCCTTCTCATATCAAGTAATATTATCAGTTGGTACATCAAATCGCTAAAACACGTTGTAGGCTGTACTTTTCGATGGGAAGGGACTAGGAAAGTGACTAACAAGTTTATTACTTACTGTTTAACATTAACTGCTTCACTTATTACTGCTTATCATATCAAGTGATATTATCAGTTGGTACATCAAATCGCTAAAACACGTTGTAGGCTGTACTTTTCGATGGGAAGGGACTAGGAAAGTGACTAACAAGTTTGTTACTTATTGTTTAACATTAAATATTTCACTTATTACTGCTTATCATATCAAGTGATATTATCAGTTGGTACATCAAATCGCTAAAACACGTTGTAGGCTGTACTTTTCGATGGGAAGGGACTAGGAAAGTGACTAACAAGTTTATTACTTACTGTTTAACATTAACTGCTTCACTTATTACTGCTTATCATATCAAGTGATATTATCAGTTGGTACATCAAATCGCTAAAACACGTTGTAGGCTGTACTTTTCGATGGGAAGGGACTAGGAAAGTGACTAACAAGTTTATTACTTACTGTTTAACATTAACTGCTTCACTTATTACTGCTTATCATATCAAGTGATATTATCAGTTGGTACATCAAATCGCTAAAACACGTTGTAGGCTGTACTTTTCGATGGGAAGGGAGTAGGAAAGTGACTAACAAGTTTGTTACTTATTGTTTACATTAAATATTTCACTTATTACTGCTTATCATATCAAGTGATATCATCAGTTGGCACATCAAATCGCTAAAACACGTTGTAGGCTGTACTTTTCGACGGGAAGGGACTAGGAAAGTGACTAACAAGTTTATTACTTACTGTTTAACATTAACTGCTTCACTTATTACTGCTTATCATATCAAGTGATATTATCAGTTGGTACATCAAATCGCTAAAACACGTTGTAGGCTGTACTTTTCGATGGGAAGGGACTAGGAAAGTGACTAACAAGTTTATTACTTACTGTTTGACATTAACTGATTTAACTTATTACTGCTTATCATATCAAGTGATATTATCAGTTGGTACATCAAATCGCTAAAACACGTTGTAGGCTGTACTTTTCGATGGGAAGGGACTAGGAAAGTGACTAACAAGTTTATTACTTACTGTTTAACATTAACTGCTTCACTTATTACTGCTTATCATATCAAGTGATATTATCAGTTGGTACATCAAATCGCTAAAACACGTTGTAGGCTGTACTTTTCGATGGGAAGGGAGTGGGAAAGTGACTAACAAGTTTATTACTTACTGTTTAACATTAACTGATTCACTTATTACTGCTTATCATATCAAGTGATATTATCAGTTGGTAGATCAATTCGCTAAAACACGTTGTAGGCTGTACTTTTCGATGGGAAGGGAGTGGGAAAGTGACTAACAAGTTTATTACTTACTGTTTAACATTAACTGATTCACTTATTACTGCTTATCATATCAAGTGATATTATCAGTTGGTACATCAAATCGCTAAAACACGTTGTAGGCTGTACTTTTCGATGAGAAGGGACTAGGAAAGTGACTAACAACTTATTACTTACTGTTTAACATTAACTGCTTCACTTATTACTGCTTATCATATCAAGTGATATTATCAGTTGGTACATCAAATCGCTAAAACACCTTGTAGGCTGTACTTTTCGATGAGAAGGGACTAGGAAAGTGACTAACAACTTATTACTTACTGTTTAACATTAACTGCTTCACTTATTACTGCTTATCATATCAAGTGATATTATCAGTTGGTACATCAAATCGCTAAAACACGTTGTAGGCTGTACTTTTCGATGGGAAGGGACTAGGAAAGTGACTAATAAGTTTATTACTTACTGTTTAACATTAACTGCTTCACTTATTACTGCTTATCATATCAAGTGATATTATCAGTTGGTACATCAAATCGCTAAAACACGTTGTAGGCTGTACTTTTCGATGGGAAGGGACTAGGAAAGTGACTAATAAGTTTATTACTTACTGTTTAACATTAACTGATTCACGTATTACTGCTTATCATATCAAGTGATATAATCAGTTGGTAGATCAAATCGCTAAAACACGTTGTAGGCTGTACTTTTCGATGGGAAGGGACTAGGAAAGTGACTAACAAGTTTGTTACTTATTGTTTAACATAAACTATTTCACTTATTACTGCTTATCATATCAAGTGATATTATCAGTTGGTACATCAAATCGCTAAAACACGTTGTAGGCTGTACTTTTCGATAGAAAAGGGACTAGGAAAGTGACTAACAAGTTTGTTACTTACTGTTTAACATTACTATTTCACTTATTACTGCTTATCATATCAAGTGATATTATCAGTTGGTACATCAAATCGCTAAAACACGTTGTAGGCTGTACTTTTCGATGAGAAGGGACTAGGAAAGTGACTAACAACTTATTACTTACTGTTTAACATTGACTGATTAACTTATTACTGCTTATCATATCAAGTGATATTATCAGTTGGTACATCAAATCGCTAAAACACGTTGTAGGCTGTACTTTTCGATGGGAAGGGACTAGGAAAGTGACTAATAAGTTTATTACTTACTGTTTAACATTAACTGCTTCACTTATTACTGCTTATCATATCAAGTGATATTATCAGTTGGTACATCAAATCGCTAAAACACGTTGTAGGCTGTACTTTTCGATGAGAAGGGACTAGGAAAGTGACTAACAACTTATTACTTACTGTTTAACATTGACTGATTAACTTATTACTGCTTATCATATCAAGTGATATTATCAGTTGGTACATCAAATCGCTAAAACACGTTGTAGGCTGTACTTTTCGATGGGAAGGGACTAGGAAAGTGACTAACAAGTTTATTACTTACTGTTTAACATTAACTGCTTCACTTATTACTGCTTATCATATCAAGTGATATTATCAGTTGGTACATCAAATCGCTAAAACACGTTGTAGGCTGTACTTTTCGATGAGAAGGGACTAGGAAAGTGACTAACAACTTATTACTTACTGTTTAACATTGACTGATTAACTTATTACTGCTTATCATATCAAGTGATATTATCAGTTGGTACATCAAATCGCTAAAACACGTTGTAGGCTGTACTTTTCGATGAGAAGGGACTAGGAAAGTGACTAACAATTTATCACTTACTGTTTAACATTAACTGCTTCACTTATTACTGCTTATCATATCAAGTGATATTATCAGTTGGTACATCAAATCGCTAAAACACGTTGTAGGCTGTACTTTTCGATGAGAAGGGACTAGGAAAGTGACTAACAACTTATTACTTACTGTTTAACATTGACTGATTAACTTATTACTGCTTATCATATCAAGTGATATTATCAGTTGGTACATCAAATCGCTAAAACACGTTGTAGGCTGTACTTTTCGATGAGAAGGGACTAGGAAAGTGACTAACAACTTATTACTTACTGTTTAACATTAACTGCTTCACTTATTACTGCTTATCATATCAAGTGATATTATCAGTTGGTACATCAAATCGCTAAAACACGTTGTAGGCTGTACTTTTCGATGGGAAGGGACTAGGAAAGTGACTAATAAGTTTATTACTTACTGTTTAACATTAACTGCTTCACTTATTACTGCTTATCATATCAAGTGATATTATCAGTTGGTACATCAAATCGCTAAAACACGTTGTAGGCTGTACTTTTCGATGGGAAGGGACTAGGAAAGTGACTAATAAGTTTATTACTTACTGTTTAACATTAACTGATTCACGTATTACTGCTTATCATATCAAGTGATATAATCAGTTGGTAGATCAATTCGCTAAAACACGTTGTAGGCTGTACTTTTCGATGGGAAGGGAGTGGGAAAGTGACTAACAAGTTTATTACTTACTGTTTAACATTAACTGCTTCACTTATTACTGCTTATCATATCAAGTGATATTATCAGTTGGTAGATCAATTCGCTAAAACACGTTGTAGGCTGTACTTTTCGATGGGAAGGGACTAGGAAAGTGACTAACAAGTTTGTTACTTATTGTTTTACATTAAATATTTCACTTATTACTGCTTATCATATCAAGTGATATTATCAGTTGGTACATCAAATCGCTAAAACACGTTGTAGGCTGTACTTTTCGATGAGAAGGGACTAGGAAAGTGACTAACAATTTATCACTTACTGTTTAACATTAACTGCTTCACTTATTACTGCTTATCATATCAAGTGATATTATCAGTTGGTACATCAAATCGCTAAAACACGTTGTAGGCTGTACTTTTCGATGGGAAGGGACTAGGAAAGTGACTAACAAGTTTATTACTTACTGTTTAACATTAACTGCTTCACTTATTACTGCTTATCATATCAAGTGATATTATCAGTTGGTACATCAAATCGCTAAAACACGTTGTAGGCTGTACTTTTCGATGGGAAGGGACTAGGAAAGTGACTAACAAGTTTGTTACTTATTGTTTAACATTAAATATTTCACTTATTACTGCTTATCATATCAAGTGATATTATCAGTTGGTACATCAAATCGCTAAAACACGTTGTAGGCTGTACTTTTCCATGAGAAGGGACTAGGAAAGTGACTAACAATTTATCACTTACTGTTTAACATTAACTGCTTCACTTATTACTGCTTATCATATCAAGTGATATTATCAGTTGGTACATCAAATCGCTAAAACACGTTGTAGGCTGTACTTTTCGATGGGAAGGGACTAGGAAAGTGACTAATAAGTTTATTACTTACTGTTTAACATTAACTGATTCACGTATTACTGCTTATCATATCAAGTGATATTATCAGTTGGTAGATCAATTCGCTAAAACACGTTGTAGGCTGTACTTTTCGATGGGAAGGGACTAGGAAAGTGACTAACAAGTTTATTACTTACTGTTTAATATTAACTGCTTCACTTATTACTGCTTATCATATCAAGTGATATTATCAGTTGGTAGATCAATTCGCTAAAACACGTTGTAGGCTGTACTTTTCGATGGGAAGGGACTAGGAAAGTGACTAACAAGTTTGTTACTTATTGTTTTACATTAAATATTTCACTTATTACTGCTTATCATATCAAGTGATATTATCAGTTGGTACATCAAATCGCTAAAACACGTTGTAGGCTGTACTTTTCGATGAGAAGGGACTAGGAAAGTGACTAACAATTTATCACTTACTGTTTAACATTAACTGCTTCACTTATTACTGCTTATCATATCAAGTGATATTATCAGTTGGTACATCAAATCGCTAAAACACGTTGTAGGCTGTACTTTTCGATGGGAAGGGACTAGGAAAGTGACTAACAAGTTTATTACTTACTGTTTAACATTAACTGCTTCACTTATTACTGCTTATCATATCAAGTGATATTATCAGTTGGTACATCAAATCGCTAAAACACGTTGTAGGCTGTACTTTTCGATGGGAAGGGACTAGGAAAGTGACTAACAAGTTTGTTACTTATTGTTTAACATTAAATATTTCACTTATTACTGCTTATCATATCAAGTGATATTATCAGTTGGTACATCAAATCGCTAAAACACGTTGTAGGCTGTACTTTTCGATGAGAAGGGACTAGGAAAGTGACTAACAATTTATCACTTACTGTTTAACATTAACTGCTTCACTTATTACTGCTTATCATATCAAGTGATATTATCAGTTGGTACATCAAATCGCTAAAACACGTTGTAGGCTGTACTTTTCGATGAGAAGGGACTAGGAAAGTGACTAACAACTTATTACTTACTGTTTAACATTGACTGCTTCACTTATTACTGCTTATCATATCAAGTGATATTATCAGTTGGTACATCAAATCGCTAAAACACGTTGTAGGCTGTACTTTTCGATGGGAAGGGACTAGGAAAGTGACTAACAAGTTTATTACTTACTGTTTAACATTAACTGCTTCACTTATTACTGCTTATCATATCAAGTGATATTATCAGTTGGTACATCAAATCGCTAAAACACGTTGTAGGCTGTACTTTTCGATGGGAAGGGAGTGGGAAAGTGACTAACAAGTTTATTACTTACTGTTTAACATTAACTGATTCACTTATTACTGCTTATCATATCAAGTGATATTATCAGTTGGTAGATCAATTCGCTAAAACACGTTGTAGGCTGTACTTTTCGATGGGAAGGGAGTGGGAAAGTGACTAACAAGTTTATTACTTACTGTTTAACATTAACTGATTCACTTATTACTGCTTATCATATCAAGTGATATTATCAGTTGGTACATCAAATCGCTAAAACACGTTGTAGGCTGTACTTTTCGATGAGAAGGGACTAGGAAAGTGACTAACAACTTATTACTTACTGTTTAACATTAACTGCTTCACTTATTACTGCTTATCATATCAAGTGATATTATCAGTTGGTACATCAAATCGCTAAAACACCTTGTAGGCTGTACTTTTCGATGAGAAGGGACTAGGAAAGTGACTAACAACTTATTACTTACTGTTTAACATTAACTGCTTCACTTATTACTGCTTATCATATCAAGTGATATTATCAGTTGGTACATCAAATCGCTAAAACACGTTGTAGGCTGTACTTTTCGATGGGAAGGGACTAGGAAAGTGACTAACAACTTATTACTTACTGTTTAACATTAACTGCTTCACTTATTACTGCTTATCATATCAAGTGATATTATCAGTTGGTACATCAAATCGCTAAAACACCTTGTAGGCTGTACTTTTCGATGGGAAGGGAGTGGGAAAGTGACTAACAACTTATTACTTACTGTTTAACATTAACTGCTTCACTTATTACTGCTTATCATATCAAGTGATATTATCAGTTGGTACATCAAATCGCTAAAACACCTTGTAGGCTGTACTTTTCGATGAGAAGGGACTAGGAAAGTGACTAACAACTTATTACTTACTGTTTAACATTAACTGATTCACTTATTACTGCTTATCATATCAAGTGATATTATCAGTTGGTACATCAAATCGCTAAAACACGTTGTAGGCTGTACTTTTCGATGAGAAGGGACTAGGAAAGTGACTAACAACTTATTACTTACTGTTTAACATTAACTGCTTCACTTATTACTGCTTATCATATCAAGTGATATTATCAGTTGGTACATCAAATCGCTAAAACACCTTGTAGGCTGTACTTTTCGATGAGAAGCGACTAGGAAAGTGACTAACAACTTATTACTTACTGTTTAACATTAACTGCTTCACTTATTACTGCTTATCATATCAAGTGATATTATCAGTTGGTACATCAAATCGCTAAAACACGTTGTAGGCTGTACTTTTCGATGGGAAGGGAGTGCGAAAGTGACTAACAAGTTCATTACTTACTGTTTAACATTAACTGATTCACGTATTACTGCTTATCATATCAAGTGATATTATCAGTTGGTACATCAAATCGCTAAAACACCTTGTAGGCTGTACTTTTCGATGGGAAGGGAGTGGGAAAGTGACTAACAAGTTCATTACTTACTGTTTAACATTAACTGATTCACGTATTACTGCTTATCATATCAAGTGATATTATCAGTTGGTAGATCAATTCGCTAAAACACGTTGTAGGCTGTACTTTTCGATGGGAAGGGAGTGGGAAAGTGACTAACAAGTTTATTACTTACTGTTTAACATTAACTGCTTCACTTATTACTGCTTATCATATCAAGTGATATTATCAGTTGGTAGATCAATTCGCTAAAACACGTTGTAGGCTGTACTTTTCGATGGGAAGGGACTAGGAAAGTGACTAACAAGTTTGTTACTTATTGTTTAACATTAAATATTTCACTTATTACTGCTTATCATATCAAGTGATATTATCAGTTGGTAGATCAATTCGCTAAAACACGTTGTAGGCTGTACTTTTCGATGGGAAGGGACTAGGAAAGTGACTAACAAGTTTATTACTTACTGTTTAATATTAACTGCTTCACTTATTACTGCTTATCATATCAAGTGATATTATCAGTTGGTAGATCAAATCGCTAAAACACGTTGTAGGCTGTACTTTTCGATGGGAAGGGACTAGAAAAGTGACTAACAAATTATTACTTACTGTTTAACATTAACTGCTTAACTTATTACTGCTTATAATATCAAGTGATATTATCCGTTGGTACATCAAATCGCTAAAACACGTTGTAGGCTGTACTTTTCGATGGGAAGGGACTAGGAAAGTGACTAACAACTTGTTACTTACTGTTTAACATTAACTGCTTCACTTATTACTGCTTATCATATCAAGTGATATTATCAGTTGGTACATCAAATCGCTAAAACACGTTGTAGGCTGTACTTTTCGATGGGAAGGGACTAGGAAAGTGACTAACAACTTGTTACTTACTGTTTAGCATTAACTGCTTCACTTATTACTGCTTATCATATCAAGTGATATTATCAGTTGGTACATCAAATCGCTAAAACACGTTGTAGGCTGTACTTTTCGATGGGAAGGGAGTAGGAAAGTGACTAACAAGTTTGTTAATTATTGTTTAACACTAACTACTTCACTTTGCTTATCATATCAAGTGATATTATCAGTTGGTAAATCAAATCGCTAAAACGCGTTGTAGGCTGTACTTTTCGTAGAGAAGGGACTAGGAAAGTGACTAACAAGTCTGTGACTTACTGTTTACCATTGATTCCTATTTTTACTGCTTATCATATCAAGTGATATTATCAGTTGGTATGTCATATCGATAAAACACGTTGTAGGCTGTACTTTTCCGTGGGGTAGGGACAGGGGAAGTGACTAAAAAGTTTGTTACTTTTTGATGACGTCATCAAAGCGCATGGGGTATAAGATGATGTCATCAGGACGTCGACGAAAGAGAGTCGCGCGTCATTTGTAGCGCGCGCAACAAGTCAATTACTTGCTGATTGTCATATCAATCCATGCTATTTGGAAAATATTGAAGATTTTCAGAGATATATCTTCGTAATATCAAGAAAAAGCAAACAATTCTATCAAAAAGGGGACTTCCAAGCGAAAGAGGTTTGGTTGGCGTCAGAAACGTTCCAACAAAAAGTGAACAATAGGCAAGTAGAATGAGGAGAGTCAACAAAAGGTGAACAATACTCTCTGAGACTGATTTTTTTGGCCTATACTTCTTAACAGCGAAAACAAGCCGTTGTGGTATTTTTACGAGGAAGAGTTCAGTGTTTTCCGGGAAAAGGGCTTCTATTCGTTTCACGAAATTTTACGGGAATACTCTTGCTCAATGCTGTAATTCTATTCTAAAGTGTCGCTTTTCCTTACAGCTAGACCTAACCGTCTGTATAGGTCTTTACGACATCATCTTCTATTCTGATGGTAAGTATTAGGTTTGCATGCTCATACCTTTTAACGGTTCTCGCGTAGTCAGGGCTATTTTTGGAACCAGAAAGTGTTTCCGCGTAGAACACCGCAACGGTTTGTTTTCGCTGTTAAGAAGTATAGGCCAAAAAAATCAGTCTCAGAGAGTATTGTTCACTTTTTGTTGACTCTCCTCATTCTACTTGCCTATTGTTCACTTTTTGTTGGTTGTTGTTGTTTTGCCGGCAAAACTCGGCAAAACATTGAAAGAAAACGCGAGCCATGCTCACGGCCATGTAGGCACAAGGGGTGAGCCGACTACCCGTTGTTCGCTAGCCGTTATCAGAGGTTTTTCACTTATCTGCACTCCACTTCGCCGCCTGGCCATTTCTGAGCAAGATGAGGGATAAAAATCTTCATAATCTCACGATATGTATTCTAATAAGCGAGCTTTCATAGTACGCTATAGAAGGAAAAGCGGTGGTTCATTATCTGGGTTTCCCGTGCCTTCATGGTCGTGAGTATAGGCTTCACGAGTTCTAGTCCCCCCCCTACCGTCCATTCATTGACGCAGTGAGCTGCCATTATTTGGCCTGCTGGGACTCAAAAACTGATGGATGGTCATACAGAAAGTATTTACTTTGTCGGATGTAGTGCAACATGTAGATAGCTCAACTCCAAAGCGGTGTTTAGTTTCTATTCCAGAGTTCTGACAGATTCTGGTGTAGCTAAAAGAAGCAGGAAGCATTCGTTCGACTCACATGGACAGGGACTCTGAGAAAGCCTTCCGCGGCAGTGTCAGGAAGGTACCGCCACCCTCGACTGTGCCGCGATAACTACACGGTGGTATCGCAGCGGCTCTTTGATTACATTGTGGCGATAATAAATTGCCAACGGCACAAAATTCTCGCAGTGAACAAAATTGATGATACCCAATTGATAAAGGGTAGGGTATAAAAGAAATGAAGTGCGGTGTGTTACATTCACACACTATCTTCCTCCAGATGTAAGTGGCTAAAGCTCGGAACATACTAGGGAGTAGGAAAGCAGTCTCGTCGGTGATAAGGATGTCACGATATCGGGCCTCAAACATGGAAAACTCTGAAAAGAAAAACGTCTACACTTCCGTGAGAATTTTGTGCCATTGGCAAATGACTAACTTGTATAACTGTGCCGTGGCGATTCTGTTGCAGTGCCTTGAGGATCGACGTTGCCGCGACAGTACCGTGGCAGTTCCGTGTTAGAGCTGCACGGCTCCAAGAGGATGCATCAGCGAACCCGCGTCGACTGCGATGCACTGTTCTGGGCGATAGACCGAGATTTTCGCCAGTTTAATAGCCCAAGTTTGGGGTACATCCCGAATCTCCTACATCGCTATAATGGGCTAACCTCTGTCCCAATCAGACAGAGGTCATAGCTACCTCAGGTGTGTATTTTTGTTCATAGGCCCACCCACTTGTATTATGATACATTTCATATGAGTTACTCGCCGTCGGTCCTATTTTTGCTAGAACGCGGCCACCGATCGCGGAGCCGCAGCGGCACTATCGCGGAGCAGCAGCTGCACTATTGCGGGGCCGCCACGACATTGTCGCTGCGACTTTGCGATAGTGCCGCTTCGGTGCCTGTAGCAGCCAAAACGGCTTCCTGGCGAAGCCGCAGCGGCGATTTCTTTGTTTCCATGGGCTCTCACATGTCTTGTTTCTGTTCATCTGATGCCTTGAATTGGAACTATGCTCTTGAATTGAAATCATTACAATATTGACATAAGTATGCAAAAAAAACTAGAGCGGCACATGTGAATAACTTTTGGGTCAATCTGAGAGATAAGGTTTTTTGCCGTTCGCCGATTGCCGTTCGCCGGCCGTTTTTGGGGTTTTTTTGCCGATTGCCGTTTGCCGAAATCTCAAAATCTTCTGCCGCATATCCCTGATCTTGACCCACTGCCTGCCTATTTAACGCCGCTCTTTGTTCATAGACTTGCTAATATAAACCCTAAGCTCACGTTTCTGCAGAGAAATGGGGAGTTTTTCTTCGTGAACACTACCTTTGAAGGTGTCAAGGCCAACAGGGAAAACTACCTAGAAGATGTCCTGATTGAAAGCAATACACTAAGCCAGGTCTCACCTAGGGAACCGTGGATGGACTAATGAAAGGGACACGCGCCATCTGACATATCTAAAAAATGAAGCTAAACTAGCCGCTGCTCTTTTAGTATGGACTTTTTGAGCAATGTATGTATGTATGTTTATTACACTCACTTAAAGGCAGTGTATACGATGAAAATAATTTTTCTGCTCTTCAGCCTATCTTGAAAACGGTTCCATGCTGATTCTAATGATGTCTCTAGAATCGTTCGAGACCTTCTGGGAACGGAGTTATGGTCCCTCAAAAACTGAGCTAGAGAAGTATGGTGGACGAGTTGTCTGAGGCTTGTAACTTCCGTCTTTTGCAGCCGATGTATGCGAGCTGACCAGAGTTAAGAGAAAAGTTGAGGATGATAGGAAGAAAGGGGCTATTAATCGGTAACCATCACTCATCTCACGGTTTCAAGCTTTCATTCGTTCACGCCGGTGGGCGGGCAATGCGCTTTTTGGGTTTGCCTTGCGCTCAAAGTGGCAAATTCGGGCTGTTTTGTGGCTCTTCCTGGCTCGTTCTCATGCTTTTTTTCGACGTTAACGTTACAGTGTGCCTCTCCACTACCCATTCCTAATGGAGTTTGAAACACATTTTTCATCGTGCACACTGCCTTTAAGGCAAATGCGTGATTATAATAAGAAGACTTACAGAGAATAAAAAATATCAATATCGGAAAAAACAAACAAACCACACAACAACTGGAGCGAAAATACTCCTATCTTTCATGCACTCTACCAATCAAACAAACGAAGGTATATCTCTAGAAAAGAAGAAACAAACGAAAATGCTTAGCTTCGTAGCTAAGAATTATTTGGGATACCCGTCGCCTAAACTGGCCCTAGGTAGCAGCACCGGCGACTCTTCTAGCGATTTTCAGGTATGCGCTACCCGCCCTATGTGGAAAAGACCTGACCCTAACACTGGTAATTTGACGACCGGGAATTATTTTCATTATTTCGCCCTAAGTAAGTAAGTAAGTAATTTCACCTCTAGTTCTCGATGTGACCAGTTTGAATTAGGGTGCAAGCTTCAAAATACTGCTGTTTTTCAGAAGCTTGTGGACCATGCAAAGCTCAAATGCTCTACGCCGAAAATCTAGCTATTAAAAATTTTAGGTGGACCAATCAAAGCCGTGCAGGATTGGGTAATTGCACACCTAATCATTGTTGAACAACTTGTATATCATGCAAGGTGTCAAGGCCGTTTTTCGTTTTCATATACAAACATGAATGTGCATAGATACAAGAATCCCGGAACACTTATCTGTTCGAGACAAACCGGTAATGACAGGTTTAGTTGAGCAATGTGAAGACATAAATCACCAGCGGCTGAAGGGTCAATCCGGTCAACAACATTCAAAATCGTATAAGCGGCTCTCGGCCTTGAATATAAAACCGAAATGCTATATCATTCCATTACATCTGTTGGCTGTCATTTACGTTTCTACATTCTCATCACTGACGACGCTTTTAAAGCATATCATCTTTCTCCATTACGCCATTCCACATTTTCTACTGTCTTCTGTATGCTACCAGTACAGCCGATGTTATATATGCAGGTGGAGGTTGCGAGCTCAAATCGCGCCATCCATTTTCTGCAGAATGCGTTTTGCGCTTATTTATTTGCCATGCTTCCTTTTCACACTTTTACATAATTTTTTTTTGAAATTTCAAGATAGTATTTGCAAATTTTATAGCGTGGATTCACGTAGCAGTAACTTGTCGTTTTATTGAACTTCCCGATCGCTTTCAAACTTCGTCATACTATGCTTTCATTTCGTATGCACCACCACTAACAACAAAGAAAATTAAGTTTTTCACATATTTTGCTGTATTTCTGCACTGTTCATGGTGTGACACGCGACTCTGTTTCGGTTTTTTATAGAGTACGGTCGCACATGCCAGCATTACAGTTTCATGACATAGTATTATGTAGGGCTACAATCAAGCTTCGATGGTTTTTTAGGGCAAACAAGCATAGAGCATTAAAGGTGACTTTGAAGCTTTGATCAGAGAACTTGATAGAATCTATTTTATTCAAACTGTTGTCCATCCTTAGCCACAAGTTTTCCAAGTATCCTATAGACAGGATTCGCGATAAAAACGATTTTTGAGTTCTTTTCATGACAATGTAGATTTGGCCATCACAAAAGCAAAAATAAGTGAAAAAACCCGAAAATTCGCGGGGAAAACGCTCCAAAACAAAGTATAACGGCTAGTTACAGGTGTCGGCCGGCCCCCTAATTAAAGGCATCGTACGCGCTGGAAACCACTCACCGTTTTTTCTGCTCGAATGTTTTTCTGAGCCCACCAAAGAACGTAGGGAGAGTTTGTTCGGTTAAAAATGCCTTTTTGTGAAGATAAATGAGGTCGAATGTCTCAAATCCCGTCAAAGAAGCGGGCCCTCCGTCAGTCATCTGGCACAAATTGCTGTCGGCCATCACTGAAGTAAATGATCAACACCTGATACAATACAACTGAGGGGAAGTTGATGGAATATACCATACGATTACGTGAAGAATGACTTTTCTACACACATCAATCAACCTTTTCTTCTCCACAAATCACTTGATAGAAAGATAAACTTCGTTTGATCGTGATATCGTCGGTCAAAACAGCGATCTCTAACTATCGACTCTTCCTTCGAATGAGATATTTCCGGTCTGAAAAAGGGGTTTTCGGTGATTTTTTCGCGGTTTGTTCAAAGTTGCTGTTATATAGGGTACTAGAGCTCTCATTATATACGGAAAACTCGAAAATGAAATCCATCGCGAACGATGCCTTTAACAAAATTTCCATCATTGCTTGCTTATCCGCCTTATATTTTGCTGCTAAAGTAGTCAGTAGTCCCCAGAAATGCTCAGAAATTACTTTAGAAGCGAATTAAAACTTGACAAAACAGGCGTTTACACAAATCTCGATAATTGGGAGCGGGGGGACACCAAGCAATAACTTGTTCCTTAGCGCTTTTTTCTCCAATTTTTTTAAATTTTTTTTCACTTTTGTGAAGGCCAGATCTACCATTCTACGGGGATAGCTAACCGATTTTATCGAGAACCCTGCCTTTAAACAGCGTACGGATTCCGCGATCACAGCATTTTTTCTGGGGGGGGGGGGGGGATGATGATGAAACATCTCCGCCAACGCGTAACTAGATGCCTCACACAGAAACCAGAGATGCCCAGGGTTACGGAGGCATCTAGTCTAATTTTGACTCGAGAATTCACGTAAATTACGGAAAGTTTAGCTACAGCGCCCGCATATTCTACGTAATTTCTCGCTACAGCACCCGCATGTTCTCGTTGCTCTTTCGGTCGATCGACCCACCCAGTCTTGATCGGTACTAGAAAGACGATCCCCGCTGCGATCGAGCGCATTTCTTCCCAACGGCCTGCAGCATACCAGCGGCCAAAATTATCCCTAGCAAGGTCTCTCAGAGAGCGACACGGGGTCACCCTCCAAGACCGCCCACAGAGTGTCAAGTTATCCGTGGATTGACTACGCCAACAATATCCCTGCGTTCCGCGTAGCCAGCGCGGGTTTGAGATTGCATTTCAACACAGGCTCCCTCTAAATCCGTAGATTCTCGCTACAAATTGATAGCGAGAATATACGGGTTTAGCGTCAGAGAGAGAGAGAGCAATGGTACGAATTTAGCCTACGATGTTACGTAGGATACACACAGAATTTGCACCCTTGTAGCCTCGACACAAGAATATGCGGGTTTTAGCTATCGTAGCTAAAACCCGTGAATTCTCGCTACATACATGGAAAGGGGCGGCGTTTCAGGCCGCGCCCTCGGAGGCATCTAGCTACGCGTTGGCAGTGATAAATCTGCAGTAATTTGTGTTGTGCCTCTACTAAGAAAGTGAAGTGCTTCTGACCAGCCAGTTCTTGAGAATTTTTTTGGCCCAAGTGAAAGACTAACAATAAGTTAGCAATGTCTAGTGAACACAACGAATAAGCTCCTCCAAAATATATTTGACAACTTCCGCTGCATAACGCCAAGCTTTTTTGTGCTGAAAGATTTTTTTTTCGTGCGTTTCCTCATGTTGGGGTGTTTGAGATTTTACGTCAGGCTCAACGGCATGAATTGTAGTTGGTAACGTCTCCATGCGGTGATTTGTACAGCCTAGAGCAGCTAGTTCTTCATTTTGAAATATTTAGACCTGTTTTTGGAAATTGTTTCGGAAAAATTTAGATTTTCTCACGTTGTTCTGAAAACGTTTTTATGGTCAGAGTATGTTCCCATTTGCTTTACACAACAATCGAATATCATGAGCTGCTCCTTTCTCTCAAAAAGCAGCGTTTCCCGCGAGATTTTTTAGCACCAAGGTTGACATGGTTATTGTACAGATAATGTACTTATGTTGTTAACAGTATAGGCAAATGACAAAAAAATTGCAGCGAATCGAAAGCGCTTTGACACATCACTCCAGTTGACATGCTATGCAAGTCAATACGCAAGTTGCGCCGTACTTTGTAAATCCCTCGAAACATATTTGTACACCTAATTTTATCGTCTCATACGGCATTCAGTTTGCGAAAAAGAGTTTAGGGAGGAAAATACAACTCCAAGATAAAAAGAGAACAATGTTTCTTAATGGTTTCATCATGAGTTTTAACTAGGAAACCTTGCGTGGCCAACCCCACCATTTAAAAGAAATGTTTTCTGGCCAATTGTGCTCCGCTGTCTCCGAATCTGACATCGCATTTCGCTACGGACAACTCTGAACGAATTTACAAGCGTTTTTGAAGCTTCGTGATGAGGTAAGGGTACCCATCAGCCAATTTTTAGGGTGATTGAAAAAAGTTTATGATGAGGTTCAAAAATTTAATAAAAAAATGGTGGTTATTCCGGGCGCTGAACGCGAATCTGGGGTCTGTTTTTCGCTAGACTTATGGTTACTGAAGGGTACGGCAGGCACAATGCCTTTTAACTGGATTTACCTAGCTTAAAATTTCGAAAATCAAAAATGCACCTCAAGTTCGTGTTCGGCGTCCTAAATGACACCCACAGAGAAATTTTAAGCCAAATCTGAGACTTTGACCAAGCTAGCGTATACCCACCTTAACCTACCGTAATTTTTCAAAAATCGATAAACGGATTGCAGATCCGTGTTCAGCACTGCAAATAACCTCCAGGGCAAAAAATGTGAACCAAATCTATCGTAGCACTCGAACCTGAACATTTTTCATGAAATTTCTCTGGTGGGTCGTCTACTCCAAAAAAGTACCCCTTAAGTTTTTAATTAAGCTTTGTGAGAAATTACAAGCCAAAAAATTGTGGCTGATATGTGACAAAGTCCGCAGCCATGCAGCCGACGCTATTTAATTTACGCGGAGGATTACGGTAGCCCTGCAGAGAGAATTATCGGCATGGGCGTGCTTGTGTCTGGCACTCAGTGCACAATTTCTGGGCGTGATGACGGCTATGGGTACTTTCTATCTTATCTCCATCTGTGCTGGATTACCTTGACCTCGACGTAATTCTTCTTTGACGAGGTCAGCCGTATAGAAGTTTCACTGTCCGTCTACATCTCGTAAACAGTCAATGTACCGTGGAACATATTGTTCTCAAGAGATATATTGAGCTAGGTTCCCTGAAACGAATTCTACCATTTGCAATGGTCGCGGATCTTATTGAACCCTGCTTGAAGGCATCGCGCTCAAAAATTTCTGCGTATTACCGTATATACAAGACCTTCTCCTTGGGTGTTATTCATGTGCACAGTTTAACGCCTCATGTCATGCCGCAATTCACCAATGTCGTGCGGAAACCCGTTGTCGGACTTAGCGTTTCGCCAGCATTCTGATGAGCAACTGGAACATCTGTCCAGCTTCACCTAATTACGTAACCTTTCAAAACCATGATTCCGCTGTAGAGCAAACAGCGTCATTCATCTCAGCGGCAGGAGTATGGAAAAGGCGTGGGTGCATTCTCTCTTTCAAATGATATTGATATTTGGAGGCCTATTAACCATTAACCTCGCGGCGCTCATCACGGGAAGTAGGATCCTTAGGAACTTCTCATTAGGTTTTATGCGAATTAAGGACTCTTAACATGTTACCTGCGACTTATCTTAACAACTTTGATTTACGTGCGACCTTTAACATTGTGAGTATGTTGCATGTTTCAGTTTGACTTACATGTGAAATAATGTCCTCGCGCGTAACTTAAATGTGTAACTTATCTACGCGGCAGGAGTCCGCAAGGAAAGTATACGACGCACTCCTGGGGCAGGGCTCTGATGTGTGCATCGCCATCGGTTCAATTACCCAAGTTTGAGGTACTTGGACCCGACTAGCCGCTAGAGGCTCCGCCCATCCAGTGGCGGCCCTAAGTGGCGCTCGGCGGGCCGGCCGCGCCACGTGTCGGTGTGCCAGCCGCGTCGCGTGCCGGTGATAGGTTACATATGACAACTTTGCAATTTACTCGCAATGTTCTGTAGGTTACGTGTAATATTGAGGCAAGTTACGTGAAACTTAATTCAAAAATCACGGCAAGTTTCATGCAACATTGTTTCAAGTTACTTGTGAATTCAGAGTAAGTTGCGTGAAGCCATCACGCAACTTGCGTCAAAGTCTCAGCTAACTTGTTCAGAAATTCCTGAGTCTAGGTCTAAGCATCAACGCAAAGCTACAAAAATGGGTCGTATTTGAAGAACGGTTTTCGAAATGGCAAACGATGTTTAACTGTTGGGCTTGCTTGGGAATTCGCACACAATCGAATTCAAAAGTACGATGAAAAGCCAGCCAAGGGAAAAACACGAAAATCAATAGCGTGATTCAGACTTCTCTCGGGCTCGCAAAGAATGCACATATACTCTGTTTCGGAGTGAAATTCATTTCCATTTATCGCATGCGTCTGAGCGCGTATGCGTGGTCTCCGGATCATTGACAACCCGGCACACGGGGTGTTCGAGTCAGTATGATGAGCGCAGAGGACGAAAAGAAAGACGCTGCCAGCCGGCCTGCCACTTTCTCGGCCGGCCAAAAAGCAATCTGCCTATCTCTGCGTCTCTGCGGAGAGGGATCATTAACAGCTTCGGCTGTACAGTACAGGAATGGGAGGAATCCTAGTTTGGGAGGGGGGGCACTCAGCATTCCAGAAAAGAGTGAAGGATGCAGCTTTTAGAAATCAAAGAACCTCCATGGAGTCTCTAGGGAAGCTCTCAGATGTCTGATATTAGGAGAAATTCTATTTTTCGTGAATTAATCTTAAGTGGCCCAATCAACAAAGCTTTCACTCAAGGATGAATCTCTGATATAATAGACTTTTGAATCAATCTACCGAATTAGGCTGTGCTTTTTCAATGCGGTGGCACAGGAGAGCCGGTTAACTAGTTAGCCACTTACTGTTCATCAGATCAAACGATACCGATTGGCCAATCGTGAAGATTTCTCGTGGAGATTACAAGGTAATACCAAGGAGAAGTTAGCGATTCTTGCGAAGAGGGTTTCTTGAAGCGAAAGCGGTTTGGCGCTATCAAAAACGCTCCAAAAAAACGGGACATCAGGAAAATGGAGTGGGCGAGTCTACAGAAAATTCAAAATGTTTCTCGAGAATCGATTTCCGTGTACGAAATTCTCAATTCCCTGAAACCAACCGTTGTAGCATTTCATATGGAAGAGCCCTTGGCTTTTCGAAGAAGGACTTTTGCTTGGTGGAAAAGGTTCATGGACTGGTAATGGTACTTGCTACTGCACTTTCACTGGTTTACTTTTCTGAACAGCAAAATGAAAGCGTCTGTGTGAATATACAAACATCATATTTTCTTTGATACTGGAATAGAACCGAAGAAAGAGAAGTCATTTTCAAAACCACAAAGTTCTTCGATGAAGAATAATAAAACGGCTGTTTTCGCGAGTTAAAAATTCAGCCACGAGAAATGGTTCTCGAGATCCATTTCCCCATTCATAATTTTTCCGTTGGGAGTTTCTGCCAGCACAGAATCTCAATTTCTTTGTAGATCCCAATTATAATTGAACTTTTTTGCTTTTTCTTTTTTATAACATGTGTAATCAGTAGCGTTGGAGAAAAATTCAGTAAATCAGTAATTTTTTTGAAGAATTCGTGTAGTGCTATAATGAACCAGAGCAAAATTGTTCCCGGATCAATCGGAAATAAAAATATTGATAGCACTTCAAGAAATTGTTTCACAGGAATTGTATTAACAGGTGTAATCACAGGAATTGTATTAACAGGTGTAATTCAGATAACAGCCTCACCAACCACACAGACGAAGCGGTCGTGGTTGTTTGCCAAAATATTTATCGAAATTTCAAACATTCGAGAGATGTCAGTCGATGGCAAATAGAGGTGTCTTTTTCTTTGTGTCTCCGGCGCAAGAGGTGGAGTGGATAGCGCGGCAAGCGCGAGGGAAAGTGGGCGAGGCGTGCTCGGTTGTCAATGGTACCGCAACCGCGTATGCTGCGTCATCGTCTCCCCCACGCTTGCTTGCTGTCTCTCCCCTCGCTCCGCACAATTGCGCGAAGGAACAGAGTAAATTTGGCTTCGAGATACAGGATAGTGGCGGGTGAAATACGCCATAATAGACGGACTACTGGCTGGAAGAGTTATTTGCACATTGGCAACCTTGCCGATTTACCTCCTGCTTTTCCTAGCCCTCCTGTTTCACATTCCCGACCACGCCTAATTTTGAGTGGCTGCACGTTCGCACCACATGCAATATTGCGTGACCGTACACCGTGTACTCTGAGAGAACTGGCCGCTGTAGTACCGCAACCGTGCCGCAGTCCCCTTAGTTCCGCAGTTGTACCGCAATGACGATGCAGTGGGCTCGCACTTGTGTCAAATACCGCAATAGCGCCGCAATAATTGCGGTACTACTGCGGCAAAATCACAGTGCCGCTGAAATCAGTCATGCCATTTATCGATCCACTCAACCCGGCTCGCCACGCTTCTCATTGACTCGTCTTCGTCTTCCAGTTCTGTTGGAACAAAAGCGTGTCTCTTGCTTTTCTAACAATTCATTACCTCTCTTAGGGAAACACTGACACATTCATCCTCCTCAGTCTTATAAGCGTTTATGTTGACGAAGTTTTGAATCATTTTTTTTGCGTAAAAGTTTAGGATCAGTTTTTGAGCTTGAGAAGCCTTTTGAGTTTTCAGCTTTTAAATTTTTTGAGCACATTCGACCACACTTACCTAAATTCATGAACCTGAATTCTATAATATGCACATTCTGTGCCAAGCCGAGGCCTAGTTCTCTCGCGTAAGTTTCCAGGGAGGCCGAGGCCTAGTTCTCTCGCGTAAGTTTCCAGGGATAAGCGGATTTTTTTCAGAACTTTTTAGAGGCTGTGTCCACGATACAAAGCCGTATTTTAGTTGTCTATGTTTTTCAGTGGGCAAGCTCTCGATGTAGAGAATAATTGGAAAACGGCTCTATAGAACTTTTGAAAGCCGAATAAAAAAGTTCTTTAAAAAAAACCATTAATTATTTATTCACGCCTGTTGGTGTGTTTGCGCGCTGCGGACAAAACGTCAGACCAAACGTCGCAAATTGTCTTGAGCTTCGAAATTGTTAGGGAAGTGACTTTGCTTTCTGTTTCGTGTACCAGAACCTCTTGAAAAATTAAGAAAGTTGAATGTTCATGTTTGGATCTTACAATTTCCCGAAATAAAGAGTGTTTGAAAATTCGGCAACAGTTCCTTTGGTACTAAAAACTATGGACAACTGCCATATGGCTTGGGCGGGGTGATCCAATGGGTGGACTGGTTTACGAGATTTTCACACGATTCCTGGCCGTTTTTTGAGTTACATCCATCCCTACTATTCTCAGAAGTACCCAACTTACTTTCCTGCGAAAAAACGGGCAATTTTATCATCGTGAGCACTGCCTTTGAATCGCATTTTGAAAAACGAATGATCTCACAAGCGAAGTTTACAAAGCGTGGTTCGGATCTGCGGAAACGAAACGTATTGTCAGTATCCCTTGTGCATCTATAGTAAAACTTTGCAGTACCACGCCCCAAGCTGGTGGTTCCAAAAAGTTCATTCATTCATTCATTGAGTAAATCGTACAAGATAGACGCTAGAAAAAGTCGCAAAAATTCAGAAAACAATACAAATTACAAACATATCTAAGACTTCAGTAAATTTTTAGCCATTCCCCTGGCATTAATGGTGGTTTTACCCACGCGCAGATACGCTGACCCCGCTGAGTTATGAGCCTTGCCAAAATTTCACGATAAGGTAAGGGTATCATCCCAGAGTTATTTGGGATGTTTCGAAGAAGAAATCGGATTTGCTCAAAACTCGTATGTAAGGGTACTTTTGGGTGCTGAAAACAAATCTGGGGTCTGTTTGTCGAAATGCTAGAATTACACCTCCTATTAGAAGTACACCTGTCATAGAGGTACACCAAAAAGACGGGTCTCTGAGAATTAGAAGTACACCCTTTATTTGAAGTACACCTCTAATTGAAGCACATTTAAAATAGAGGCATGAGGGTTGAAAGTACATGAACCTCCAAAAGAGAAAATCCGGTACATTAAATAGGTGTTGCAAGCGAAAGGTTTGCTCCTCTTCAGTTGCTACTCGCATAAGTTGCCTTCATTAAGTTGAATATTACTCCACTAGGATGATACCAAGTCTTTTCACTCTCTGGTCTCTTACCAAAGTTTTTCTCACTTTGAGACGACACCCATCGATTAGCTAAATCCTGTCCAAATGAGACTCTCCACCCACGCGGTCAGCCTGCGCAACGAGCACGCGTCAAACCTAGTGCATACTTCTCGCGTTGCGCGATCGCGACTGTGCATTATACTTGTTCCAGATGGAATTTATTTCGAATATCCGACTTTTCGACTATAGTCGGATATTACACATTTTCGAATATTCGACTTTTCGACTGTAGTCGGATATCACACCTTGGATATCGCACTTTTTCGAATAACCGACTTGTCGAATAAAAAGTCGACTTTTTTATCCGACTGAAACAGTCGGATACTCATCCGATTATTCGATTCGGAACAAGTATACTGTGCATATCAGCAATATCGATTTTCGGTCGATATATATGACAAGCATTATGTCGCGTCGCTCGTTGCGATAAGTATGCACTAGGCCTCACGAAGGCATTTTTCAGACGAGCTGACCGCCGACTGAGATACAGCTAAGTGGAATATTGTTCCCAATTCATCTGATATTCGTAATAATCTATTCACAAATCCAAAAAAACCTTCGCGGCGGCCGGTCGAACCGGCCGCGTGGGCGAGCAGTCTCATTCGGATAGACCTGAATTACTCTGAGGAAGTAATAAAAATTTTATTAATTCTACTGTGACAAAAAATTGAGTGTAATCGTTCCATACCAAAAGTAAATAGACTCTCAAAATAGCAACAAGTTCATCGGAGAAGAGATATGTAGGGGCAAATAGCTGCATGTAATACCATGTAGCTGTGCTTCTCGTGAACTACAGTGCCAACGTAACTACATAGCACGTATTCGTGGTTCAGGCAGCCGATTCTTTGGCGTCCACTGTGTGGATAATGCTGCTGAAAGTGAATTAAATCTATGGGCCACGGGAAGATACTTTATTCAGTGTAGATTGTGTAAGAATCAAGAAGACGTGGCCAATAATGACTTGGAGATAGCAGAGATGGCTTGGAAACAAAATTATAGGCGCAGCAGGAGCGCCAAAGCTGAGACGAAAGCGCTATTGCGGTACGATTGCGGGGCTATCGCGGCAAGGTCGTGGCTGCCCGCAATCGCCCCGCAGTCGTACCGCAATCGTGCCTCTGCGGCTCCGGCGATTGCGGCCAGTTCTTTCAGAGAAGTATCACGCCACAGAAATTCGATTTTCGCATTTCATGTTCATCGCATAGATGTTAGTGAGGTAAACAATGTACGGAGATCACCTCTCAGGAAACTCTTTTCTCCAAGAGAAAAGCCTGCTTGAAATCACAGAGTCGAGAGGGAATATTATTTTGCCACCACTGTTCTGGTGAGCGTGAGCTTCTTTTAGATGGGTTACTTTGAATGCTACTCACGGATCAGGTATCTGTTTTCAATGTTTGTTTTGCTCACATTTCGTAATGATGGGCGTGAAAAATCAGATTTCAAAAAATCGATACTATGGGGCCCAATAGGGATTGTAATCTCAGGCAAACTCAAATGTCGACAGCAGGTTTCTCAGGTGTCATCACAGAGCGCATCAGCTGAGGACACGAAAAAAAGCGTGATTTCGGCGCGAAAGGACCTGGTATCACGCCGAAAGGTCCAGATGTAGACCTCCTAGCGCCGGATTTCGAGACTGCGGCATGACTTAACTGAAGCCTCGAAACGTTCAACTGTCTAACTGCCACCGCCGGATTAATGGATTTTGCTGTAGACATCCTATCGCCGAACTTTTAGTGAGTGTGGCCACCTTCAAAATTCTGAGCAGTTAAACGAGCTGAACCATCGCAGGATTCAGAAACTATTGCTGTATTATTACTTTACCTAGCTTTAATTGTAGCTGTCCCCATACTCAACTGCCCTTAAACATGGGCATTTCGGTTTTTTTTTCTGACGTAATTATTATCGAGGTGTAACTCTTACCGACCCATTATTTGAGCTATTTCGCAGCTTCCAGTGGCCGGCAGAAGAAAAAAATAGTAATTGATTCTCTTTTGAACCAATTCGACTTTAATGGGTTTTTTCAAACTCTAGGCAAGAAATATGCAGCAACGATACAAAAACCAAGAGAATTAGGCAAAGTATCTATATATAGAACTTTTGAATATGTGAGGGCAGGATTATGGTGCCAGAACGGGTTAATAAAATTTCTCCCATGGACGGAAATCGCAGTTTTCGGGACTTCTTCGAAACGGAAACTCCTGGCATAGCTTCATTATCTGAGAATTTTCCCTCACCAAACCTCAAATCTGCGGGCGTTGGTATTATTCACAGTGTCTTCTCTGATTATAACTATTTTCCTGATTGTGATTAATTCTTTTCAGAAACCCTTGAAAAGTGTTAAAATCTAATCTTTGAAAAATGGTTCATAATTGGCAAAATGATTAGGTGTAGGCAGTACGATAAATCGTTGTGCATTGATATGAAATTTGAAGTTGATTGGCTTGAAGACGTTGGATGCTGGAGATAAAATGGGAATCGTAACTTCTAAACATTTCAAGAAATGCAAAACTCGCTAAATTGAGAAAAAGTTCCGCGAACTCGATTTGGTACAAGGAATTAGCCCTCACATAGTTCAAATGTTCTAGGATCTTGAACAGAGTCGATGGGTTGAAAGAAGGGAACTGTGTACTCAAGTATTTTCAGTCCGTTTAACCTCTCCCGACACTACGAGGTAAAATACGAAAGTAGGGATTTCGGGTAGCGCTAATAGATATAGATAGTGTTGCGCCTACGGAAGGCATACCATATTCGCTGAAAATATACATTTAGACCGTAAACCAGGTAAATTCTCGTGATTTCGGGGCGGACAGGTGCGGAGCGGAGGTTAGAGACAGCGAGAGAGCCGAGGCCGGAGAGGAGGCAGCAGCATCGCGCTCTCCGCACGAGCTCTGACTGATCAGAATTTCAATTTTTTCAGAGGATACTCAGGGGAGAGAGCCCGCTGATCTACTCTCTGTGCGTAAGGTATCCTTCATAGTCCTCACCGCAGGCACGGACAGGAAGCAACTACATATGATATCCCCGGCAGAACCAAAATCACCAGATCTATGAAAGATGTGTAAAGGCAACGTCCCATCTCAGGGGCGGCATGAACGTACGCGGCGGGTTAGATTGGGGTTAGGCAGGGTTTGGAGCGTCGGCGCGTATGATGATAGCAGCGCGAGGGCTAAAAGGGGGTTAGGCTAGCACTGAAAAATCGCTCCCTCGCAAACCGTACATAGGAGGGTGGGGCAGCCGAAACCCCGTTGAGACCCCAACTATTGATTATCTCCAGCACTCGCACAACAATGATCAAACGCATCGACGCCCATAACCCTGCCTAACCCCATCCTAACCCGCAGCGTACGTGCATGCCGCCCCAGGGGTAAAATTTTGTACTATGGTTGGTCCACCGTGAATAGCAACCTTGCAAAGCGCGAGATCTCGATCAAACAAGGGAGAAACTACAGACACCGGATTCATCATTGCGTTAACCGTGGGTTTTTCGACTTGGGTTGGGTTCAGGGCGTGCAGAAATGCGCTAATCCTGGCGCTGAACCCAACCCAAATTCTTAAACCCGGAGTTAACGCAATGATGAATCCGGTCTCAGGTGAAAAGTCGGCCCCGCCCTCAATACTAAAAAGCCTACATAACTGCTCACACCGCCGCGAAAAGGGAACCAAGAGCTCTGCTATAGTCTATTTTGCCTATGAGCTTCGCCACATAAGTCAATTTTTCAGTTTGCAATGATTTTGGTCCCCTATTCGGAGCAAAACGCTTGATTATGCTTTTAGGGTATTGGGAGTGGGGCCGACTTTATCCCTGGATTTTCTCACTTATCTGATCGAATTCAGATCTTGCGCTTGCCAGGGTTGCTATACACGGTGGGCGGACTACAATATCAAATTCTACCCCTGAGGTTGGACTGTGCCTTTAAAGGCAGTGTTCACAATGAAAATTTTTTTCTGTTTTCCCGCCTATCTTGAAAACGGCCCCACGCTGATTCCAATGATGTCTCTGGAATCGTACAAGACCTTCTGGGAACGGAGTTATGGTCCCTCAAAAGTTGAGCTAGGGAAAATGGTGGACGAGTTGTCCGAGGCTTGTAACTTGCGTCTTTTGCAGCCGATCTATGCGAGCTGACCTGAGTAAAGAGAGAAGTTAGGAATGAAGGGAAGAACGGGGCTAATGATCGGAAATCATCGCTCATCTGACGATCTAGAGCACTCATTTGTTCACGTCGGTGGGCGTGTGATGCGCTTTTGAGGTTTGCCTTGCGCTCGAAATGGCAACTTCAGGCTCTTTTGGAGCTTTTCCTGACTCGTTTTCATGCGTTCTTTCGACATCAACGTTACATTGTGCCCCTCCACTACCCATTCCTAGTGGAAACTGAAACACATTTTTTATCGTGAACACTGCCTTTAAGCAGCGTGCCGCCGCACTTCTGACCCAGACCAAGGGCGCCTGAATGATATAAATTTAAATAATTAGAAAAGTTGAAATTTCTAATATTCGATTCAACCGGAAATTCCAATTTCTGATTTTTTCGAATGTTGGCTTCGCTCGGGAATTTTGATATTTGCCTTTTCAAGCCTTCGATCAGTTCAGAAATTTGAATCTATCGGGTTCTGGAGTATTCGGTTTGTTCGGAGAGCTTCAATAGTCAATTTTTTGAGTAGTCGGCCAATTTTGTATCACTACATTCAAATGTTCAGATAATGAAAAAGAATGTGCAGAAAGTACTCAAGATCATCGGAAAAAGCTAATTTTCATTCGAGTATTCGGATATATGTTCCAACTATGCATTTGTCTGAAATAGAAGACAGGTTTTCTGAAACAATCGTTCAGTCATAAAAAAGAGAGACCTTGCTCGAATTCATTCACCCATTCCGAGATTTTGAAAACGCTGTATTCGAGTATTACATTCATCCAAAAATTTTAATTATTCCTCCTTCGAATTTATTCGCACATTCGTGAATTTTGAAGTGGTTATAATCGAAAAAAACTTATTCATCAGAAATTTTTCTATAGTGGCTATCCGTATTACTCATTCATCTGAGGTTTTCTAAAACGCGATATTTGAATTATTCCTTCATTCAAAACCTAGCGACGATTGTCCATGTCTATCATGTAATCACATCATCAAAACTAGATCTAATGAAAAATGAGGAGAATTTTTCGATTGTGATCTTCATAAAGTCTCCCATTGATTTGGAAACCTGGTGTGAGTTCCTTAGATTTTCTTAAATAAACGACTAAGTTCAAAAATAGATCACATACTGGATTCAATTGTTTTACTTGTAAACATTTGTACAAAAATCGAAGCAATTAATCGATTTCAAACTCCAAATAGTTTTCAAGTAATATACTTGTACAAATGAACAACTTTTTTGATGGGTATTTATGATGTAAGCTGAATTGAAACAAGTATTCGAAAAACAGACATTTGACCTAAACGAAAGCAAAGAATTTATCGATTCCCCGGATGAACAGAATACACGAGAGGCGAAAAATACAAAACCTCCAATGAACAGTAAAAAATCACGACGAAATCGAATATTCAAAAAGGAATGTTACAAACTCCAAATATACTTGGTGTTCAAAAATACGCATATAGAAATCCCAAGAGTCGGTAAAATAGTTGAATACTACAAAAATCTCTAGAACACTATTCGAGTAATAATTCCATTCAATACAAGGCCTGATTTGCGCGTTATCGCACAAAAACAGGTGTGCTTCACGAAAGACAAAAAAACAAAAGCACTTTCTTCAATTGCGCAACTGACTGCATATTTGGTTGCGCATTCGGAGATTTGGGCGATCAATCGTTACCGGCGGTAAGATGCGTTGCTTTGGCAACCTGCTGTGAACCTGCTATCGACAGATCGATAGCAGGTCGATAACAGGTCCATGTTATTCTCCCGAAAGAACCTGCTATCGCCGGTTGCTCGAGAAACAGGTGGTTCAACCTGCTGTCGACATTTGAGTTTGCCTGAGATAGTAGCCCCGTGTTCATCATCAAAAAGATCGCAACTCCAACGATGATTTCCACCTAGAAAGCTAAGAAATGGCAACGGAAGTAAAAAGAACTTATAGTGTGCTTGGAAAACTGTTTTTGCAGCCGTTTTTCTCTAATTCAGTCCAAGCTATTTTCACGACTATTTTAGTACTGTGCCATAGTGGAGCTACAGACAGACCACAAAATCTGCAGTCGAGTCTATGATAGGTCAATAAAATCGTCGCATGAGGATTTGAAAAATCGTTCATGTAGCGGAGAAATCGATTTTCGAAAAGCGTGTCCCACCGGTGGGACACGTGGTTCGAAGTGGTAGTCAACGCGCGTCCCACAGGTGGGACACGTGTTCGTGAATAGGTTAACTGTATATCCATTAAACTATTGATCTCTGATAGGTCATTCGAGCGTTCAACGTATTTAATAAAACAGATGTCTTAACCATAGCTATAGATACGAAAACCACATAGCTTACCGTAAAGTAGGTTAATAGACCGGCCTCCCTTCGACTTGATTCTTCATGGCATATTGAGGCCCATCGAAATCTTTTTTCACCTTGAAAAACACACGTCGCCTTCAACTCATGTCACCGCTCTAAAGCTGAATATAATTAAAGCTACATAAGTGGTCAATTTTATAGCGACCACTGCAAAGAGCTCAGGATAGCCTTGTGCACTGCTATCAATAGAGGCGAACGACTACGTATCGCTGGGCCTAGAATCGAGCGACATTATACGCATAGTTGGAGCGATGAGACTTAGCAACCAGAAAGACCTCTAAGAGAATCTCCCACTGTCTTTATACAGAACAGGCAGCCATCAACACACAATATTTCGTAAATTCTCGCAACATCATCTAAGGTCTTCCCGATTGGCATCGTACCTCCATATGACAGTTGCGAAGGCATTTTTTGACGAACCTTTTTACAGCTGCAAACAGCTAGCTGGGATATTATTCGCCAATCGTTACAATTTCCATTTTTTTTCGTTTATCGTCTAGCGCTCCTGCTACTCGATTTGAAGGCAGTGTTCACGATAAATTTCACTTGCAATATCTCCAAGGCTTACGGAAGGTCTGGTGCCCTATATAGCAAGGCATGCTTAAAAAGGACACGAAAGACGCGTTCTTGAGCAAAAATAGGCCCTCTCTTGTTTACGTTGATTTCTGAGCGTGGAGGATTTGACCGCTAGAAGGATGATACCTACCAGTGCAATGAAACGATCAGCTCGCTTATCAGTACTTCCTTGACTTGATCCTTCCTGTAATCTGAGTCTTCATTTGTTCATATCGAGTGGGCGGATCTCGGGCACCAGGCGTGTCTGGGGCACCAAAACGCTTGTTTGCAGGCGTTATTTTGCCGCTCCTGGCTTGTTTTCAACCATTCTTTCGACACCGGGGGCCTAGGATCCTTCTCGCCTATCATTTCGTTGTGAAAAGTCAACGAGGATGATCATCGTGAACGCTGCCTTCAAATGCTGCGCTTACTTGTATCAACGCTGAAAAGCTTTTCATTCCTTTCTTCTTTCTATTTTCACAGTAATGTTCCAAACCCAAAATCAAAAAGTGTTTCGTTGAGAATGAACACCCCGACGAAAAGTTCTGAAATTTGAAAACAAGTGGAAATCTTTTGCGGACGTCAAAATGCTTTGAATAGCTCCAAGACAATAAAAACAAACAGAAAGACCTCTAATTTCAGACCGAACAGTTCACAATGCACAAAAGTTTTTCTCACCTGAAAGAGGATGAAACTCTCACTCGATATAGTCAACCAGTGCAATATCATAACAATTTAAAAACATAACCTGTATTCCTAACAGAAGGAATATGTGACGAGAATACTTTCAAACAGCTATCTGCAGTCGAGAGAAGATGATATTTTTCCTAGCCACCTCGCTGTAGCGTTAACTGCAAAGTATGCTAAACCATATCATCAAATATGTACTAGCTTTAATTACCTTCACTGCCGTTAACATGCACCGCTCTTGCTCGATCTATTCTTTGCCTTCCAATTGAAGGCAGGGGTCGCAACAAAATATGTCTGCCTTCTTTTCCTTCTTAAACCCTTTTCTGGATTCAGAGTACATAGAACGATCTATAAGAGAAAATTGCGAAAAAAACCTATTTTGAGCCGAATTTCGAGCCAGAATTTCACTGTCTTTTGATGTTGGACGACCCTACCTCACATCATCGGCATCGATGATCTCTAATATAAAGAACATCAGCGGGCTTAAAAGTAAATGGCTTGAAATTGGAATTCATTCAATGAAAAATATCCTTCGGACCGACCTGCTCGAATATTTCTGTCCTCGTCAAGTAAAACATGAATGAAGGGCTTGCTTTCATTGTTCAAATATTTTCATCACTAGGATTCGCATTTATCTTTGGCTGTGAACGTCAACGATTTTTGACTGCTCAGCTAAGGCTGCGATCTTTTCGGGCAGAGCTGTGCACGTGTGCACGAATAGGCAACTTAGGATTCTAATAAATTCATTTTTGGCTCTTTTCTTGCCGCGTGACCTTAGTGATCCTTTAGCCGTTTGCGGATTAACCTGACTTTTATGGTTTCTTCCACAACTTTTTTCATCGCGACCACTGCCCTTCAAAATAAATGCACCATAATTTTTTTCCATTATGTCATCTTGCATGCAATCGTGATTGATATTTTCGATTGTTTTTTTTTACAGATGAAGGCGCTGCTGGCTCCACTTATTGTGCTTCTACTTACAGCGTTTGTTGCCGTGCATGGGAACTCTTCAACGAGGGAGAAAAACCGTTATGATCAATCATCAACTTTTGATTGGCGCCAATATGTTTATGCCCAGAATCCCAAAAATTTTTTATTGCGCTCGCTGCTATTCCCTAGCAAGAGCCATCCCATATATTTGGCGAAGAGCGCAGGTTCGCAAGGATCTCAGACTGGTGCTGTACTAGGTGTGATCGTTCCGATAGTTCCGGTTGACAGCCTGCAAATCTCACAAAGTTCAAAGTCATCATGGATTGGGAACCCATATGAACAAGTATGCAGGCTGCCGAGTCGAGGTGTCAGCCTTTTCCTCGAAAAGTCGGAGCAGTTAGTTGAAGACTACAGCGATGGAGCAAGGAAACCCCTTCCGGGTCAGCAAGTTTTTCCTAAGCCAGGAGCGCCGCAAACGTGTGTCTTCAGATTGTTAACTTTTCTAATGGTTGCAGATTCTTGCCCACCATGCAAGTACGGCACCCAGCTGTCATATTTGCCTATTAATCCTCGTGATCTGGATGAAATGAGAGTTGGAGTAATAGTGAACGTTGTACCGGGTGGTAAGTGAACGCAGAGTTTGTTTTCAGTTGACATAAAGAGAAAAAATCAGCGGTGTGCCATCTTCCTAACAAACACTGCGAAAGTTGATGCACCGAGATCTCTATTGGAGACACAGCTCACGATAAACTTCATTTCTGAGCCTTGAAGGGGAAGCAATTGTGATAGCCTTCGGGAGCAGAACTTTAAGGAAAGAGCGGCACCGAACGCCTCTAGCAGAGAAATAGCCGAGAAGAGTGTTCCCGTGTTTTCGCTGTGGCCCCTTGGGTGCCACTTGCCATTAACACTGAAACGGCTGCATGACTGCCACTTTTGTTCACCTGCGTTCGGCACACTACACCCTCGGATATTAACTTTGTGATTATCATTTAATTAGGTAGTAAATCCCTGATGGGGCCGAGTGCATCAATAGGCCGAGTTAGGGCAGGCGCAGGGCAGTCCGCGTCCTTGAAACTCTCCGTAAATCACAGAATCAATCGTGCCCCTGCCGCCCGGCTTAATCCTCGCAGACGCCTCGGTCATCGGGACTCACGCGTCAAATAAAATGCGGGTTGTGTACGCACACACAACGCGCACCTTTACGCGCAAAAGGCTAAAATGCTTCCAACTCGCCGCTTCCCAAATCTACGTTCTTCATTGTACGAAACAGAATCTGAAACAGCTTTTCAGCCAGCTCAACTGCAGAATATCGTTTTAATTACAAAAATCAGCCACCTTGTTTATACCCTCGAGTAATATGGCTGAAATGGCCAACTTTGTGATGTGATGCTGAATTCACATGTCATATATTCTTTATATATGACAATTTATACAATTAACAGTGACAACTCTATCGGTCAAGTCCTTACTATCGAAGAATCCACAGCTTCTGACTAAAGCATGTAAGATTTACGTCCGCTTTGTTAGAGTATGGGACCTGCGTTCATGCGCCGCATGAGCGAATGTTCATTCAAAAACTAACAAGGGTTCAAAAAAGCTTGACGAGGAAGGTCTTCAAACGTGAAATGGGTTTTCCTTTAGCGCCATTCCTAGGGGCAACCTTAGGAACAAGAGGTTTCATTTGCACCCGATCGCTTCCCGGAGAAGGAGAATTTGTTTGTACTCAATTTCAAAATGCTAACAAGGGAACTGCTTTTAGCCAGCCTGAACATTCCGAATAAAATAAACTTTGCTACAGCCGTTTTTGGTGTAGAATCCGATTATGGTCTTCGCAGCTGTCTAAAACCACTCTGGAAAAAGTTGAACGCGTTTTTCAAAGCCTGGCGACAAGGCAAGGTTACCCCCATGAAATTTTTGGGGTGTTTTGAAAAAAAAAATCGAATTTGGCTCAAAACTTGTATGTGGTTGTGATCTAGGGTGGTGAACACGAATCTGGAGTCCGTTTTTTAAAATTCTGAAGTTCACTGTAGGTTGCGGTAGGTACCATGCCAATTAGGGAGCAAAATCTGCCTTAGTATTTCGAAAAAAGACAAATGGACGCTAAATTCGTATTCACCACCCCGAATAACCCCCTTACATAAGTTTTGGGTCAAATTTGAGACTTTGACTGAACTACCGTAAACCCACCGTAATCTGTCAGAAATCGATGAACGGACCAGATTCGTGCTCATTGTTTCAAATAACCCCCAATACAACAAATTGAGTCATATCTATCGTTGCTCTCTGGTCAAAAGTCGCGATTTGCCATCAGGTTTCCCAACGATGGGTACTTTGAAGGAATCAAGTCCAAAACTTCGGAAAATCGACAAATAAACCCCCAGATTCGTGATCAGCGCCTCAAATAACCCACCTGTGAGAATTTTAGGTCAATTCTGGAACATTTCTTTAAAACGCTTTCAGAGCCCTTTAAAGGCACAGTCCAAGCTCAGAAACGAAATCTGATATTTCTACGTATTTGTAAAGTAGACCCAGCCTATATAACACCTACCAAGTGCGAGCTCTCAATTCCTCCGAATAAGCGAGATATAGGAGGAAGCCACCCTAGGGCGCCCACATCCGGAAGCCACTTTGGCACGCCCCTTTTACGAGCTTTCGAGCTCAGCAGTGGCGAGATGAGCGATGGATTCAGATCAATAGCCCCGTTCATTCCTTCATTCTCGGTCTCTCTACCGACTCAGGTCCGCTCTCAGACATCGGTTGCAAATGACAGAAGTTACAAGCCTCGGACAACTCGTCCACCATACTTCCGCAGCTCAAATTCGACCGTTTTCAAGATAGGCTGGAGAGCAGAAACACGATTTCGAGGTTGGACTGTGCCTTTAATTGGAGCAAACAAACGCCAAACCGAAAATCCGTACGCTATCAGTCGTGCATAGTTTGGAAGATTTGTCTTCACCCAAATTTTCGCTCAGTAAGGTGGTCTTGAGCGCTGAACACCATTATGAGGTTTGTTTCCGGGTTTTCCGAAAACTAATGCGCGTTTTGGAAGGTACAATATTTTTTCAGGGTGGTTTTAGGCAGCTGCAGAGACCATAATCGGATTCTACGCAAAAAAAAAGGTTCTAGAAAAGTACATTGCGTCCGGAATGGCCAGGCGGACTAAACGTAGTTTCCTTGTAAGAGCTTTGGTGGGATTGTCCCTATCAGAGTTTTTTACTTTTATAATTTATACAAGGGGCCAAGGATACAAACTTGGCTTCGCTAGGCCTTGTTTCAAGACTAGCGGCATTTCCTCCCGGTTCATGTGGGATTGTATTATCTAAACTTGATTCGGAAATCTCAAGTTTTTTTTCACGTAATTCGGTTTCAAAACTGTTGTCAGCCGGTATCTTCAACAGGAATAAATGGTATTCTAGTTCTATTTCTATTAGAATTACGTTTATAGTCTTTGAATTTGTTGTTTTTTCTTTATGTGTCTTTGACTGTTCATTCATCTGATGTGCCTAGGCAAGCGTGATAAATTTGATTTTGGAAATCAGCTGTCCTGCAAGAAAATCAGAGAATTTGCGCGTAGAGGCGCGTGTGTTGCGTGCGCCTACACTACACGCAGTTTATTTGACGCGTGAGTCCCGATGACCGAGGCGTCTGCGAGGATTAAGCCCTGCCGCCCCAGCTAGGAGGCTGGGGCAGCTAGAGCAGCGAAAATACTGCTGGGGCGCGATTGATTGGATGATCTACTGCCCTCGCACTGCGATCGTCAAAGATGCCGACTGCCCTGCCCCTGCTTCAACCAGGCGCGTTAATGCATCTGGCCCCTGCATAACACGTGCCAAGTTCGAGATCTCAATTCCTCCCAATAAGCAAGATATAAGCGACCACCACGGGCCCCATCTCTTCCTGATTTTCAAACTCAACAGCAGCTAAATGGATGGATCAGTTTCAACCGCGTCGTCGCTCTTCACTCCATTGCCGGTCTTTCTGCTGATTCTGGTTCGCTTTCGTGCAGCGACTGCGAATGAAGAGGAATACACGCCAGGGATAAGCCGTTCACCAAATGTTCACCCTTAAAGTATCAGTAGCGGTAGAAAAGGGGTTTGAAAACGCGAGTTTACTCGCGGTAGGTTCTCGGTGAACTGCAGCTAATCGCGAGCTTTTTATTTGACGCTTTCCAGGATAGTGACCAGACATTGCTGAAAATACGCTCTAGCATACCACGTTATGAGCCACTAGATACGCAAAGTGGAAAAAAATTCCCCAAATGGATTGCTCATTCTATCCATTTTTTGAAAATATAGAGTTTTAGAAAAAAAAATTCTGAAGATTTTTTGATTTTTTTTTCAGCTGAGTTTTCTAAGGTACGTTCGGGCGAAGCTACAACTTAAAGGCATTGTTCGCGACAAAAACGACTTTTGAGTTCTCTTCATGAAAATATTGATTCGGTCATCACAAAAGTTTAAATGAGTGGAAAAAACCGGGAATTCGCTGGAAAAACGCTCAAAAACAAGGTACAACGGCTAATTACCGGTGTCGGCCGGCCCCCTAATTATACTCTGTTTATCTTGAATTGCATAAAACGCGGTCCGCCAATAGTCCTCTAATTGGCCCGCTAGTACCGTAGTGCACCCGGTATGCAGAGCAATCGGCTCGTCAATGCCGTCACTCGGCCACCCACCCTGCCACCCGGGTCTGCCGAGAACGCGTCGTGGACGTACACTACGGTACTAGCGGGCCAATTAGAGGACCATTGGCGGACCGTGTTTTGTGCAATTCAAGATAAACAGAGTATAACGAGATTCTCATCAATGTTTGCTTGTCCGCATTTATTTCCCTGCTAATGTAGTCAGTAGTCTTTAGAAGTGCTCAGAAATCACTTTAGTCGCAAAAAAAGTTGACAAAACAGACTTTTACCCAAATCTCGAATATTGAGGGCGGGGAGACACCAAACAATAACTTGTTCCTGAGCATGTTTTCTCCAATTTTTTACTTATATTCACTTTTGTGATGGCCAGATCTGATTTTCCATGGGGGTAGCACAACAACCGATATTATTGAGAACCCAGCCTTTAATGCTGACAGGGAAATTTGGAAAGAGTGTGTGAATGAGGAAAAGATGGATAGCCTCCGAAGAAGTCCTCCGGAGGACTTTAACGATAGCTGTCCATCTTTTGCTTTACTCATATACTATTTCCATGTTCTCTGGCAGCTTGCGTTAAAGGCAGTGTTCACGAAAAAAACCGTATTATAGTTTTCGATGTTTTTGGGTAGGTAAGTCCATTTAATGCAGTGTTCACGATGATTTTCGTTTCCGAATTTTCCACTCAAAGCGATGCGTTGGCCGACAAGTGTTAGCAAAATTACGAAAAAACGGCGAGTAACACACTAAAACGTCATATTTCACTGACATTATCCACTCGCCTGGACTAGACGTCCGGTTGGATGAACACGTTCACGGTGGTTGCCACCAACGAAAAATGAGGTTAATTGAAAATGGAAGCATATTTTAGACAAAATAGTATCAGTTAGGCTCCTAAGGAAAGAACGGAGCAACATAGAGTAAAGAACTGCAAAAGACGGGTCCACCAACGATTTTGCTGTCCCGACGGACAGTTTCTGTGAGAGTAGAGCCGGGGTGAGAGTAAAGAATTTCGTGCTCTTCTGATGCGTTTTTCTCGATTTCTTCGTCATTTGAGTTGTTTCCGGGGGCCATACAATCGATTTAGCGATCAATCTTAAAATCGAAGTCGCGAAACCTCGCGAATCGCCTTTAAGAAGAGGTTGATAGAAAAAAGTCCCCACAGAACACTCAAATAGCCGAGCAAAACTGCTTAAAGACACAGTCCAACCTCAGAATCGATTTTTCGTTTTTCTGCCTGTCTTGGAGAAAATTCCACGCTGATCACAATGGTGTTTTCAGAATCGCTCAGAGCTCACTACGAACGGAGTTACGGCTCCTCAAAAACGTCGATTTTGAACGGCTGGAAGTTCTCGGACGAGTTGTCTCGAGCCCGTATTTTCTCGTTATTCGCAGCCATCGTTCTGTAGCAAGCCACAATATAAAGCCAGACCGAAAACAAATTGAAGAACATAGGTTGTGATAGAATCATTCGCGCGTCTCTTCCCTATTGGGGTCGGAAATCTGGCGGTGGGCGTTATCAACTTTTTCTTTCAAGGGGGCGTGGCCGACTTTTTCCTAGCTTTTTCTCGCTTATTTGAGATTTCGCGCTTGGCAGAGTTGCTATAGGTGGCGACCGGACCATAATATCAAAAATTACTTCTGAGATCGAGCTGTGCCTTTAAAGGCAGCATACACGCTCGCAAACATAGTCGAGTTACCAGCATGGATAGGTCCGCACGGCCCTTACCATGTCGTCAACGGCGTTTGAAGCGCTGAACACCATCCAGGATAACAATAATCGAGCATTTCCGTCTCGCACGCCCGTATTTTCACACCCCTTCGAGTAACACAATGAGAATTGATACTCGAGAAGACATGTAATAATTGGAAGTGATAGCACTATTAAATGGGAGTGCACGATATAAATAGCTTGGTTCACTTGAGTATAACATGTCTACATACCTATTAGCTCTCGTCCACATTCGAGAATGCTGCTCTGCATCGGCTGACCTTTTGAAATTGAGGATTTTATCAGTGCACAAACATGTTCAATTCAGGTAAATCGAGCTTTTTCCCTACTGCACTCCCTTTAATAATGCCATCATTCTAAACTATCACTTGTGTTCTCAAGTTCCGTTTCTCATTCTCGTACTCGAATGTGTGTGAAAATACGGATGTGAGAGACAGGATTGCTCAAACATTGTCGAACTCGGCCAAAGCGCCTCTTCGCGGCGCTTTGTCTGGGAACCATAAGCCGGAGGTTCCCGCCGCATCGCGGCGCTCTGCCAAAAAACCTAAGTGGCTTTTCTGAACAAATCAAATCTCTCACGGTTGGGAAAAAAACTCGGCCAAAGCGCTTCTTCGCGGCGCTTTGTCCTGGAACCATAAGCCGGAGGTTCCCGCCGCATCGCGGCGCTCTGCCAAAAAACCTAAGTGGCTTTTCTGAACAAATCAAATCTCTCACGGTCGGGAAAAAAACTCGGCCAAAGCGCTTCTTCGCGTCGCTTTGTCCGGGAACCATAAGCCGGAGGTTCCCGCCGCATCGCGGCGCTCTGCCAAAAAACCTAAGTGGCTTTTCTGAACAAATCAAATCTCTCACGGTCGGGAAAAAAACTCGGCCAAAGCGCTTCTTCGCGTCGCTTTGTCCGGGAACCATAAGCCGGAGGTTCCCGCCGCATCGCGGCGCTCTGCCAAAAAACCTAAGTGGCTTTTCTGAACAAATCAAATCTCTCACGGTCGGGAAAAAAACTCGGCCAAAGCGCTTCTTCGCGTCGCTTTGTCCGGGAACCATAAGCCGGAGGTTCCCGCCGCATCGCGGCGCTCTGCCAAAAAACCTAAGTGGCTTTTCTGAACAAATCAAATCTCTCACGGTCAGGAAAAAAACTTGGCCAAACCGCCTCTTCGCGGCGCTTTGTCCTGGCACCATAAGCCGGAGGTTCCCGCCGCATCGCGGCGCTCAGCCAAAAAACCTAAGTGGCTTTTCTGAACAAGTCAAATCTCTCACGGTCAGGAAAAAAACTTGGCCAAACCGCCTCTTCGCGGCGCTTTGTCCTGGCACCATAAGCCGGAGGTTCCCGCCGCATCGCGGCGCTCAGCCAAAAAACCTAAGTGGCTTTTCTGAACAAATCAAATCTCTCACGGTCGGGAAAAAAACTCGGCCAAAGCGCCTCTTCGCGGCGCTTTGTCCGGAAACCATAGGCCGGTGGTTCCCGCCGCATCGCGGCGCTCTGCCAAAAAACCTAAGTGGCTTTTCTGAACAAATCAAATCTCTCACGGTCGGGAAAAAAACTCAGCCAAAGCGCCTCTTCGCGGCGCTTTGTCCGGGCATCATAAGCCGGAGGTTCCCGCCGCATCGCGGCGCTCTGCCAACAAACCTAAGTGGCTTTTCTGAACAAATCAAATCTTTCACAGTCAGGAAAAAAACTCGGCCAAAGCGCCTCTTCGCGGCGCTCTGTCCGGAAACCATAGGCCGGAGGTTCCCGCCGCATCGCGGCGCTCTGCCCAAAAATCTAAGTGGCTTTTCTGAACAAATCAAATCTCTCACGGTCAGGAAAAAAACTCGGCCAAAGCGCCTCTTCGCGGCGCTTTGTCCGGGCACCATAAGCCGGAGGTTCCCGCCGCATCGCGGCGCTCTGCCAAAAAACCTAAGTGGCTTTTCTGAACAAATCAAATCTCTCACGGTCGGGAAAAAAACTCGGCCAAAGCGCTTCTTCGCGTCGCTTTGTCCGGAAACCATAGGCCGGAGGTTCCCGCCGCATCGCGGCGCTCTGCCCAAAAACCTAAGTGGCTTTTCTGAACAAATCAAATCTCTCACGGTCGGGAAAAAAACTCGGCCAAAGCGCCTCTTCGCGGCGCTTTGTCCGGAAACCATAGGCCGGAGGTTCCCGCCGCATCGCTGCGCTGTGCCCAAAAACCTAAGTGGCTTTTCTGAACAAATCAAATCTCTCACGGTCAGGAAAAAAAAATTGGCTAAAGCGCCTCTTCGCGGCGCTTTGTCCGGGAACCATAAGCCGGAGGTTCCCGCCGCATCGCGGCGCTCTGCCAAAGAACCTAAGTGGCTTTTCTGAACAAATCAAATCTCTCACGGTCAGGAAAAAAAAATTGGCTAAAGCGCCTCTTCGCGGCGCTTTGTCCGGGCACCATAAGCCGGAGGTTCCCGCCGCATCGCGGCGCTCTGCCAAAAAACCTAAGTGGCTTTTCTGAACAAATCAAATCTCTCACGGTCAGGAAAAAAAAACTTGGCCAAAGCGCCTCTTCGCGGCGCTTTGTCCGGGAACCATAAGCCGGAGGTTCCCGCCGCATCGCGGCGCTCTGCCAAAAACCTAAGTGGCTTTTCTGAACAAATCAAATCTCTCACGGTCGGGAAAAAAACTCGGCCAAAGCGCTTCTTCGCGTCGCTTTGTCCGGGAACCATAAGCCGGAGGTTCCCGCCGCATCGCGGCGCTCTGCCGAAAACCTAACTGGCTTTTCTGAACAAATCAAATCTCTCACGGTCGGGAAAAAAACTCGGCCAAAGCGCTTCTTCGCGTCGCTCTGTCCGGGGACCATAAGCCGGAGGCTCCCGCCGCATCGCGGCGCTCTCCAAAAAAACCTAAGTGGCTTTTCTGAACAAATCAAATCTCTCACGGTCGGGGAAAAAAACTCGGCCAAAGCGCTTCTTCGCGTCGCTCTGTCCGGGAACCATAAGCCGGAGGTTCCCGCCGCATCGCGGCGCTCTCCCAAAAAACCTAAGTGGCTTTTCTGAACAAATCAAATCTCTCACGGTCGGGGAAAAAACTCGGCCAAAGCGCTTCTTCGCGTCGCTTTGTCCGGGAACCATAAGCCGGAGGTTCCCGCCGCATCGCGGCGCTCTGCCAAAAAACCTAAGTGGCTTTTCTGAACAAATCAAATCTCTCACGGTCGGGAAAAAAACTCGGCCAAAGCGCTTCTTCGCGTCGCTCTGTCCGGGAACCATAAGCCGGAGGTTCCCGCCGCATCGCGGCGCTCTCCCAAAAAACCTAAGTGGCTTTTCTGAACAAATCAAATCTCTCACGGTCGGGGAAAAAACTCGGCCAAAGCGCTTCTTCGCGTCGCTCTGTCCGGGAACCATAAGCCGGAGGTTCCCGCCGCATCGCGGCGCTCTCCCAAAAACCTAAGTGGCTTTTCTGAACAAATCAAATCTCTCACGGTCGGGGAAAAAACTCGGCCAAAGCGCTTCTTCGCGTCGCTTTGTCCGGGAACCATAAGCCGGAGGTTCCCGCCGCATCGCGGCGCTCTGCCAAAAAACCTAAGTGGCTTTTCTGAACAAATCAAATCTCTCACGATCAGGAAAAAAACTTGGCCAAAGCGCCTCTTCACGGCGCTTTGTCCGGGCACCATAAGCCGGAGGTTCCCGCCGCATCGCGGCGCTCTGCCCAAAAACCTAAGTGGCTTTTCTGAACAAATCAAATCTCTCATGGTCAGGAAAAAAACTCGGCCAAAGCGCCTCTTCACGGCGCTTTGTCCGGGCACCATAAGCCGGAGGTTCCCGCCGCATCGCGGCGCTCTGCCCAAAAACCTAAGTGGCTTTTCTGAACAAATCAAATCTCTCACGGTCAGGAAAAAAACTCGGCCAAAGCGCCTCTTCACGGCGCTTTGTCCGGGCACCATAAGCCGTAGGTTCCCGCCGCATCGCGGCGCTCCGCCAAAAAACCTAAGTGGCTTTTCTGAACAAATCAAATCTCTCACGGTCAGGAAAAAAACTCGGCCAAAGCGCCTCTTCGCGGCGCTTTGTCCGGAAACCATAGGCCGGAGGTCCCCGCCGCATCGCGGCGCTCTCCCAAAAAACCTAAGTGGCTTTTCTGAACAAATCAAATCTCTCACGGTCGGGGAAAAAACTCGGCCAAAGCGCTTCTTCGCGTCGCTTTGTCCGGGAACCATAAGCCGGAGGTTCCCGCCGCATCGCGGCGCTCTCCCAAAAAACCTAAGTGGCTTTTCTGAACAAATCAAATCTCTCACGGTCAGGAAAAAAAAACTTGGCCAAAGCGCCTCTTCGCGGCGCTTTGTCCGGGAACCATAAGCCGGAGGTTCCCGCCGCATCGCGGCGCTCTGCCAAAAACCTAAGTGGCTTTTCTGAACAAATCAAATCTCTCACGGTCGGGAAAAAAACTCGGCCAAAGCGCTTCTTCGCGTCGCTTTGTCCGGGAACCATAAGCCGGAGGTTCCCGCCGCATCGCGGCGCTCTGCCGAAAACCTAACTGGCTTTTCTGAACAAATCAAATCTCTCACGATCAGGAAAAAAACTTGGCCAAAGCGCCTCTTCACGGCGCTTTGTCCGGGCACCATAAGCCGGAGGTTCCCGCCGCATCGCGGCGCTCTGCCCAAAAACCTAAGTGGCTTTTCTGAACAAATCAAATCTCTCATGGTCAGGAAAAAAACTCGGCCAAAGCGCCTCTTCACGGCGCTTTGTCCGGGCACCATAAGCCGGAGGTTCCCGCCGCATCGCGGCGCTCTGCCCAAAAACCTAAGTGGCTTTTCTGAACAAATCAAATCTCTCACGGTCAGGAAAAAAACTCGGCCAAAGCGCCTCTTCACGGCGCTTTGTCCGGGCACCATAAGCCGTAGGTTCCCGCCGCATCGCGGCGCTCCGCCAAAAAACCTAAGTGGCTTTTCTGAACAAATCAAATCTCTCACGGTCAGGAAAAAAACTCGGCCAAAGCGCTTCTTCGCGTCGCTCTGTCCGGGAACCATAAGCCGGAGGTTCCCGCCGCATCGCGGCGCTCTCCCAAAAAACCTAAGTGGCTTTTCTGAACAAATCAAATCTCTCACGGTCGGGGAAAAAACTCGGCCAAAGCGCTTCTTCGCGTCGCTTTGTCCGGGAACCATAAGCCGGAGGTTCCCGCCGCATCGCGGCGCTCTGCCAAAAAACCTAAGTGGCTTTTCTGAACAAATCAAATCTCTCACGATCAGGAAAAAAACTTGGCCAAAGCGCCTCTTCACGGCGCTTTGTCCGGGCACCATAAGCCGGAGGTTCCCGCCGCATCGCGGCGCTCTGCCCAAAAACCTAAGTGGCTTTTCTGAACAAATCAAATCTCTCACGGTCAGGAAAAAAACTAGGCCAAAGCGCCTCTTCACGGCGCTTTGTCCGGGCACCATAAGCCGGAGGTTCCCGCCGCATCGCGGCGCTCTGCCCAAAAACCTAAGTGGCTTTTCTGAACAAATCAAATCTCTCACGGTCAGGAAAAAGCTCGGCCAAAGCGCCTCTTCGCGGCGCTTTGTCCGGAAACCATAGGCCGGAGGTCCCCGCCGCATCGCGGCGCTCTGCCCAAAAACCTAAGTGGCTGTTCTGAACAAATCAAATCTCTCACGGTCAAGAAAAAAATTTGGCTAAAGCGCCTCTTCGCGGCGCTTTGTCCGGGCACCATAAGCCCGAGGTTCCCGCCGCATCGCGGCGCTCTGCCAAAAAACCTAAGTGGCTTTTCTGAACAAATCAAATCTCTCACGGTCGGAAAAAAACTTGGCCAAAGCGCTTCTTCGCGTCGCTTTTTCCGGGAACCATAAGCCGGAGGTTCCCGCCGCATCGCGCCGCTCTGCCAAAAAACCTAAGTGGCATTTCTGAACAAATCAAATCTTTCACAGTCAGGAAAAAAACTCGGCCAAAGCGCCTCTTCACGGCGCTTTGTCCGGGCACCATAAGCCGGAGGTTCCCGCCGCATCGCGGCGCTCTGCCAAAGAACCTAAGTGGCTTTTCTGAACAAATCAAATCTCTCACGGTCAGGAAAAAAACTTGGCCAAAGCGCCTCTTCACGGCGCTTTGTCCGGGCACCATAAGCCGGAGGTTCCCGCCGCATCGCGGCGCTCTGCCCAAAAACCTAAGTGGCTTTTCTGAACAAATCAAATCTCTCACGGTCAGGAAAAAAACTCGGCCAAAGCGCCTCTTCACGGCGCTTTGTCCGGGCACCATAAGCCGGAGGTTCCCGCCGCATCGCGGCGCTCTGCCAAAAAACCTAAGTGGCTTTTCTGAACAAATCAAATCTCTCACGGTCGGAAAAAAACTTGGCCAAAGCGTTTCTTCGCGTCGCTTTTTCCGGGAACCATAAGCCGGAGGTTCCCGCCGCATCGCGCCGCTCTGCCCAAAAACCTAAGTGGCTTTTCTGAACAAATCAAATCTCTCACGGTCAGGAAAAAAACTCGGCCAAAGCGCCTCTTCACGGCGCTTTGTCCGGGCACCATAAGCCGGAGGTTCCCGCCGCATCGCGGCGCTCTTCCCAAAAACCTAAGTGGCTTTTCTGAACAAATCAAATCTCTCACGGTCAGGAAAAAAACTTGGCCAAAGCGCCTCTTCACGGCGCTTTGTCCGGGCACCACAAGCCGTAGGTTCCCGCCGCATCGCGGCGCTCTGCCAAAAAACCTAAGTGGCTTTTCTGAACAAATCAAATCTCTCACGGTCAGGAAAAAAACTCGGCCAAAGCGCCTCTTCGCGCGCTTTTTCCGGGAACCATAAGCCGGAGGTTCCCGCCGCATCGCGGCGCTCTGCCAAAAAACCTAAGTGGCTTTTCTGAACAAATCAAATCTCTCACGGTCGGGAAAAAAACTCGGCCAAAGCGCCTCTTCGCGTCGCTTTGTCCGGGAACCATAAGCCGGAGGTTCCCGCCGCATTTTGCGCTCTGCCAAAAAACCTAAGTGGCTTTTCTGAACAAATCAAATCTTTCACAGTCAGGAAAAAAACTCGGCCAAAGCGCCTCTTCGCGGCGCTTTGTCCGGGAACCATAAGCCGGAGGTTCCCGCCGCATCGCGGCGCTCTGCCAAAAACCTAAGTGGCTTTTCTGAACAAATCAAATCTCTCACGGTCGGGAAAAAAACTCGGCCAAAGCGCTTCTTCGCGTCGCTTTGTCCGGGAACCATAAGCCGGAGGTTCCCGCCGCATCGCGGCGCTCTGCCGAAAACCTAACTGGCTTTTCTGAACAAATCAAATCTCTCACGATCAGGAAAAAAACTTGGCCAAAGCGCCTCTTCACGGCGCTTTGTCCGGGCACCATAAGCCGGAGGTTCCCGCCGCATCGCGGCGCTCTGCCCAAAAACCTAAGTGGCTTTTCTGAACAAATCAAATCTCTCACGGTCAGGAAAAAAACTCGGCCAAAGCGCCTCTTCACGGCGCTTTGTCCGGGCACCATAAGCCGGAGGTTCCCGCCGCATCGCGGCGCTCTGCCAAAAAACCTAAGTGGCTTTTCTGAACAAATCAAATCTCTCACGGTCGGGAAAAAACTCAGCCAAAGCGCCTCTTCACGGCGCTTTTTCCGGGAACCATAAGCCGGAGGTTCCCGCCGCATCGCGGCGCTCTGCCAAAACACCTATGTGGCTTTTCTGAACAAATCAAATCTTTCACAGTCAGGAAAAAAACTCGGCCAAAGCGCCTCTTCGCGTCGCTTTGTCCGGGAACCATAAGCCGGAGGTTACCGCCGCATCGCGGCGCTCTGCCAAAGAACCTAAGTGGCTTTTCTGAACAAATCAAATCTCTCACGGTCGGGAAAAAAAACTCGGCCAAAGCGCTTCTTCGCGTCGCTTTGTCCGGGAACCATAAGCCGGAGGTTCCCGCCGCATCGCGGCGCTCTGCCAAAAAACCTAAGTGGCTTTTCTGAACAAATCAAATCTCTCACGGTCGGGAAAAAAACTTAGCCAAAGCGCCTCTTCGCGGCGCTTTTTCCGGGAACCATAAGCCGGAGGTTCCCGCCGCATCGCTGCGCTCTGCCCAAAAACCTAAGTGGCTTTTCTGAACAAATCAAATCTTTCACAGTCAGGGAAAAAACTCGGCCAAAGCGCCTCTTCACGGCGCTTTGTCCGGGCACCATAAGCCGGAGGTTCCCGCCGCATCGCGGCGCTCTGCCAAAAACCTAAGTGGCTTTTCTGAACAAATCAAATCTCTCACGGTCAGGAAAAAACTCGGCCAAAGCGCCTCTTCACGGCGCTTTGTCCGGGAACCATAAGCCGGAGGTTCCCGCCGCATCGCGGCGCTCTGCCAAAAACCTAAGTGGCTTTTTCTGAACAAATCAAATCTCTCACGGTCAGGAAAAAAACTCGGCCAAAGCGCCTCTTCGCGGCGCTTTGTCCGGGAACCATAAGCCGGAGGTTCCCGCCGCATCGCGGCGCTCTGCCAAAGAACCCAAGGGGCTTTTCTGAACAAATCAAAACTTTCACGGTCAGGAAAAAAACTCGGCCAAAGCGCCTCTTCGCGGCGCTTTGTCCGGGAACCATAAGCCGGAGGTTCCCGCCGCATCGCGGCGCTCTGCCAAACCTAAGTGGCTTTTCTGAACAAATCAAATCTCTCACGGTCAGGAAAAACTCGGCCAAAGCGCCTCTTCGCGGCGCTTTGTCCGGGAACCATAAGCCGGAGGTTCCCGCCGCATCGCGGCGCTCTGCCAAAAACCTAAGTGGCATTCCTTAACAAATCAATTCTTTCACACTAAGGAAAAAAACTCGGCCAAAGCCCCGCTTCTCGGCGCTCTGTCCGGGAACCATAAGCCGGAGGTTCCCGCCGCATCGCGGCGCTCTGCCAAAAAACCTAAGTGGCTTTTCTGAACAAGTCAAATCTCTCACGGTCAGGAGAAAAACTTGGCCAAAGCGCCTCTTCGCGGCGCTTTGTCCGGGAACCATAGGCCGGAGGTTCCCGCCGCATCGCGGCGCTCTGCCAAAAAACCTAAGTGGCTTCTCTAAACAAATCAAATCTCTCACGGTCAGGAAAAAAACTTGGCCAAAGCGTCTCTTCGCGGCGCTTTGTCCGGGCACCATAAGCCGGAGGTTCCCGCCGCATCGCGGCGCTCAGCCAAAAAAACCTGAGTGGCTTTTCTGAACAAATCAAATCTTTCACAGTCAGGAAAAAACCTCGGCCAAAGCGCCTCTTCGCGGCGCTTTGTCCGGGAACCATAAGCCGGAGGTTCCCGCCGCATCGCGGCGCTCTGCCAAAAAACCTAAGTGGCTTTTCTGAACAAATCAAATCTTTCACAGTCAGGAAAAAAACTCGGCCAAAGCGCCTCTTCGCGGCGCTTTGTCCGGGAACCATAAGCCGGAGGTTCCCGCCGCATCGCGGCGCTCTGCCAAAGAACCTAAGTGGCTTTTCTGAACAAATCAAATCTCTCACGGTCAGGAAAAAAACTTGGCCAAAGCGCCTCTTCGCGGCGCTTTGTCCGGGAACCATAAGCCGGAGGTTCCCGCCGCATCGCGGCGCTCTGCCAAAAAACCTGAGTGGCTTTTCTGAACAAATCAAATCTCTCACGGTCAGGAAAAAAACTCGGCCAAAGCGCCTCTTCGCGGCGCTTTTTCCGGGAACCATAAGCCGGAGGTTCCCGCCGCATCGCGGCGCTCTGCCAAAAAACCTAAGTGGCTTTTCTGAACAAATCAAATCTCTCACGGTCGGGAAAAAAACTCGGCCAAAGCGCTTCTTCGCGTCGCTTTGTCCGGGAACCATAAGCCGGAGGTTCCCGCCGCATCGCGGCGCTCTGCCAAAAAACCTAAGTGGCTTTTCTGAACAAATCAAATCTTTCACAGTCAGGAAAAAAACTCGGCCAAAGCGCCTCTTCGCGGCGCTTTGTCCGGGAACCATAAGCCGGAGGTTCCCGCCGCATCGCGGCGCTCTGCCAAAAAACCTAAGTGGCTTTTCTGAACAAATCAAATCTCTCACGGTCGGGAAAAAAACTCAGCCAAAGCGCCTCTTCGCGACGCTTTTTCCGGGAACCATAAGCCGGAGGTTCCCGCCGCATCGCGGCGCTCTGCCAAAAAACCTAAGTGGCTTTTCTGAACAAATCAAATCTCTCACGGTCAGGAAAAAAACTCGGCCAAAGCGCCTCTTCGCGGCGCTTTGTCCGGGAACCATAAGCCGGAGGTTCCCGCCGCATCGCGGCGCTCTGCCAAAAAACCTAAGTGGCTTTTCTGAACAAATCAAATCTTTCACAGTCAGGAAAAAAACTCGGTCAAAGCGCCTCTGCGCGGCGCTTGGTCAAAGCGCCTCTGCGCGGCGCTTTGTCCGGGAACCATAAGCCGGAGGTTCCCGCCGCATCGCGGCGCTCTGCCAAAAAACCTAAGTGGCTTTTCTGAACAAATCAAATCTCTCACGGTCGGGAAAAAACTCGGCCAAAGCGCTTCTTCGCGTCGCTTTGTCCGGGAACCATAAGCCGGAGGTTCCCGCCGCATCGCGGCGCTCTGCCAAAACCTAAGTGGCTTTTCTGAACAAATCAAATCTTTCACAGTCAGGAAAAAAACTCGGCCAAAGCGCCTCTTCGCGGCGCTTTGTCCGGGAACCATAAGCCGGAGGTTCCCGCCGCATCGCGGCGCTCTGCCAAAAAACCTAAGTGGCTTTTCTGAACAAATCAAATCTTTCACAGTCAGGAAAAAAACTCGGCCAAAGCGCCTCTTCGCGGCGCTTTTTCCGGGAACCATAAGCCGGAGGTTCCCGCCGCATCGCGGCGCTCTGCCAAAAAACCTAAGTGGCTTTTCTGAACAAATCAAATCTCTCACGGTCGGGAAAAAACTCGGCCAAAGCGCTTCTTCGCGTCGCTTTGTCCGGGAACCATAAGCCGGAGGTTCCCGCCGCATCGCGGCGCTCTGCCAAAAAACCTAAGTGGCTTTTCTGAACAAATCAAATCTCTCACGGTCAGGAAAAAAACTCGGCCAAAGCGCCTCTTCGCGGCGCTTTGTCCGGGAACCATAAGCCGGAGGTTCCCGCCGCATCGCGGCGCTCTGCCAAAAAACCTAAGTGGCTTTTCTGAACAAATCAAATCTCTCACGGTCAGGAAAAAAACTCGGCCAAAGCGCCTCTTCGCGGCGCTTTTTCCGGGAACCATAAGCCGGAGGTTCCCGCCGCATCGCGGCGCTCTGCCAAAGAACCTAAGTGGCTTTTCTGAACAAATCAAATCTCTCACGGTCAGGAAAAAAACTCGGCCAAAGCGCCTCTTCGCGGCGCTTTTTCCGGGAACCATAAGCCGGAGGTTCCCGCCGCATCGCGGCGCTCTGCCAAAGAACCTAAGTGGCTTTTCTGAACAAATCAAATCTCTTACGGTCGGGAAAAAAAACTCGGCCAAAGCGCTTCTTCGCGTCGCTTTGTCCGGGAACCATAAGCCGGAGGTTCCCGCCGCATCGCGGCGCTCTGCCAAAAAACCTAAGTGGCTTTTCTGAACAAATCAAATCTTTCACAGTCAGGAAAAAAACTCGGCCAAAGCGCCTCTTCGCGGCGCTTTGTTAGGGAACCATAAGCCGGAGGTTCCCGCCGCATCGCGGCGCTCTGCCAAAGAACCTAAGTGGCTTTTCTGAACAAATCAAATCTCTCACGGTCAGGAAAAAAACTCGGCCAAAGCGCCTCTTCGCGGCGCTTTTTCCGGGAACCATAAGCCGGAGGTTCCCGCCGCATCGCGGCGCTCTGCCAAAGAACCTAAGTGGCTTTTCTGAACAAATCAAATCTCTCACGGTCGGGAAAAAACTCAGCCAAAGCGCCTCTTCGCGGCGCTTTTTCCGGGAACCATAAGCCGGAGGTTCCCGCCGCATCGCGGCGCTCTGCCAAAGAACCTAAGTGGCTTTTCTGAACAAATCAAATCTCTCACGGTCAGGAAAAAAACTCGGCCAAAGCGCCTCTTCGCGGCGCTTTGTCCGGGAACCATAAGCCGGAGGTTCCCGCCGCATCGCGGCGCTCTGCCAAAGAACCTAAGTGGCTTTTCTGAACAAATCAAATCTTTCACAGTCAGGAAAAAAACTCGGCCAAAGCGCCTCTTCGCGGCGCTTTGTCCGGGAACCATAAGCCGGAGGTTCCCGCCGCATCGCGGCGCTCTGCCAAAAAACCTAAGTGGCTTTTCTGAACAAATCAAATCTTTCACAGTCAGGAAAAAAACTCGGCCAAAGCGCCTCTTCGCGGCGCTTTTTCCGGGAACCATAAGCCGGAGGTTCCCGCCGCATCGCGGCGCTCTGCCAAAAAACCTAAGTGGCTTTTCTGAACAAATCAAATCTTTCACGGTCGGGAAAAAAACTCTGCCAAAGCGCTTCTTCGCGTCGCTTTGTCCGGGAACCATAAGCCGGAGGTTCCCGCCGCATCGCGGCGCTCTGCCAAAAAACCTAAGTGGCTTTTCTGAACAAATCAAATCTTTCACAGTCAGGAAAAAAACTCGGCCAAAGCGCCTCTTCGCGGCGCTTTGTCCGGGAACCATAAGCCGGAGGTTCCCGCCGCATCGCGGCGCTCTGCCAAAAAACCTAAGTGGCTTTTCTGAACAAATCAAATCTTTCACAGTCAGGAAAAAACTCGGCCAAAGCGCCTCTTCGCGGCGCTTTTTCCGGGAACCATAAGCCGGAGGTTCCCGCCGCATCGCGGCGCTCTGCCAAAAAACCTATGTGGCTTTTCTGAACAAATCAAATCTCTCACGGTCAGGAAAACTCGGCCAAAGCGCCTCTTCGCGGCGCTTTGTCCGGGAACCATAAGCCGGAGGTTCCCGCCGCATCGCGGCGCTCTGCCAAAAAACCTAAGTGGCTTTTCTGAACAAATCAAATCTCTCACGGTCGGGAAAAAACTCAGCCAAAGCGCCTCTTCGCGGCGCTTTTTCCGGGAACCATAAGCCGGAGGTTCCCGCCGCATCGCGGCGCTCTGCCAAAAACCTAAGTGGCTTTTCTGAACAAATCAAATCTTTCACAGTCAGGAAAAACTCGGCCAAAGCGCCTCTTCGCGGCGCTTTGTCCGGGAACCATAAGCCGGAGGTTCCGCCGCATCGCGGCGCTCTGCCAAAAACCTAAGTGGCTTTTCTGAACAAATCAAATCTTTCACAGTCAGGAAAAAACTCGGCCAAAGCGCCTCTTCGCGGCGCTTTTTCCGGGAACCATAAGCCGGAGGTTCCCGCCGCATCGCGGCGCTCTGCCAAAAACCTAAGTGGCTTTTCTGAACAAATCAAATCTTTCACAGTCAGGAAAAACTCGGCCAAAGCGCCTCTTCGCGGCGCTTTGTCCGGGAACCATAAGCCGGAGGTTCCCGCCGCATCGCGGCGCTCTGCCAAAAACCTAAGTGGCTTTTCTGAACAAATCAAATCTTTCACAGTCAGGAAAAAACTCGGCCAAAGCGCCTCTTCGCGGCGCTTTTTCCGGGAACCATAAGCCGGAGGTTCCCGCCGCATCGCGGCGCTCTGCCAAAAACCTAAGTGGCTTTTCTGAACAAATCAAATCTTTCACAGTCAGGAAAAAACTCGGCCAAAGCGCCTCTTCGCGGCGCTTTGTCCGGGAACCATAAGCCGGAGGTTCCCGCCGCATCGCGGCGCTCTGCCAAAAACCTAAGTGGCTTTTCTGAACAAATCAAATCTTTCACGGTCAGGAAAAACTCGGCCAAAGCGCTTCTTCGCGTCGCTTTGCCCGGAAACCATAAGCCGGAGGTTCCCGCCGCATCGCGGCGCTCTGCCAAAAAACCTAAGTGGCTTTTCTGAACAAATCAAATCTCTCACGGTCGGGAAAAAACTAAGCCAAAGAGCCTCTTCGCGGCGCTTTTTCCGCGAACCATAAGCCGGAGGTTCCCGCCGCATCGCGGCGCTCTGCCAAAGAACCTAAGTGGCTTTTCTGAACAAATCAAATCTTTCACAGTCAGGAAAAAAACTCGGCCAAAGCGCCTCTTCGCGGTGCTTTTTCCGGGAACCATAAGCCGGAGGTTCCCGCCGCATCGCGGCGCTCTGCCAAAAAACCTAAGTGGCTTTTCTGAACAAATCAAATCTCTCACGGTCAGGAAAAAAACTCGGCCAAAGCGCCTCTTCGCGGCGCTTTGTCCGGGAACCATAAGCCGGAGGTTCCCGCCGCATCGCGGCGCTCTGCCAAAGAACCTAAGTGGCTTTTCTGAACAAATCAACTCTTACACAGGCAGGAAAAAGTCCCGCCCAAAGCCCCTCTTCGCGGTGCTTTTTCCGGGAACCATAAGCCGGAGGTTCCCGCCGCATCGCGGCGCTCTGCCAAAAAACCTAAGTGGCTTTTCTGAACAAATCAAATCTTTCACAGTCAGGAAAAAACTCGGCCAAAGCGCCTCTTCGCGGCGCTTTTTCCGGGAACCATAAGCCGGAGGTTCCCGCCGCATCGCGGCGCTCTGCCAAAAACCTAAGTGGCTTTTCTGAACAAATCAAATCTTTCACGGTCAGGAAAAACTCGGCCAAAGCGCCTCTTCGCGGCGCTTTTTCCGGGAACCATAAGCCGGAGGTTCCCGCCGCATCGCGGCGCTCTGCCAAAAACCTAAGTGGCTTTTCTGAACAAATCAAATCTTTCACAGTCAGGAAAAAACTCGGCCAAAGCGCCTCTTCGCGGCGCTTTTTCCGGGAACCATAAGCCGGAGGTTCCCGCCGCATCGCGGCGCTCTGCCAAAAACCTAAGTGGCTTTTCTGAACAAATCAAATCTTTCACAGTCAGGAAAAAACTCGGCCAAAGCGCCTCTTCGCGGCGCTTTGTCCGGGAACCATAAGCCGGAGGTTCCCGCCGCATCGCGGCGCTCTGCCAAAAACCTAAGTGGCTTTTCTGAACAAATCAAATCTTTCACAGTCAGGAAAAACTCGGCCAAAGCGCCTCTTCGCGGCGCTTTGTCCGGGAACCATAAGCCGGAGGTTCCCGCCGCATCGCGGCGCTCTGCCAAAACCTAAGTGGCTTTTCTGAACAAATCAAATCTTTCACAGTCAGGAAAAAACTCGGCCAAAGCGCCTCTTCGCGGCGCTTTGTCCGGGAACCATAAGCCGGAGGTTCCCGCCGCATCGCGGCGCTCTGCCAAAAACCTAAGTGGCTTTTCTGAACAAATCAAATCTTTCACAGTCAGGAAAAACTCGGCCAAAGCGCCTCTTCGCGGCGCTTTGTCCGGGAACCATAAGCCGGAGGTTCCCGCCGCATCGCGGCGCTCTGCCAAAAAACCTAAGTGGCTTTTCTGAACAAATCAAATCTTTCACAGTCAGGAAAAAAAACTCGGCCAAAGCGCCTCTTCGCGGCGCTTTTTCCGGGAACCATAAGCCGGAGGTTCCCGCCGCATCGCGGCGCTCTGCCAAAAAACCTAAGTGGCTTTTCTGAACAAATCAAATCTTTCACAGTCAGGAAAAAACTCGGCCAAAGCGCCTCTTCGCGGCGCTTTGTCCGGGAACCATAAGCCGGAGGTTCCCGCCGCATCGCGGCGCTCTGCCAAAAAACCTAAGTGGCTTTTCTGAACAAATCAAATCTTTCACAGTCAGGAAAAAACTCGGCCAAAGCGCCTCTTCGCGGCGCTTTTTCCGGGAACCATAAGCCGGAGGTTCCCGCCGCATCGCGGCGCTCTGCCAAAAAACCTAAGTGGCTTTTCTGAACAAATCAAATCTTTCACAGTCAGGAAAAAAACTCGGCCAAAGCGCCTCTTCGCGGCGCTTTGTCCGGGAACCATAAGCCGGAGGTTCCCGCCGCATCGCGGCGCTCTGCCAAAAACCTAAGTGGCTTTTCTGAACAAATCAAATCTTTCACAGTCAGGAAAAACTCGGCCAAAGCGCCTCTTCGCGGCGCTTTGTCCGGGAACCATAAGCCGGAGGTTCCCGCCGCATCGCGGCGCTCTGCCAAAAACCTAAGTGGCTTTTCTGAACAAATCAAATCTTTCACAGTCAGGAAAAAACTCGGCCAAAGCGCCTCTTCGCGGCGCTTTGTCCGGGAACCATAAGCCGGAGGTTCCGCCGCATCGCGGCGCTCTGCCAAAAACCTAAGTGGCTTTTCTGAACAAATCAAATCTTTCACAGTCAGGAAAAAAACTCGGCCAAAGCGCCTCTTCGCGGCGCTTTTTCCGGGAACCATAAGCCGGAGGTTCCCGCCGCATCGCGGCGCTCTGCCAAAAACCTAAGTGGCTTTTCTGAACAAATCAAATCTTTCACAGTCAGGAAAAAACTCGGCCAAAGCGCCTCTTCGCGGCGCTTTGTCCGGGAACCATAAGCCGGAGGTTCCCGCCGCATCGCGGCGCTCTGCCAAAAACCTAAGTGGCTTTTCTGAACAAATCAAATCTTTCACAGTCAGGAAAAACTCGGCCAAAGCGCCTCTTCGCGGCGCTTTTTCCGGGAACCATAAGCCGGAGGTTCCCGCCGCATCGCGGCGCTCTGCCAAAAACCTAAGTGGCTTTTCTGAACAAATCAAATCTTTCACAGTCAGGAAAAACTCGGCCAAAGCGCCTCTTCGCGGCGCTTTTTCCGGGAACCATAAGCCGGAGGTTCCCGCCGCATCGCGGCGCTCTGCCAAAAACCTAAGTGGCTTTTCTGAACAAATCAAATCTTTCACAGTCAGGAAAACTCGGCCAAAGCGCCTCTTCGCGGCGCTTTGTCCGGGAACCATAAGCCGGAGGTTCCCGCCGCATCGCGGCGCTCTGCCAAAAACCTAAGTGGCTTTTCTGAACAAATCAAATCTTTCACAGTCAGGAAAAAACTCGGCCAAAGCGCCTCTTCGCGGCGCTTTTTCCGGGAACCATAAGCCGGAGGTTCCCGCCGCATCGCGGCGCTCTGCCAAAAACCTAAGTGGCTTTTCTGAACAAATCAAATCTTTCACAGTCAGGAAAAAACTCGGCCAAAGCGCCTCTTCGCGGCGCTTTGTCCGGGAACCATAAGCCGGAGGTTCCCGCCGCATCGCGGCGCTCTGCCAAAAACCTAAGTGGCTTTTCTGAACAAATCAAATCTTTCACAGTCAGGAAAAAACTCGGCCAAAGCGCCTCTTCGCGGCGCTTTTTCCGGGAACCATAAGCCGGAGGTTCCCGCCGCATCGCGGCGCTCTGCCAAAAACCTAAGTGGCTTTTCTGAACAAATCAAATCTTTCACAGTCAGGAAAAACTCGGCGAAAGCGCCTCTTCGCGGCGCTTTGTCCGGGAACCATAAGCCGGAGGTTCCCGCCGCATCGCGGCGCTCTGCCAAAAACCTAAGTGGCTTTTCTGAACAAATCAAATCTTTCACAGTCAGGAAAAAACTCGGCCAAAGCGCCTCTTCGCGGCGCTTTGTCCGGGAACCATAAGCCGGAGGTTCCCGCCGCATCGCGGCGCTCTGCCAAAAACCTAAGTGGCTTTTCTGAACAAATCAAATCTTTCACAGTCAGGAAAAACTCGGCCAAAGCGCCTCTTCGCGGCGCTTTGTCCGGGAACCATAAGCCGGAGGTTCCCGCCGCATCGCGGCGCTCTGCCAAAAACCTAAGTGGCTTTTCTGAACAAATCAAATCTCTCACGGTCAGGAAAAACTCGGCCAAAGCGCCTCTTCGCGGCGCTTTGTCCGGGAACCATAAGCCGGAGGTTCCCGCCGCATCGCGGCGCTCTGCCAAAAACCTAAGTGGCTTTTCTGAACAAATCAAATCTTTCACAGTCAGGAAAAAACTCGGCCAAAGCGCCTCTTCGCGGCGCTTTTTCCGGGAACCATAAGCCGGAGGTTCCCGCCGCATCGCGGCGCTCTGCCAAAAACCTAAGTGGCTTTTCTGAACAAATCAAATCTCTCACGGTCAGGAAAAACTCGGCCAAAGCGCCTCTTCGCGGCGCTTTGTCCGGGAACCATAAGCCGGAGGTTCCCGCCGCATCGCGGCGCTCTGCCAAAAACCTAAGTGGCTTTTCTGAACAAATCAAATCTTTCACAGTCAGGAAAAAACTCGGCCAAAGCGCCTCTTCGCGGCGCTTTGTCCGGGAACCATAAGCCGGAGGTTCCCGCCGCATCGCGGCGCTCTGCCAAAAACCTAAGTGGCTTTTCTGAACAAATCAAATCTTTCACGGTCAGGAAAAACTCGGCCAAAGCGCCTCTTCGCGGCGCTTTGTCCGGGAACCATAAGCCGGAGGTTCCCGCCGCATCGCGGCGCTCTGCCAAAAACCTAAGTGGCTTTTCTGAACAAATCAAATCTTTCACAGTCAGGAAAAAAACTCGGCCAAAGCGCCTCTTCGCGGCGCTTTTTCCGGGAACCATAAGCCGGAGGTTCCCGCCGCATCGCGGCGCTCTGCCAAAAACCTAAGTGGCTTTTTCTGAACAAATCAAATCTTTCACAGTCAGGAAAAACTCGGCCAAAGCGCCTCTTCGCGGCGCTTTGTCCGGGAACCATAAGCCGGAGGTTCCCGCCGCATCGCGGCGCTCTGCCAAAAACCTAAGTGGCTTTTCTGAACAAATCAAATCTTTCACAGTCAGGAAAAAACTCGGCCAAAGCGCCTCTTCGCGGCGCTTTGTCCGGGAACCATAAGCCGGAGGTTCCGCCGCATCGCGGCGCTCTGCCAAAAACCTAAGTGGCTTTTCTGAACAAATCAAATCTTTCACAGTCAGGAAAAACTCGGCCAAAGCGCCTCTTCGCGGCGCTTTTTCCGGGAACCATAAGCCGGAGGTTCCGCCGCATCGCGGCGCTCTGCCAAAAACCTAAGTGGCTTTTCTGAACAAATCAAATCTTTCACAGTCAGGAAAAAACTCGGCCAAAGCGCCTCTTCGCGGCGCTTTGTCCGGGAACCATAAGCCGGAGGTTCCCGCCGCATCGCGGCGCTCTGCCAAAAACCTAAGTGGCTTTTCTGAACAAATCAAATCTTTCACAGTCAGGAAAAACTCGGCCAAAGCGCCTCTTCGCGGCGCTTTGTCCGGGAACCATAAGCCGGAGGTTCCCGCCGCATCGCGGCGCTCTGCCAAAAACCTAAGTGGCTTTTCTGAACAAATCAAATCTTTCACAGTCAGGAAAAAACTCGGCCAAAGCGCCTCTTCGCGGCGCTTTTTCCGGGAACCATAAGCCGGAGGTTCCCGCCGCATCGCGGCGCTCTGCCAAAAACCTAAGTGGCTTTTCTGAACAAATCAAATCTTTCACAGTCAGGAAAAAACTCGGCCAAAGCGCCTCTTCGCGGCGCTTTGTCCGGGAACCATAAGCCGGAGGTTCCCGCCGCATCGCGGCGCTCTGCCAAAAACCTAAGTGGCTTTTCTGAACAAATCAAATCTTTCACAGTCAGGAAAAACTCGGCCAAAGCGCCTCTTCGCGGCGCTTTGTCCGGGAACCATAAGCCGGAGGTTCCCGCCGCATCGCGGCGCTCTGCCAAAAACCTAAGTGGCTTTTCTGAACAAATCAAATCTTTCACAGTCAGGAAAAAACTCGGCCAAAGCGCCTCTTCGCGGCGCTTTTTCCGGGAACCATAAGCCGGAGGTTCCCGCCGCATCGCGGCGCTCTGCCAAAAACCTAAGTGGCTTTTCTGAACAAATCAAATCTTTCACGGTCAGGAAAAACTCGGCCAAAGCGCCTCTTCGCGGCGCTTTGTCCGGGAACCATAAGCCGGAGGTTCCCGCCGCATCGCGGCGCTCTGCCAAAAACCTAAGTGGCTTTTCTGAACAAATCAAATCTTTCACAGTCAGGGAAAAACTCGGCCAAAGCGCCTCTTCGCGGCGCTTTTTCCGGGAACCATAAGCCGGAGGTTCCCGCCGCATCGCGGCGCTCTGCCAAAAACCTAAGTGGCTTTTCTGAACAAATCAAATCTTTCACAGTCAGGAAAAACTCGGCCAAAGCGCCTCTTCGCGGCGCTTTTTCCGGGAACCATAAGCCGGAGGTTCCCGCCGCATCGCGGCGCTCTGCCAAAAACCTAAGTGGCTTTTCTGAACAAATCAAATCTTTCACAGTCAGGAAAAAACTCGGCCAAAGCGCCTCTTCGCGGCGCTTTTTCCGGGAACCATAAGCCGGAGGTTCCCGCCGCATCGCGGCGCTCTGCCAAAAACCTAAGTGGCTTTTCTGAACAAATCAAATCTTTCACAGTCAGGAAAAACTCGGCCAAAGCGCCTCTTCGCGGCGCTTTGTCCGGGAACCATAAGCCGGAGGTTCCCGCCGCATCGCGGCGCTCTGCCAAAAACCTAAGTGGCTTTTCTGAACAAATCAAATCTTTCACAGTCAGGAAAAAACTCGGCCAAAGCGCCTCTTCGCGGCGCTTTTTCCGGGAACCATAAGCCGGAGGTTCCCGCCGCATCGCGGCGCTCTGCCAAAAACCTAAGTGGCTTTTCTGAACAAATCAAATCTTTCACAGTCAGGAAAAAACTCGGCCAAAGCGCCTCTTCGCGGCGCTTTGTCCGGGAACCATAAGCCGGAGGTTCCCGCCGCATCGCGGCGCTCTGCCAAAAACCTAAGTGGCTTTTCTGAACAAATCAAATCTTTCACAGTCAGGAAAAAACTCGGCCAAAGCGCCTCTTCGCGGCGCTTTTTCCGGGAACCATAAGCCGGAGGTTCCCGCCGCATCGCGGCGCTCTGCCAAAAACCTAAGTGGCTTTTCTGAACAAATCAAATCTTTCACAGTCAGGAAAAACTCGGCCAAAGCGCCTCTTCGCGGCGCTTTTTCCGGGAACCATAAGCCGGAGGTTCCCGCCGCATCGCGGCGCTCTGCCAAAAACCTAAGTGGCTTTTCTGAACAAATCAAATCTTTCACAGTCAGGAAAAACTCGGCCAAAGCGCCTCTTCGCGGCGCTTTTTCCGGGAACCATAAGCCGGAGGTTCCCGCCGCATCGCGGCGCTCTGCCAAAAAACCTAAGTGGCTTTTCTGAACAAATCAAATCTTTCACAGTCAGGAAAAACTCGGCCAAAGCGCCTCTTCGCGGCGCTTTGTCCGGGAACCATAAGCCGGAGGTTCCCGCCGCATCGCGGCGCTCTGCCAAAAACCTAAGTGGCTTTTCTGAACAAATCAAATCTTTCACAGTCAGGAAAAACTCGGCCAAAGCGCCTCTTCGCGGCGCTTTTGTCCGGGAACCATAAGCCGGAGGTTCCCGCCGCATCGCGGCGCTCTGCCAAAAACCTAAGTGGCTTTTCTGAACAAATCAAATCTTTCACAGTCAGGAAAAACTCGGCCAAAGCGCCTCTTCGCGGCGCTTTGTCCGGGAACCATAAGCCGGAGGTTCCCGCCGCATCGCGGCGCTCTGCCAAAAACCTAAGTGGCTTTTCTGAACAAATCAAATCTTTCACAGTCAGGAAAAACTCGGCCAAAGCGCCTCTTCGCGGCGCTTTTTCCGGGAACCATAAGCCGGAGGTTCCCGCCGCATCGCGGCGCTCTGCCAAAAACCTAAGTGGCTTTTCTGAACAAATCAAATCTTTCACGGTCAGGAAAAAACTCGGCCAAAGCGCCTCTTCGCGGCGCTTTGTCCGGGAACCATAAGCCGGAGGTTCCGCCGCATCGCGGCGCTCTGCCAAAAACCTAAGTGGCTTTTCTGAACAAATCAAATCTTTCACAGTCAGGAAAAAACTCGGCCAAAGCGCCTCTTCGCGGCGCTTTGTCCGGGAACCATAAGCCGGAGGTTCCCGCCGCATCGCGGCGCTCTGCCAAAAACCTAAGTGGCTTTTCTGAACAAATCAAATCTTTCACAGTCAGGAAAAACTCGGCCAAAGCGCCTCTTCGCGGCGCTTTGTCCGGGAACCATAAGCCGGAGGTTCCCGCCGCATCGCGGCGCTCTGCCAAAAAACCTAAGTGGCTTTTCTGAACAAATCAAATCTTTTACAGTCAGGAAAAAAACTCGGCCAAAGCGCCTCTTCGCGGCGCTTTTTCCGGGAACCATAAGCCGGAGATTCCCGCCGCATCGCGGCGCTCTGCCAAAAACCTAAGTGGCTTTTCTGAACAAATCAAATCTTTCACAGTCAGGAAAAACTCGGCCAAAGCGCCTCTTCGCGGCGCTTTGTCCGGGAACCATAAGCCGGAGGTTCCCGCCGCATCGCGGCGCTCTGCCAAAAACCTAAGTGGCTTTTCTGAACAAATCAAATCTTTCACAGTCAGGAAAAACTCGGCCAAAGCGCCTCTTCGCGGCGCTTTGTCCGGGAACCATAAGCCGGAGGTTCCGCCGCATCGCGGCGCTCTGCCAAAAAACCTAAGTGGCTTTTCTGAACAAATCAAATCTTTCACAGTCAGGAAAAACTCGGCCAAAGCGCCTCTTCGCGGCGCTTTTTCCGGGAACCATAAGCCGGAGGTTCCCGCCGCATCGCGGCGCTCTGCCAAAAAACCTAAGTGGCTTTTCTGAACAAATCAAATCTTTCACAGTCAGGAAAAAAACTCGGCCAAAGCGCCTCTTCGCGACGCTTTTTCCGGGAACCATAAGCCGGAGGTTCCCGCCGCATCGCGGCGCTCTGCCATAAAACCTAAGTGGCTTTTCTGAACAAATCAAATCGTTCACAGTCAGGAAAAAAACTCGGCCAAAGCGCCTCTTCGCGGCGCTTTGTCCGGGAACCATAAGCCGGAGGTTCCCGCCGCATCGCGGCGCTCTGCCAAAAAGCCTAAGTGGCTTTTCTGAACAAATCAAATCTTTCACAGTCAGGAAAAAACTCGGCCAAAGCGCCTCTTCGCGGCGCTTTGTCCGGGAACCATAAGCCGGAGGTTCCCGCCGCATCGCGGCGCTCTGCCAAAAACCTAAGTGGCTTTTCTGAACAAATCAAATCTTTCACAGTCAGGAAAAACTCGGCCAAAGCGCCTCTTCGCGGCGCTTTTTCCGGGAACCATAAGCCGGAGGTTCCCGCCGCATCGCGGCGCTCTGCCAAAACCTAAGTGGCTTTTCTGAACAAATCAAATCTTTCACAGTCAGGAAAAACTCGGCCAAAGCGCCTCTTCGCGGCGCTTTTTCCGGGAACCATAAGCCGGAGGTTCCCGCCGCATCGCGGCGCTCTGCCAAAAACCTAAGTGGCTTTTCTGAACAAATCAAATCTTTCACAGTCAGGAAAAAAACTCGGCCAAAGCGCCTCTTCGCGGCGCTTTGTCCGGGAACCATAAGCCGGAGGTTCCCGCCGCATCGCGGCGCTCTGCCAAAAACCTAAGTGGCTTTTCTGAACAAATCAAATCTCTCACAGTCAGGAAAAACTCGGCCAAAGCGCCTCTTCGCGGCGCTTTGTCCGGGAACCATAAGCCGGAGGTTCCCGCCGCATCGCGGCGCTCTGCCAAAAACCTAAGTGGCTTTTCTGAACAAATCAAATCTTTCACAGTCAGGAAAAACTCGGCCAAAGCGCCTCTTCGCGGCGCTTTTTCCGGGAACCATAAGCCGGAGGTTCCCGCCGCATCGCGGCGCTCTGCCAAAAACCTAAGTGGCTTTTCTGAACAAATCAAATCTTTCACAGTCAGGAAAAAACTCGGCCAAAGCGCCTCTTCGCGGCGCTTTGTCCGGGAACCATAAGCCGGAGGTTCCCGCCGCATCGCGGCGCTCTGCCAAAAACCTAAGTGGCTTTTCTGAACAAATCAAATCTTTCACAGTCAGGAAAAAACTCGGCCAAAGCGCCTCTTCGCGGCGCTTTTTCCGGGAACCATAAGCCGGAGGTTCCCGCCGCATCGCGGCGCTCTGCCAAAAACCTAAGTGGCTTTTCTGAACAAATCAAATCTTTCACAGTCAGGAAAAACTCGGCCAAAGCGCCTCTTCGCGGCGCTTTGTCCGGGAACCATAAGCCGGAGGTTCCCGCCGCATCGCGGCGCTCTGCCAAGGAACCTAAGTGGCTTTTCTGAACAAATCAAATCTTTCACAGTCAGGAAAAAAACTCGGCCAAAGCGCCTCTTCGCGGCGCTTTTTCCGGGAACCATAAGCCGGAGGTTCCCGCCGCATCGCGGCGCTCTGCCAAAAAACCTAAGTGGCTTTTCTGAACAAATCAAATCTTTCACAGTCAGGAAAAAAACTCGGCCAAAGCGCCTCTTCGCGGCGCTTTGTCCGGGAACCATAAGCCGGAGGTTCCCGCCGCATCGCGGCGCTCTGCCAAAAACCTAAGTGGCTTTTCTGAACAAATCAAATGTTCCACAGCCAGGAAGAAAACCCGGCCACAGCGCCTCTTCGCGCCGCTTTGTCCGGAAACCATAAGGCGGAGGTTCCCGCCGCATGGCGGCGCTCTGCCAAAGAACCTAAGTGGCTTTTCTGAACAAATCAAATCTCTCACGGTCAGGAAAAAACTTGACCAAAGCGCCTCTTCGCGGCGCTTTCTCCGGGAACCATAAGCCGGAGGTTCCCGCCGCATCGCGGCGCTCTGCCAAAAACCTAAGTGGCTTTTCTGAACAAATCAAATCTTTCACAGTCAGGAAAAACTCGGCCAAAGCGCCTCTTCGCGGCGCTTTTTCCGGGAACCATAAGCCGGAGGTTCCCGCCGCATCGCGGCGCTCTGCCAAAAACCTAAGTGGCTTTTCTGAACAAATCAAATCTTTCACAGTCAGGAAAAACTCGGCCAAAGCGCCTCTTCGCGGCGCTTTGTCCGGGAACCATAAGCCGGAGGTTCCCGCCGCATCGCGGCGCTCTGCCAAAAACCTAAGTGGCTTTTCTGAACAAATCAAATCTTTCACAGTCAGGAAAAACTCGGCCAAAGCGCCTCTTCGCGGCGCTTTGTCCGGGAACCATAAGCCGGAGGTTCCGCCGCATCGCGGCGCTCTGCCAAAAACCTAAGTGGCTTTTCTGAACAAATCAAATCTTTCACAGTCAGGAAAAAACTCGGCCAAAGCGCCTCTTCGCGGCGCTTTTTCCGGGAACCATACGCCGGAGGTGCCCGCCCCATCGCCGCCCCCTGCCAAAACACCTAAGTCGCTTTTCTGCACAAATCAAATCTTTCGCAGTCAGGGAAAAAACTCGGCCAAAGCGCCTCTTCGCGGCGCTTTGTCCGGGAACCATAAGCCGGAGGTTCCCGCCGCATCGCGGCGCTCTGCCAAAAACCTAAGTGGCTTTTCTGAACAAATCAAATCTTTCACAGTCAGGAAAAAACTCGGCCAAAGCGCCTCTTCGCGGCGCTTTGTCCGGGAACCATAAGCCGGAGGTTCCCGCCGCATCGCGGCGCTCTGCCAAAAACCTAAGTGGCTTTTCTGAACAAATCAAATCTTTCACAGTCAGGAAAAAACTCGGCCAAAGCGCCTCTTCGCGGCGCTTTGTCCGGGAACCATAAGCCGGAGGTTCCCGCCGCATCGCGGCGCTCTGCCAAAAACCTAAGTGGCTTTTCTGAACAAATCAAATCTTTCACAGTCAGGAAAAAACTCGGCCAAAGCGCCTCTTCGCGGCGCTTTGTCCGGGAACCATAAGCCGGAGGTTCCCGCCGCATCGCGGCGCTCTGCCAAAAACCTAAGTGGCTTTTCTGAACAAATCAAATCTTTCACAGTCAGGAAAAACTCGGCCAAAGCGCCTCTTCGCGGCGCTTTGTCCGGGAACCATAAGCCGGAGGTTCCCGCCGCATCGCGGCGCTCTGCCAAAAACCTAAGTGGCTTTTCTGAACAAATCAAATCTTTCACAGTCAGGAAAAACTCGGCCAAAGCGCCTCTTCGCGGCGCTTTGTCCGGGAACCATAAGCCGGAGGTTCCCGCCGCATCGCGGCGCTCTGCCAAAAACCTAAGTGGCTTTTTCTGAACAAATCAAATCTTTCACAGTCAGGAAAAACTCGGCCAAAGCGCCTCTTCGCGGCGCTTTGTCCGGGAACCATAAGCCGGAGGTTCCCGCCGCATCGCGGCGCTCTGCCAAAAACCTAAGTGGCTTTTCTGAACAAATCAAATCTCTCACGGTCAGGAAAAACTCGGCCAAAGCGCCTCTTCGCGGCGCTTTGTCCGGGAACCATAAGCCGGAGGTTCCCGCCGCATCGCGGCGCTCTGCCAAAAAACCTAAGTGGCTTTTCTGAACAAATCAAATCTTTCACAGTCAGGAAAAACTCGGCCAAAGCGCCTCTTCGCGGCGCTTTTTCCGGGAACCATAAGCCGGAGGTTCCCGCCGCATCGCGGCGCTCTGCCAAAAACCTAAGTGGCTTTTCTGAACAAATCAAATCTTTCACAGTCAGGAAAAACTCGGCCAAAGCGCCTCTTCGCGGCGCTTTGTCCGGGAACCATAAGCCGGAGGTTCCCGCCGCATCGCGGCGCTCTGCCAAAACCTAAGTGGCTTTTCTGAACAAATCAAATCTTTCACAGTCAGGAAAAACTCGGCCAAAGCGCCTCTTCGCGGCGCTTTGTCCGGGAACCATAAGCCGGAGGTTCCCGCCGCATCGCGGCGCTCTGCCAAACCTAAGTGGCTTTTCTGAACAAATCAAATCTTTCACAGTCAGGAAAAAACTCGGCCAAAGCGCCTCTTCGCGGCGCTTTGTCCGGGAACCATAAGCCGGAGGTTCCCGCCGCATCGCGGCGCTCTGCCAAAAACCTAAGTGGCTTTTCTGAACAAATCAAATCTTTCACAGTCAGGAAAAACTCGGCCAAAGCGCCTCTTCGCGGCGCTTTGTCCGGGAACCATAAGCCGGAGGTTCCCGCCGCATCGCGGCGCTCTGCCAAAAAACCTAAGTGGCTTTTCTGAACAAATCAAATCTTTCACAGTCAGGAAAAAACTCGGCCAAAGCGCCTCTTCGCGGCGCTTTGTCCGGGAACCATAAGCCGGAGGTTCCCGCCGCATCGCGGCGCTCTGCCAAAAACCTAAGTGGCTTTTTCTGAACAAATCAAATCTTTCACAGTCAGGAAAACTCGGCCAAAGCGCCTCTTCGCGGCGCTTTGTCCGGGAACCATAAGCCGGAGGTTCCCGCCGCATCGCGGCGCTCTGCCAAAACCTAAGTGGCTTTTCTGAACAAATCAAATCTTTCACAGTCAGGAAAAACTCGGCCAAAGCGCCTCTTCGCGGTGCTTTTTCCGGGAAGCATAAGCCGGAGGCCCCCGCCGCATCGCGGCGCTCTGCCAAAAACCTAAGTGGCTTTTCTGAACAAATCAAATCTTTCACAGTCAGGAAAAAAACTCGGCCAAAGCGCCTCTTCGCGGCGCTTTGTCCGGGAACCATAAGCCGGAGGGTCCCGCCGCATCGCGGCGCTCTGCCAAAAAACCTAAGTGGCTTTTCTGAACAAATCAAATCTTTCACAGTCAGGAAAACAACTCGGCCAAAGCGCCTCTTCGCGGCGCTTTGTCCGGGAACCATAAGCCGGAGGTTCCCGCCGCATCGCGGCGCTCTGCCAACAAACCTAAGTGGCTTTTCTGAACAAATCAAATCTTTCACAGTCAGGAAAAAAACTCGGCCAAAGCGCCTCTTCGCGGCGCTTTTTCCGGGAACCATAAGCCGGAGGTTCCCGCCGCATCGCGGCGCTCTGCCAAAAAACCTAAGTGGCTTTTCTGAACAAATCAAATCTCTCACGGTCAGGAAAAAAACTCGGCCAAAGCGCCTCTTCGCGGCGCTTTTTCCGGGAACCATAAGCCGGAGGTTCCCGCCGCATCGCGGCGCTCTGCCAAAAAACCTAAGTGGCTTTTCTGAACAAATCAAATCTTTCACAGTCAGGAAAAAAACTCGGCCAAAGCGCCTCTTCGCGGCGCTTTTTCCGGGAACCATAAGCCGGAGGTTCCCGCCGCATCGCGGCGCTCTGCCAAAAAACCTAAGTGGCTTTTCTGAACAAATCAAATCTTTCACAGTCAGGAAAAAAACTCGGCCAAAGCGCCTCTTCGCGGCGCTTTGTCCGGGAACCATAAGCCGGAGGTTCCCGCCGCATCGCGGCGCTCTGCCAAAAAACCTAAGTGGCTTTTCTGAACAAATCAAATCTTTCACGGTCAGGAAAACTCGGCCAAAGCGCCTCTTCGCGGCGCTTTGTCCGGGAACCATAAGCCGGAGGTTCCCGCCGCATCGCGGCGCTCTGCCAAAAACCTAAGTGGCTTTTCTGAACAAATCAAATCTTTCACAGTCAGGAAAAAACTCGGCCAAAGCGCCTCTTCGCGGCGCTTTGTCCGGGAACCATAAGCCGGAGGTTCCCGCCGCATCGCGGCGCTCTGCCAAAAACCTAAGTGGCTTTTCTGAACAAATCAAATCTTTCACAGTCAGGAAAAAACTCGGCCAAAGCGCCTCTTCGCGGCGCTTTGTCCGGGAACCATAAGCCGGAGGTTCCCGCCGCATCGCGGCGCTCTGCCAAAAACCTAAGTGGCTTTTCTGAACAAATCAAATCTTTCACAGTCAGGAAAAAACTCGGCCAAAGCGCCTCTTCGCGGCGCTTTGTCCGGGAACCATAAGCCGGAGGTTCCCGCCGCATCGCGGCGCTCTGCCAAAAACCTAAGTGGCTTTTCTGAACAAATCAAATCTTTCACAGTCAGGAAAAACTCGGCCAAAGCGCCTCTTCGCGGCGCTTTTTCCGGGAACCATAAGCCGGAGGTTCCGCCGCATCGCGGCGCTCTGCCAAAAACCTAAGTGGCTTTTCTGAACAAATCAAATCTTTCACAGTCAGGAAAAACTCGGCCAAAGCGCCTCTTCGCGGCGCTTTGTCCGGGAACCATAAGCCGGAGGTTCCCGCCGCATCGCGGCGCTCTGCCAAAAACCTAAGTGGCTTTTCTGAACAAATCAAATCTTTCACAGTCAGGAAAAAACTCGGCCAAAGCGCCTCTTCGCGGCGCTTTGTCCGGGAACCATAAGCCGGAGGTTCCCGCCGCATCGCGGCGCTCTGCCAAAAACCTAAGTGGCTTTTCTGAACAAATCAAATCTTTCACAGTCAGGAAAAAACTCGGCCAAAGCGCCTCTTCGCGGCGCTTTTTCCGGGAACCATAAGCCGGAGGTTCCCGCCGCATCGCGGCGCTCTGCCAAAAACCTAAGTGGCTTTTCTGAACAAATCAAATCTTTCACGGTCAGGAAAAAACTCGGCCAAAGCGCCTCTTCGCGGCGCTTTGTCCGGGAACCATAAGCCGGAGGTTCCCGCCGCATCGCGGCGCTCTGCCAAAAACCTAAGTGGCTTTTCTGAACAAATCAAATCTTTCACAGTCAGGAAAAAACTCGGCCAAAGCGCCTCTTCGCGGCGCTTTGTCCGGGAACCATAAGCCGGAGGTTCCCGCCGCATCGCGGCGCTCTGCCAAAAACCTAAGTGGCTTTTCTGAACAAATCAAATCTTTCACAGTCAGGAAAAACTCGGCCAAAGCGCCTCTTCGCGGCGCTTTGTCCGGGAACCATAAGCCGGAGGTTCCCGCCGCATCGCGGCGCTCTGCCAAAAAACCTAAGTGGCTTTTCTGAACAAATCAAATCTTTCACAGTCAGGAAAAACTCGGCCAAAGCGCCTCTTCGCGGCGCTTTGTCCGGGAACCATAAGCCGGAGGTTCCCGCCGCATCGCGGCGCTCTGCCAAAAACCTAAGTGGCTTTTCTGAACAAATCAAATCTTTCACAGTCAGGAAAAAACTCGGCCAAAGCGCCTCTTCGCGGCGCTTTGTCCGGGAACCATAAGCCGGAGGTTCCCGCCGCATCGCGGCGCTCTGCCAAAAACCTAAGTGGCTTTTCTGAACAAATCAAATCTTTCACAGTCAGGAAAAAACTCGGCCAAAGCGCCTCTTCGCGGCGCTTTGTCCGGGAACCATAAGCCGGAGGTTCCCGCCGCATCGCGGCGCTCTGCCAAAAACCTAAGTGGCTTTTCTGAACAAATCAAATCTTTCACAGTCAGGAAAAAAACTCGGCCAAAGCGCCTCTTCGCGGCGCTTTTTCCGGGAACCATAAGCCGGAGGTTCCCGCCGCATCGCGGCGCTCTGCCAAAGAACCTAAGTGGCTTTTCTGAACAAATCAAATCTTTCACAGTCAGGAAAAAAACTCGGCCAAAGCGCCTCTTCGCGTCGCTTTGTCCGGAAACCATAAGCCGGAGGTTCCCGCCGCATCGCGGCGCTCTGCCAAAAACCTAAGTGGCTTTTCTGAACAAATCAAACCTTTCACAGTCAGGAAAAAAACTCGGCCAAAGCGCCTCTTCGCGGCGCTTTTTCCGGGAACCATAAGCCGGAGGTTCCCGCCGCATCGCGGCGCTCTGCCAAAAAACCTAAGTGGCTTTTCTGAACAAATCAAATCTTTCACGGTCGGGAAAAACTCGGCCAAAGCGCCTCTTCGCGGCGCTTTTTCCGGGAACCATAAGCCGGAGGTTCCCGCCGCATCGCTGCGCTCTGCCCAAAAACCTAAGTGGCTTTTCTGAACAAATCAAATCTTTCACAGTCAGGAAAAAAAACTCGGCCAAAGCGCCTCTTCGCGGCGCTTTGTCCGGGAACCATAAGCCGGAGGTTCCCGCCGCATCGCGGCGCTCTGCCAAAAAACCTATGTGGCTTTTCTGAACAAATCAAATCTTTCACAGTCAGGAAAAAACTCGGCCAAAGCGCCTCTTCGCGGCGCTTTGTCCGGGAACCATAAGCCGGAGGTTCCGCCGCATCGCGGCGCTCTGCCAAAAACCTAAGTGGCTTTTTCTGAACAAATCAAATCTTTCACAGTCAGGAAAAAACTCGGCCAAAGCGCCTCTTCGCGGCGCTTTTTCCGGGAACCATAAGCCGGAGGTTCCCGCCGCATCGCGGCGCTCTGCCAAAAAACCTAAGTGGCTTTTCTGAACAAATCAAATCTTTCACAGTCAGGAAAAAAACTCGGCCAAAGCGCCTCTTCGCGGCGCTTTGTCCGGGAACCATAAGCCGGAGGTTCCCGCCGCATCGCGGCGCTCTGCCAAAAAACCTAAGTGGCTTTTCTGAACAAATCAAATCTTTCACAGTCAGGAAAAAAACTCGGCCAAAGCGCCTCTTCGCGGCGCTTTTTCCGGGAACCATAAGCCGGAGGTTCCCGCCGCATCGCGGCGCTCTGCCAAAAAACCTAAGTGGCTTTTCTGAACAAATCAAATCTTTCACAGTCAGGAAAAAAACTTGGCCAAAGCGCCTCTTCGCGACGCTTTTTCCGGGAACCATAAGCCGGAGGTCCCCGCCGCATCGCGGCGCTCTGCCAAAAACATTAAGTGGCTTTTCTGAACAAATCAAATCTTTCACAGTCAGGAAAAAAACTTGGCCAAAGCGCCTCTTCGCGGCGCTTTTTCCGGGAACCATAAGCCGGAGGTTCCCGCCGCATCGCGGCGCTCTGCCAAAAAACCTAAGTGGCTTTTCTGAACAAATCAAATCTTTCACAGTCAGGAAAAAAACTCGGCCAAAGCGCCTCTTCGCGGCGCTTTGTCCGGGAACCATAAGCCGGAGGTTCCCGCCGCATCGCGGCGCTCTGCCAAAGAACCTAAGTGGCTTTTCTGAACAAATCAAATCTTTCACAGTCAGGAAAAAACTCGGCCAAAGCGCCTCTTCGCGGCGCTTTTTCCGGGAACCATAAGCCGGAGGTTCCCGCCGCATCGCGGCGCTCTGCCAAAAACCTAAGTGGCTTTTCTGAACAAATCAAATCTTTCACAGTCAGGAAAAAACTCGGCCAAAGCGCTTCTTCGCGGCGCTTTGTCCGGGAACCATAAGCCGGAGGTTCCCGCCGCATCGCGGCGCTCTGCCAAAAAACCTAAGTGGATTTTCTGAACAAATCAAATCTTTCACAGTCAGGAAAAAACTCGGCCAAAGCGCCTCTTCGCGGTGCTTTTTCCGGGAACCATAAGCCGGAGGTTCCCGCCGCATCGCGGCGCTCTGCCAAAAAACCTAAGTGGCTTTTCTGAACAAATCAAATCTTTCACAGTCAGGAAAAAAACTCGGCCAAAGCGCCTCTTCGCGGCGCTTTGTCCGGAAACCATAAGCCGGAGGTTCCCGCCGCATCGCGGCGCTCTGCCAAAAAACCTAAGTGGCTTTTCTGAACAAATCAAATCTCTCACGGTCAGGAAAAAAACTTGGCCAAAGCGTCTCTTCGCGGCGCTTTGTCCGGGAATCATAAGCCGGAGGTTCCGCCGCATCGCGGCGCTCTGCCAAAAACCTAAGTGGCTTTTCTGAACAAATCAAATCTTTCACGGTCAGGAAAAAAACTCGGCCAAAGCGCCTCTTCGCGGCGCTTTTTCCGGGAACCATAAGCCGGAGGTTCCCGCCGCATCGCGGCGCTCTGCCAAAAACCTAAGTGGCTTTTCTGAACAAATCAAATCTTTCACAGTCAGGAAAAAACTCGGCCAAAGCGCCTCTTCGCGGCGCTTTGTCCGGGAACCATAAGCCGGAGGTTCCGCCGCATCGCGGCGCTCTGCCAAAACCTAAGTGGCTTTTCTGAACAAATCAAATCTCTCACGGTCAGGAAAACTCGGCCAAAGCGCCTCTTCGCGGCGCTTTGTCCGGGAACCATAAGCCGGAGGTTCCCGCCGCATCGCGGCGCTCTGCCAAAAAACCTAAGTGGCTTTTCTGAACAAATCAAATCTTTCACAGTCAGGAAAAACTCGGCCAAAGCGCCTCTTCGCGGCGCTTTTTCCGGGAACCATAAGCCGGAGGTTCCCGCCGCATCGCGGCGCTCTGCCAAAAACCTAAGTGGCTTTTCTGAACAAATCAAATCTTTCACAGTCAGGAAAAAACTCGGCCAAAGCGCCTCTTCGCGGCGCTTTGTCCGGGAACCATAAGCCGGAGGTTCCCGCCGCATCGCGGCGCTCTGCCAAAAACCTAAGTGGCTTTTCTGAACAAATCAAATCTTTCACAGTCAGGAAAAAACTCGGCCAAAGCGCCTCTTCGCGGCGCTTTGTCCGGGAACCATAAGCCGGAGGTTCCCGCCGCATCGCGGCGCTCTGCCAAAAACCTAAGTGGCTTTTCTGAACAAATCAAATCTTTCACAGTCAGGAAAAAAACTCGGCCAAAGCGCCTCTTCGCGGCGCTTTGTCCGGGAACCATAAGCCGGAGGTTCCCGCCGCATCGCGGCGCTCTGCCAAAAACCTAAGTGGCTTTTCTGAACAAATCAAATCTTTCACAGTCAGGAAAAAACTCGGCCAAAGCGCCTCTTCGCGGCGCTTTGTCCGGGAACCATAAGCCGGAGGTTCCCGCCGCATCGCGGCGCTCTGCCAAAAACCTAAGTGGCTTTTCTGAACAAATCAAATCTTTCACGGTCAGGAAAAACTCGGCCAAAGCGCCTCTTCGCGGCGCTTTTTCCGGTAACCATAAGCCGGAGGTTCCCGCCGCATCGCGGCGCTCTGCCACAAAACCTAAGAGGCTGTTCTGAACACATCAAAACTTTCACAGTCAGGAAAAAAACTCGGCCAAAGCGCCTCTTCGCGGCGCTTTGTCCGGGAACCATAAGCCGGAGGTTCCCGCCGCATCGCGGCGCTCTGCCAAAAAACCTGAGTGGCTTTTCTGAACAAATCAAATCTTTCACAGTCAGGAAAAAAACTTGGCCAAACCGCCTCTTCGCGGCGCTTTGTCCGGGAACCATAAGCCGGAGGTTCCCGCCGCATCGCGGCGCTCAGCCAAAAAACCTAAGTGACTTTTCTGAACAAGTCAAATCTCTCACGGTCAGGAAAAAAACTCGGCCAAAGCGCCTCTTCGCGGCGCTTTTTCCGGGAACCATAAGCCGGAGGTTCCCGCCGCATCGCGGCGCTCTGCCAAAAAACCTGAGTGGCTTTTCTGAACAAATCAAATCTCTCACGGTCGGGAAAAAACTCGGCCAAAGCGCCTCTTCGCGGCGCTTTTTCCGGGAACCATAAGCCGGAGGTTCCCGCCGCATCGCGGCGCTCTGCCAAAAAACCTAAGTGGCTTTTCTGAACAAATCAAATCTTTCACAGTCAGGAAAAAAACTCGGCCAAAGCGCCTCTTCGCGGCGCTTTTTCCGGGAACCATAAGCCGGAGGTTCCCGCCGCATCGCGGCGCTCTGCCAAAAAACCTGAGTGGCTTTTCTGAACAAATCAAATCTTTCACAGTCAGCAAAGAAAACTCGGCCAAAGCGCCTCTTCGCGACGCTTTTTCCGGGAACCATAAGCCGGAGGTTCCCGCCGCATCGCGGCGCTCTGCCCAAAAACCTAAGTGGCTTTTCTGAACAAATCAAATCGTTCACAGTCAGGAAAAAAACTCGGCCAAAGCGCCTCTTCGCGGCGCTTTGTCCGGGAACCATAAGCCGGAGGTTCCCGCCGCATCGCGGCGCTCTGCCAAAAAACCTAAGTGGCTTTTCTGAACAAATCAAATCTTTCACAGTCAGGAAAAACTCGGCCAAAGCGCCTCTTCGCGGCGCTTTGTCCGGGAACCATAAGCCGGAGGTTCCCGCCGCATCGCGGCGCTCTGCCAAAAACCTAAGTGGCTTTTCTGAACAAATCAAATCTTTCACAGTCAGGAAAACAACTCGGCCAAAGCGCCTCTTCGCGGCGCTTTGTCCGGGAACCATAAGCCGGAGGTTCCCGCCGCATCGCGGCGCTCTGCCAAAAAACCTAAGTGGCTTTTCTGAACAAATCAAATCTTTCACAGTCAGGAAAACAACTCGGCCAAAGCGCCTCTTCGCGGCGCTTTGTCCGGGAACCATAAGCCGGAGGTTCCCGCCGCATCGCGGCGCTCTGCCAAAAAACCTAAGTGGCTTTTCTGAACAAATCAAATCTTTCACAGTCAGGAAAAAACTCGGCCAAAGCGCCTCTTCGCGGCGCTTTGTCCGGAAACCATAAGCCGGAGGTTCCCGCCGCATCGCGGCGCTCTGCCAAAAAACCTAAGTGGCTTTTCTGAACAAATCAAATCTTTCACAGTCAGGAAAAAAAAACTCGGCCAAAGCGCCTCTTCGCGGTGCTTTTTTCCGGGAACCATAAGCCGGAGGTTCCCGCCGCATCGCGGCGCTCTGCCAAAGAACCTAAGTGGCTTTTCTGAACAAATCAAATCTCTCACAGTCAGGAAAAAAACTCGGCCAAAGCGCCTCTTCGCGGCGCTTTTTCCGGGAACCATAAGCCGGAGGTTCCCGCCGCATCGCGGCGCTCTGCCAAAAAACCTAAGTGGCTTTTCTGAACAAATCAAATCTTTCACAGTCAGGGAAAAAACTCGGCCAAAGCGCCTCTTCGCGGCGCTTTTTCCGGGAACCATAGGCCGGAGGTTTCCGCCGCATCGCGGCGCTCTGCCAAAGAACCTAAGTGGCTTTTCTGAACAAATCAAATCTCTCACGGTCGGGAAAAAACTCAGCCAAAGCGCCTCTTCGCGGCGCTTTTTCCGGGAACCATAAGCCGGAGGTTCCCGCCGCATCGCGGCGCTCTGCCAAAAAACCTAAGTGGCTTTTCTGAACAAATCAAATCTTTCACAGTCAGGAAAAAACTCGGCCAAAGCGCCTCTTCGCGGCGCTTTGTCCGGGAACCATAAGCCGGAGGTTCCCGCCGCATCGCGGCGCTCTGCCAAAAAACCTAAGTGGCTTTTCTGAACAAATCAAATCTTTCACAGTCAGGAAAAAAACTCGGCCAAAGCGCCTCTTCGCGGCGCTTTGTCCGGGAACCATAAGCCGGAGGTTCCCGCCGCATCGCGGCGCTCTGCCAAAGTACCTAAGTGGCTTTTCTGAACAAATCAAATCTTTCACAGTCAGGAAAAAACTCGGCCAAAGCGCCTCTTCGCGGCGCTTTGTCCGGGAACCATAAGCCGGAGGTTCCCGCCGCATCGCGGCGCTCTGCCAAAAACCTAAGTGGCTTTTCTGAACAAATCAAATCTTTCACAGTCAGGAAAAAACTCGGCCAAAGCGCCGCTGCGCGGCGCTTTGTCCGGGAACCATAAGCCGGAGGTTCCCGCCGCATCGCGGCGCTCTGCCAAAAAACCTAAGTGGCTTTTCTGAACAAATCAAATCTCTCACGGTCGGGAAAAAACTCAGCCAAAGCGCCTCTTCGCGGCGCTTTTTCCGGGAACCATAAGCCGGAGGTTCCCGCCGCATCGCGGCGCTCTGCCAAAGAACCTAAGTGGCTTTTCTGAACAAATCAAATCTTTCACAGTCAGGAAAAAAACTCGGCCAAAGCGCCTCTTCGCGGCGCTTTTTCCGGGAACCATAAGCCGGAGGTTCCCGCCGCATCGCGGCGCTCTGCCAAAAACCTAAGTGGCTTTTCTGAACAAATCAAATCTTTCACAGTCAGGAAAAAACTCGGCCAAAGCGCCTCTTCGCGGCGCTTTGTCCGGGAACCATAAGCCGGAGGTTCCCGCCGCATCGCGGCGCTCTGCCAAAAACCTAAGTGGCTTTTCTGAACAAATCAAATCTTTCACAGTCAGGAAAAACTCGGCCAAAGCGCCTCTTCGCGGCGCTTTGTCCGGGAACCATAAGCCGGAGGTTCCGCCGCATCGCGGCGCTCTGCCAAAAACCTAAGTGGCTTTTCTGAACAAATCAAATCTTTCACAGTCAGGAAAAAACTCGGCCAAAGCGCCTCTTCGCGGCGCTTTGTCCGGGAACCATAAGCCGGAGGTTCCCGCCGCATCGCGGCGCTCTGCCAAAAACCTAAGTGGCTTTTCTGAACAAATCAAATCTTTCACAGTCAGGAAAAAACTCGGCCAAAGCGCCTCTTCGCGGCGCTTTGTCCGGGAACCATAAGCCGGAGGTTCCCGCCGCATCGCGGCGCTCTGCCAAAAACCTAAGTGGCTTTTCTGAACAAATCAAATCTTTCACAGTCAGGAAAAACTCGGCCAAAGCGCCTCTTCGCGGCGCTTTGTCCGGGAACCATAAGCCGGAGGTTCCCGCCGCATCGCGGCGCTCTGCCAAAAACCTAAGTGGCTTTTCTGAACAAATCAAATCTTTCACAGTCAGGAAAAACTCGGCCAAAGCGCCTCTTCGCGGCGCTTTGTCCGGGAACCATAAGCCGGAGGTTCCCGCCGCATCGCGGCGCTCTGCCAAAAACCTAAGTGGCTTTTCTGAACAAATCAAATCTTTCACGGTCAGGAAAAAACTCGGCCAAAGCGCCTCTTCGCGGCGCTTTGTCCGGGAACCATAAGCCGGAGGTTCCCGCCGCATCGCGGCGCTCTGCCAAAAACCTAAGTGGCTTTTCTGAACAAATCAAATCTTTCACAGTCAGGAAAAAACTCGGCCAAAGCGCCTCTTCGCGGCGCTTTGTCCGGGAACCATAAGCCGGAGGTTCCCGCCGCATCGCGGCGCTCTGCCAAAAAACCTAAGTGGCTTTTCTGAACAAATCAAATCTTTCACAGTCAGGAAAAACTCGGCCAAAGCGCCTCTTCGCGGCGCTTTGTCCGGGAACCATAAGCCGGAGGTTCCCGCCGCATCGCGGCGCTCTGCCAAAAACCTAAGTGGCTTTTCTGAACAAATCAAATCTTTCACAGTCAGGAAAAAACTCGGCCAAAGCGCCTCTTCGCGGCGCTTTGTCCGGGAACCATAAGCCGGAGGTTCCCGCCGCATCGCGGCGCTCTGCCAAAAACCTAAGTGGCTTTTCTGAACAAATCAAATCTCTCACGGTCAGGAAAAAACTCGGCCAAAGCGCCTCTTCGCGGCGCTTTGTCCGGGAACCATAAGCCGGAGGTTCCCGCCGCATCGCGGCGCTCTGCCAAAAACCTAAGTGGCTTTTCTGAACAAATCAAATCTTTCACAGTCAGGAAAAAACTCGGCCAAAGCGCCTCTTCGCGGCGCTTTGTCCGGGAACCATAAGCCGGAGGTTCCCGCCGCATCGCGGCGCTCTGCCAAAAACCTAAGTGGCTTTTCTGAACAAATCAAATCTTTCACAGTCAGGAAAAAACTCGGCCAAAGCGCCTCTTCGCGGCGCTTTGTCCGGGAACCATAAGCCGGAGGTTCCCGCCGCATCGCGGCGCTCTGCCAAAAACCTAAGTGGCTTTTCTGAACAAATCAAATCTTTCACAGTCAGGAAAAAAACTCGGCCAAAGCGCCTCTTCGCGGCGCTTTGTCCGGGAACCATAAGCCGGAGGTTCCGCCGCATCGCGGCGCTCTGCCAAAAACCTAAGTGGCTTTTCTGAACAAATCAAATCTTTCACAGTCAGGAAAAACTCGGCCAAAGCGCCTCTTCGCGGCGCTTTTTCCGGGAACCATAAGCCGGAGGTTCCCGCCGCATCGCGGCGCTCTGCCAAAAACCTAAGTGGCTTTTCTGAACAAATCAAATCTTTCACAGTCAGGAAAAAACTCGGCCAAAGCGCCTCTTCGCGGCGCTTTGTCCGGGAACCATAAGCCGGAGGTTCCCGCCGCATCGCGGCGCTCTGCCAAAAACCTAAGTGGCTTTTCTGAACAAATCAAATCTTTCACAGTCAGGAAAAAAACTCGGCCAAAGCGCCTCTTCGCGGCGCTTTGTCCGGGAACCATAAGCCGGAGGTTCCCGCCGCATCGCGGCGCTCTGCCAAAAACCTAAGTGGCTTTTCTGAACAAATCAAATCTTTCACAGTCAGGAAAAACTCGGCCAAAGCGCCTCTTCGCGGCGCTTTGTCCGGGAACCATAAGCCGGAGGTTCCCGCCGCATCGCGGCGCTCTGCCAAAAACCTAAGTGGCTTTTCTGAACAAATCAAATCTTCTCACAGTCAGGAAAAAACTCGGCCAAAGCGCCTCTTCGCGGCGCTTTGTCCGGGAACCATAAGCCGGAGGTTCCCGCCGCATCGCGGCGCTCTGCCAAAAACCTAAGTGGCTTTTCTGAACAAATCAAATCTTTCACAGTCAGGAAAAAACTCGGCCAAAGCGCCTCTTCGCGGCGCTTTGTCCGGGAACCATAAGCCGGAGGTTCCGCCGCATCGCGGCGCTCTGCCAAAAACCTAAGTGGCTTTTCTGAACAAATCAAATCTTTCACAGTCAGGAAAAAACTCGGCCAAAGCGCCTCTTCGCGGCGCTTTGTCCGGGAACCATAAGCCGGAGGTTCCCGCCGCATCGCGGCGCTCTGCCAAAAACCTAAGTGGCTTTTCTGAACAAATCAAATCTTTCACAGTCAGGAAAAAACTCGGCCAAAGCGCCTCTTCGCGGCGCTTTGTCCGGGAACCATAAGCCGGAGGTTCCCGCCGCATCGCGGCGCTCTGCCAAAACCTAAGTGGCTTTTCTGAACAAATCAAATCTTTCACAGTCAGGAAAAAACTCGGCCAAAGCGCCTCTTCGCGGCGCTTTGTCCGGGAACCATAAGCCGGAGGTTCCCGCCGCATCGCGGCGCTCTGCCAAAAACCTAAGTGGCTTTTCTGAACAAATCAAATCTTTCACGGTCAGGAAAAACTCGGCCAAAGCGCCTCTTCGCGGCGCTTTGTCCGGGAACCATAAGCCGGAGGTTCCGCCGCATCGCGGCGCTCTGCCAAAAACCTAAGTGGCTTTTCTGAACAAATCAAATCTTTCACAGTCAGGAAAAAACTCGGCCAAAGCGCCTCTTCGCGGCGCTTTTTCCGGGAACCATAAGCCGGAGGTTCCCGCCGCATCGCGGCGCTCTGCCAAAAACCTAAGTGGCTTTTCTGAACAAATCAAATCTCTCACAGTCAGGAAAAACTCGGCCAAAGCGCCTCTTCGCGGCGCTTTGTCCGGGAACCATAAGCCGGAGGTTCCGCCGCATCGCGGCGCTCTGCCAAAAACCTAAGTGGCTTTTCTGAACAAATCAAATCTTTCACAGTCAGGAAAAACTCGGCCAAAGCGCCTCTTCGCGGCGCTTTGTCCGGGAACCATAAGCCGGAGGTTCCGCCGCATCGCGGCGCTCTGCCAAAAACCTAAGTGGCTTTTCTGAACAAATCAAATCTTTCACAGTCAGGAAAAAACTCGGCCAAAGCGCCTCTTCGCGGCGCTTTGTCCGGGAACCATAAGCCGGAGGTTCCCGCCGCATCGCGGCGCTCTGCCAAAAACCTAAGTGGCTTTTCTGAACAAATCAAATCTTTCACAGTCAGGAAAAACTCGGCCAAAGCGCCTCTTCGCGGCGCTTTGTCCGGGAACCATAAGCCGGAGGTTCCCGCCGCATCGCGGCGCTCTGCCAAAAAACCTAAGTGGCTTTTCTGAACAAATCAAATCTTTCACAGTCAGGAAAACAACTCGGCCAAAGCGCCTCTTCGCGGCGCTTTTTCCGGGAACCATAAGCCGGAGGGTCCCGCCGCATCGCGGCGCTCTGCCAAAAACCTAAGTGGCTTTTCTGAACAAATCAAATCTTTCACAGTCAGGAAAACAACTCGGCCAAAGCGCCTCTTCGCGGCGCTTTGTCCGGGAACCATAAGCCGGAGGTTCCCGCCGCATCGCGGCGCTCTGCCAAAAAACCTAAGTGGCTTTTCTGAACAAATCAAATCTTTTACAGTCAGGAAAAAACTCGGCCAAAGCGCCTCTTCGCGGCGCTTTGTCCGGGAACCATAAGCCGGAGGTTCCCGCCGCATCGCGGCGCTCTGCCAAAACCTAAGTGGCTTTTCTGAACAAATCAAATCTTTCACAGTCAGGAAAAACTCGGCCAAAGCGCCTCTTCGCGGCGCTTTTTCCGGGAACCATAAGCCGGAGGTTCCCGCCGCATCGCGGCGCTCTGCCAAAAACCTAAGTGGCTTTTTCTGAACAAATCAAATCTTTCACAGTCAGGAAAAAACTCGGCCAAAGCGCCTCTTCGCGGCGCTTTGTCCGGGAACCATAAGCCGGAGGTTCCGCCGCATCGCGGCGCTCTGCCAAAAACCTAAGTGGCTTTTCTGAACAAATCAAATCTTTCACAGTCAGGAAAAAACTCGGCCAAAGCGCCTCTTCGCGGCGCTTTGTCCGGGAACCATAAGCCGGAGGTTCCCGCCGCATCGCGGCGCTCTGCCAAAAACCTAAGTGGCTTTTCTGAACAAATCAAATCTTTCACAGTCAGGAAAAAACTCGGCCAAAGCGCCTCTTCGCGGCGCTTTGTCCGGGAACCATAAGCCGGAGGTTCCCGCCGCATCGCGGCGCTCTGCCAAAAACCTAAGTGGCTTTTCTGAACAAATCAAATCTCTCACGGTTGGGAAAAAAACTCAGCCAAAGCGCCTCTTCGCGGCGCTTTTTCCGGGAACCATAAGCCGGAGGTTCCCGCCGCATCGCGGCGCTCTGCCAAAGAACCTAAGTGGCTTTTCTGAACAAATCAAATCTTTCACAATCAGGAAAAACTCGGCCAAAGCGCCTCTTCGCGGCGCTTTGTCCGGGAACCATAAGCCGGAGGTTCCCGCCGCATCGCGGCGCTCTGCCAAAAAACCTAAGTGGCTTTTCTGAACAAATCAAATCTCTCACGGTCAGGAAAAAAACTCGGCCAAAGCGCCTCTTCGCGGCGCTTTTTCCGGGAACCATAAGCCGGAGGTTCCCGCCGCATCGCGGCGCTCTGCCAAAAAACCTAAGTGGCTTTTCTGAACAAATCAAATCTTTCACAGTCAGGAAAAAAACTCGGCCAAAGCGCCTCTTCGCGGCGCTTTGTCCGGGAACCATAAGCCGGAGGTTCCCGCCGCATCGCGGCGCTCTGCCAAAAAACCTAAGTGGCTTTTCTGAACAAATCAAATCTTTCACAGTCAGGAAAAAACTCGGCCAAAGCGCCTCTTCGCGGTGCTTTTTCCGGGAACCATAAGCCGGAGGTTCCCGCCGCATCGCGGCGCTCTGCCAAAAACCTAAGGGGCTTTTCTGAACAAATCAAATCTTTCACAGTCAGGAAAAAAACTCGGCCAAAGCGCCTCTTCGCGGCGCTTTGTCCGGGAACCATAAGCCGGAGGTTCCCGCCGCATCGCGGCGCTCTGCCAATAAACCTAAGGGGCTTTTCTGAACAAATCAAATCTTTCACAGTCAGGAAAAAAACTCGGCCAAAGCGCCTCTTCGCGGCGCTTTGTCCGGGAACCATAAGCCGGAGGTTCCCGCCGCATCGCGGCGCTCTGCCAAAAAACCTAAGTGGCTTTTCTGAACAAATCAAATCTTTCACAGTCAGGAAAAACACTCGGCCAAAGCGCCTCTTCGCGGCGCTTTTTCCGGGAACCATAAGCCGGAGGTTCCCGCCGCATCGCGGCGCTCTGCCAAAGAACCTAAGTGGCTTTTCTGAACAAATCAAATCTTTCACAGTCAGGAAAAAAACTCGGCCAAAGCGCCTCTTCGCGTCGCTTTGTCCGGAAACCATAAGCCGGAGGTTCCCGCCGCATCGCGGCGCTCTGCCAAAAACCTAAGTGGCTTTTCTGAACAAATCAAACCTTTCACAGTCAGGAAAAAAACTCGGCCAAAGCGCCTCTTCGCGGCGCTTTGTCCGGGAACCATAAGCCGGAGGTTCCCGCCGCATCGCGGCGCTCTGCCAAAAACCTAAGTGGCTTTTCTGAACAAATCAAATCTTTCACAGTCAGGAAAAAACTCGGCCAAAGCGCCTCTTCGCGGCGCTTTGTCCGGGAACCATAAGCCGGAGGTTCCGCCGCATCGCGGCGCTCTGCCAAAAACCTAAGTGGCTTTTCTGAACAAATCAAATCTTTCACAGTCAGGAAAAACTCGGCCAAAGCGCCTCTTCGCGGCGCTTTGTCCGGGAACCATAAGCCGGAGGTTCCCGCCGCATCGCGGCGCTCTGCCAAAAACCTAAGTGGCTTTTCTGAACAAATCAAATCTTTCACAGTCAGGAAAAACTCGGCCAAAGCGCCTCTTCGCGGCGCTTTGTCCGGGAACCATAAGCCGGAGGTTCCCGCCGCATCGCGGCGCTCTGCCAAAAACCTAAGTGGCTTTTCTGAACAAATCAAATCTTTCACAGTCAGGAAAAAACTCGGCCAAAGCGCCTCTTCGCGGCGCTTTGTCCGGGAACCATAAGCCGGAGGTTCCCGCCGCATCGCGGCGCTCTGCCAAAAACCTAAGTGGCTTTTCTGAACAAATCAAATCTTTCACGGTCAGGAAAAACTCGGCCAAAGCGCCTCTTCGCGGCGCTTTGTCCGGGAACCATAAGCCGGAGGTTCCCGCCGCATCGCGGCGCTCTGCCAAAAACCTAAGTGGCTTTTCTGAACAAATCAAATCTTTCACAGTCAGGAAAAGACTCGGCCAAAGCGCCTCTTCGCGGCGCTTTGTCCGGGAACCATAAGCCGGAGGTTCCCGCCGCATCGCGGCGCTCTGCCAAAAAACCTAAGTGGCTTTTCTGAACAAATCAAATCTTTCACAGTCAGGAAAAAAACTCGGCCAAAGCGCCTCTTCGCGGCGCTTTGTCCGGGAACCATAAGCCGGAGGTTCCCGCCGCATCGCGGCGCTCTGCCAACAAACCTAAGTGGCTTTTCTGAACAAATCAAATCTTTCACAGTCAGGAAAAAAACTCGGCCAAAGCGCCTCTTCGCGGCGCTTTGTCCTGGCACCATAAGCCGGAGGTTCCCGCCGCATCGCGGCGCTCAGCCAAAAAACCCAAGTGGCTTTTCTGAACAAATCAAATCTTTCACAGTCAGGAAAAAACTCGGCCAAAGCGCCTCTTCGCGGCGCTTTGTCCGGGAACCATAAGCCGGAGGTTCCCGCCGCATCGCGGCGCTCTGCCAAAAAACCTAAGTGGCTTTTCTGAACAAATCAAATCTTTCACAGTCAGGAAAAAAACTCGGCCAAAGCGCCTCTTCGCGGCGCTTTTTCCGGGAACCATAAGCCGGAGGTTCCCGCCGCATCGCGGCGCTCTGCCAAAAAACCTAAGTGGCTTTTCTGAACAAATCAAATCTTTCACAGTCAGGAAAAAACCTCGGCCAAAGCGCCTCTTCGCGGCGCTTTTTCCGGGAACCATAAGCCGGAGGTTCCCGCCGCATCGCGGCGCTCTGCCAAAGAACCTAAGTGGCTTTTCTGAACAAATCAAATCTTTCACAGTCAGGAAAAAACTCGGCCAAAGCGCCTCTTCGCGGCGCTTTGTCCGGGAACCATAAGCCGGAGGTTCCCGCCGCATCGCGGCGCTCTGCCAAAAACCTAAGTGGCTTTTCTGAACAAATCAAATCTTTCACAGTCAGGAAAAACTCGGCCAAAGCGCCTCTTCGCGGCGCTTTGTCCGGGAACCATAAGCCGGAGGTTCCGCCGCATCGCGGCGCTCTGCCAAAAACCTAAGTGGCTTTTCTGAACAAATCAAATCTTTCACAGTCAGGAAAAAACTCGGCCAAAGCGCCTCTTCGCGGCGCTTTGTCCGGGAACCATAAGCCGGAGGTTCCCGCCGCATCGCGGCGCTCTGCCAAAAACCTAAGTGGCTTTTCTGAACAAATCAAATCTTTCACAGTCAGGAAAAAACTCGGCCAAAGCGCCTCTTCGCGGCGCTTTGTCCGGGAACTCATAAGCCGGAGGTTCCCGCCGCATCGCGGCGCTCTGCCAAAAAACCTAAGTGGCTTTTCTGAACAAATCAAATCTTTCACAGTCAGGAAAAACTCGGCCAAAGCGCCTCTTCGCGGCGCTTTGTCCGGGAACCATAAGCCGGAGGTTCCCGCCGCATCGCGGCGCTCTGCCAAAAACCTAAGTGGCTTTTCTGAACAAATCAAATCTTTCACGGTCAGGAAAAAACTCGGCCAAAGCGCCTCTTCGCGGCGCTTTGTCCGGGAACCATAAGCCGGAGGTTCCGCCGCATCGCGGCGCTCTGCCAAAAACCTAAGTGGCTTTTCTGAACAAATCAAATCTCTCACGGTCAGGAAAAACTCGGCCAAAGCGCCTCTTCGCGGCGCTTTGTCCGGGAACCATAAGCCGGAGGTTCCCGCCGCATCGCGGCGCTCTGCCAAAAACCTAAGTGGCTTTTTCTGAACAAATCAAATCTTTCACGGTCAGGAAAAAACTCGGCCAAAGCGCCTCTTCGCGGCGCTTTGTCCGGGAACCATAAGCCGGAGGTTCCCGCCGCATCGCGGCGCTCTGCCAAAAACCTATGTGGCTTTTCTGAACAAATCAAATCTTTCACAGTCAGGAAAAAACTCGGCCAAAGCGCCTCTTCGCGGCGCTTTGTCCGGGAACCATAAGCCGGAGGTTCCCGCCGCATCGCGGCGCTCTGCCAAAAAACCTAAGTGGCTTTTCTGAACAAATCAAATCTTTCACAGTCAGGAAAAAAACTCGGCCAAAGCGCCTCTTCGCGGCGCTTTTTCCGGGAACCATAAGCCGGAGGTTCCCGCCGCATCGCGGCGCTCTGCCAAAAACCTAAGTGGCTTTTTCTGAACAAACCAAATCTCTCACGGTCAGGAAAAAAACTTGGCCAAAGCGCCTCTTCGCGGCGCTTTGTCCGGGAACCATAAGCCGGAGGTTCCCGCCGCATCGCGGCGCTCTGCCAAAAAACCTAAGTGGCTTTTCTGAACAAATCAAATCTTTCACAGTCAGGAAAAAAACTCGGCCAAAGCGCCTCTTCGCGGCGCTTTGTCCGGGAACCATAAGCCGGAGGTTCCCGCCGCATCGCGGCGCTCTGCCAAAAAACCTAAGTGGCTTTTCTGAACAAATCAAATCTTTCACAGTCAGGAAAACAACTCGGCCAAAGCGCCTCTTCGCGGCGCTTTTTCCGGGAACCATAAGCCGGAGGTTCCCGCCGCATCGCGGCGCTCTGCCAAAGAACCTAAGTGGCTTTTCTGAACAAATCAAATCTCTCACGGTCAGGAAAAAAACTCGGCCAAAGCGCCTCTTCGCGGCGCTTTTTCCGGGAACCATAAGCCGGAGGTTCCCGCCGCATCGCGGCGCTCTGCCCAAAAATCTAAGTGGCTTTTCTGAACAAATCAAATCTCTCACGGGCAGGAAAAATTTCGGCCAAAGCGCCTCTTCGCGGCGCTTTGTCCGGGAACCATAAGCCGGAGGTTCCCGCCGCATCGCGGCGCTCCGCGCAAAAACCTAAGTGGCTTTTCTGAACAAATCAAATCTCTCACGGTCAGGAAAAACTCGGCCAAAGCGCCTCTTCGCGGCGCTTTGTCCGGGAACCATAAGCCGGAGGTTCCCGCCGCATCGCGGCGCTCTGCCAAAAACCTAAGCGGCTTTTCTGAACAAATCAAATCTCTCACGGTCAGGAAAAAAAAACTCTGCAAAAGCGCCTTTTCGCGGCGCTTTTTCCGGGAACCATAAGCCGGAGGTTCCCGCCGCATCGCGGCGCTCTGCCCAAAAACCTAAGTGGCTTTTCTGAACAAATCAAATCTTTCACGGTCAGGAAAAAACTCGGCCAAAGCGCCTCTTCGCGGCGCTTTGTCCGGGAACCATAAGCCGGAGGTTCCCGCCGCATCGCGGCGCTCTGCCAAAAAACCTAAGTGGCTTTTTCTGAACAAATCAAATCTTTCACGGTCAGGAAAAACTCGGCCAAAGCGCCTCTTCGCGGCGCTTTGTCCGGGAACCATAAGCCGGAGGTTCCCGCCGCATCGCGGCGCTCTGCCAAAAACCTAAGTGGCTTTTCTGAACAAATCAAATCTCTCACGGTCAGGAAAAAACTCGGCCAAAGCGCCTCTTCGCGGCGCTTTGTCCGGGAACCATAAGCCGGAGGTTCCCGCCGCATCGCGGCGCTCTGCCAAAAACCTAAGTGGCTTTTCTGAACAAATCAAATCTCACGGTCAGGAAAAAACTCGGCCAAAGCGCCTCTTCGCGGCGCTTTGTCCGGGAACCATAAGCCGGAGGTTCCCGCCGCATCGCGGCGCTCTGCCAAAAACCTAAGTGGCTTTTCTGAACAAATCAAATCTCTCACGGTCAGGAAAACTCGGCCAAAGCGCCTCTTCGCGGCGCTTTGTCCGGGAACCATAAGCCGGAGGTTCCCGCCGCATCGCGGCGCTCTGCCAAAAACCTAAGTGGCTTTTCTGAACAAATCAAATCTTTCACGGTCAGGAAAAAACTCGGCCAAAGCGCCTCTTCGCGGCGCTTTGTCCGGGAACCATAAGCCGGAGGTTCCCGCCGCATCGCGGCGCTCTGCCAAAAACCTAAGTGGCTTTTCTGAACAAATCAAATCTCTCACGGTCAGGAAAAAACTTGGCCAAAGCGCCTCTTCGCGGCGCTTTGTCCGGGAACCATAAGCCGGAGGTTCCCGCCGCATCGCGGCGCTCTGCCAAAAACCTAAGTGGCTTTTCTGAACAAATCAAATCTCTCACGGTCAGGAAAAACTCGGCCAAAGCGCCTCTTCGCGGCGCTTTGTCCGGGAACCATAAGCCGGAGGTTCCCGCCGCATCGCGGCGCTCTGCCAAAAACCTAAGTGGCTTTTCTGAACAAATCAAATCTCTCACAGTCAGGAAAAAAACTCGGTCAAAGCGCCTCCTCGCGGCGCCTTTTCCGGGGACCACAAGCCGGAGGGTCCCGCCGCCTCGCGGCGCTCCGCCAAAAACCTAAGTGGCTTTTCTGAACAAATCAAATCTCTCACGGTCAGGAAAAAACTTGGCCAAAGCGCCTCTTCGCGGCGCTTTGTCCGGGAACCATAAGCCGGAGGTTCCCGCCGCATCGCGGCGCTCTGCCAAAGAACCTAAGTGGCTTTTCTGAACAAATCAAATCTCTCACGGTCAGGAAAAAACTTGACCAAAGCGCCTCTTCGCGGCGCTTTCTCCGGGAACCATAAGCCGGAGGTTCCCGCCGCATCGCGGCGCTCTGCCAAAAAACCTAAGTGGCTTTTCTGAACAAATCAAATCTCTCACGGTCGGGAAAAACTCGGCCAAAGCGCCTCTTCGCGGCGCTTTGTCCGGGAACCATAAGCCGGAGGTTCCCGCCGCATCGCGGCGCTCTGCCAAAACCTAAGTGGCTTTTCTGAACAAATCAAATCTCTCACGGTCAGGAAAAAACTTGGCCAAAGCGCCTCTTCGCGGCGCTTTTTCTGGTGACCGTAAGCCGGAGGTTCCCTCCGCATCGCGGCGCTCTGCAAAAAAACCTAAGTGGCTTTTGTGAACAAATCAAATCTCTCACGGTCAGGGTAAAAAAACTTAGCCAAAGCGCCTCTTCGCGGCGCTTTGTCCGGGAACCATACGCCGGAGGTTCCCGCCGCATCGCGGCGCTCTGCCCAAAAACCTAAGTGGCTTTTCTGAACAAATCAAATCTCTCACGGTCAGGAAAAAAACTTGGCCAAAGCGAATCTTCGCGGCGCTTTTTCCGGGAACCATAAGCCGGAGGTTCCGCCGCATCGCGGCGCTCTGCCAAAACCTAAGTGGCTTTTCTGAACAAATCAAATCTCTCACGGTCAGGAAAAAACTCGGCCAAAGCGCCTCTTCGCGGCGCTTTGTCCGGGAACCATAAGCCGGAGGTTCCCGCCGCATCGCGGCGCTCTGCCAAAAACCTAAGTGGCTTTTCTGAACAAATCAAATCTCTCACGGTCAGGAAAAAACTCGGCCAAAGCGCCTCTTCGCGGCGCTTTGTCCGGGAACCATAAGCCGGAGGTTCCCGCCGCATCGCGGCGCTCTGCCAAAAACCTAAGTGGCTTTTCTGAACAAATCAAATCTCTCACGGTCAGGAAAAACTCGGCCAAAGCGCCTCTTCGCGGCGCTTTGTCCGGGAACCATAAGCCGGAGGTTCCCGCCGCATCGCGGCGCTCTGCCGAAACCTAAGTGGCTTTTCTGAACAAATCAAATCTCTCACGGTCAGGAAAAAACTCGGCCAAAGCGCCTCTTCGCGGCGCTTTGTCCGGGAACCATAAGCCGGAGGTTCCCGCCGCATCGCGGCGCTCTGCCCAAAACCTAAGTGGCTTTTCTGAACAAATCAAATCTCTCACGGTCAGGAAAAACTCGGCCAAAGCGCCTCTTCGCGGCGCTTTGTCCGGGAACCATAAGCCGGAGGTTCCCGCCGCATCGCGGCGCTCTGCCAAAACCTAAGTGGCTTTTCTGAACAAATCAAATCTCTCACGGTCAGGAAAAAACTCGGCCAAAGCGCCTCTTCGCGGCGCTTTGTCCGGGAACCATAAGCCGGAGGTTCCCGCCGCATCGCGGCGCTCTGCCAAAAACCTAAGTGGCTTTTCTGAACAAATCAAATCTCTCACGGTCAGGAAAAAACTCGGCCAAAGCGCCTCTTCGCGGCGCTTTGTCCGGGAACCATAAGCCGGAGGTTCCCGCCGCATCGCGGCGCTCCGCCCAAAAACCTAAGTGGCTTTTCTGAACAAATCAAATCTCTCACGGTCAGGAAAAAAACTCGGCCAAAGCGCCTCTTCGCGCCGCTTTTTCCGGGAACCATAAGCCGGAGGTTCCCGCCGCATCGCGGCGCTCTGCCAAAAACCTAAGTGGCTTTTCTGAACAAATCAAATCTCTCACGGTCAGGAAAAAACTCGGCCAAAGCGCCTCTTCGCGGCGCTTTGTCCGGGAACCATAAGCCGGAGGTTCCCGCCGCATCGCGGCGCTCTGCCCAAAACCTAAGTGGCTTTTTCTGAACAAATCAAATCTCTCACGGTCAGGAAAAAAACTCGGCCGAAGCGCCTCTTCGCGGCGCTTTTTCCGGGAACCAAAAGCCGGAGGTTCCCGCCGCATCGCGGCGCTCTGCCCAAAAATCTAAGTGGCTTTTCTGAACAAATCAAATCTCTCACGGGCAGGAAAAATTTCGGCCAAAGCGCCTCTTCGCGGCGCTTTGTCCGGGAACCATAAGCCGGAGGTTCCCGCCGCATCGCGGCGCTCCGCGCAAAAACCTAAGTGGCTTTTCTGAACAAATCAAATCTCTCACGGTCGGGAAAAAACTCAGCCAAAGCGCCTCTTCGCGGCGCTTTTTCCGGGAACCATAAGCCGGAGGTTCCCGCCGCATCGCGGCGCTCTGCCAAAAAACCTAAGTGGCTTTTCTGAACAAATCAAATCTCTCACGGTCAGGAAAAAAACTCGGCCAAAGCGCCTCTTCGCGGCGCTTTTTCCGGGAATCATTAGCCGGAGGTTCCCGCCGCATCGCGGCGCTCTGCGCAAAAACCTAAGTGGCTTTTCTGAACAAATCAATGCTCTCACGGTCAGGAAAAAAACTCGGCCAAAGCGCCTCTTCGCGGCGCTTTTTCCGGGAACCAAAAGCCGGAGGTTCCCGCCGCATCGCGGCGCTCTGCCAAAAACCTAAGTGGCTTTTCTGAACAAATCAAATCTCTCACGGTCAGGAAAAAACTCGGCCAAAGCGCCTCTTCGCGGCGCTTTGTCCGGGAACCATAAGCCGGAGGTTCCCGCCGCATCGCGGCGCTCTGCCAAAAACCTAAGTGGCTTTTCTGAACAAATCAAATCTCTCACGGTCAGGAAAAACTCGGCCAAAGCGCCTCTTCGCGGCGCTTTGTCCGGGAACCATAAGCCGGAGGTTCCCGCCGCATCGCGGCGCTCTGCCCAAAACCTAAGTGGCTTTTCTGAACAAATCAAATCTCTCACGGTCAGGAAAAACTCGGCCAAAGCGCCTCTTCGCGGCGCTTTGTCCGGGAACCATAAGCCGGAGGTTCCCGCCGCATCGCGGCGCTCTGCCAAAAACCTAAGTGGCTTTTCTGAACAAATCAAATCTCTCACGGTCAGGAAAAACTCGGCCAAAGCGCCTCTTCGCGGCGCTTTGTCCGGGAACCATAAGCCGGAGGTTCCCGCCGCATCGCGGCGCTCTGCCCAAAACCTAAGTGGCTTTTCTGAACAAATCAAATCTCTCACGGTCAGGAAAAAACTCGGCCAAAGCGCCTCTTCGCGGCGCTTTGTCCGGGAACCATAAGCCGGAGGTTCCCGCCGCATCGCGGCTCTCTGCCCAAAAACCTAAGTGGCTTTTCTGAACAAATCAAATCTCTCACGGTCAGGAAAAAAACTTGGCCAAAGCGCCTCTTCGCGGCGCTTTTTCCGGGAACCATAAGCCGGAGGTTCCCGCCGCATCGCGGCGCTCTGCCCAAAAACCTAAGTGGCTTTTCTGAACAAATCAAATCTCTCACGGTCAGGAAAAAAAACTCTGCAAAAGCGTCTTTTCGCGGCGCTTTTTCCGGGAACCATAAGCCGGAGGTTCCCGCCGCAACGCGGCGCTCTGCCCAAAAACCTAAGTGGCTTTTCTGAACAAATCAAATCTCTCACGGTCAGGAAAAATTTCGGGCAAAGCGCCTCTTCGCGGCGCTTTGTCCGGGAACCATAAGCCGGAGGTTCCCGCCGCAACGCGGCGCTCTGCCCAAAAACCTAAGTGGCTTTTCTGAACAAATCAAATCTCTCACGGTCAGGAAAAAACTCGGCCAAAGCGCCTCTTCGCGGCGCTTTGTCCGGGAACCATAAGCCGGAGGTTCCCGCCGCATCGCGGCGCTCCGCTCAAAAACCTAAGTGGCTTTTCTGAACAAATCAAATCTCTCACGGTCAGGAAACAACCTTGGCCAAAGCGCCTCTTCGCGGCGCTTTGTCCGGGAACCATAAGCCGGAGGTTCCCGCCGCATCGCGGCGCTCTGCCCAAAAACCTAAGTGGCTTTTCTGAACAAATCAAATCTCTCACGGTCAGGAAAAACTTGGCCAAAGCGCCTCTTCGCGGCGCTTTGTCCGGGAACCATAAGCCGGAGGTTCCCGCCGCATCGCGGCGCTCCGCCCAAAAACCTAAGCGGCTTTTCTGAACAAATCAAATCTCTCACGGTCAGGAGAAAAACTTGACCAAAGCGCCTCTTCGCGGCGCTTTGTCCGGGAACCATAAGCCGGAGGTTCCCGCCGCATCGCGGCGCTCTGCCCAAAAACCTAAGTGGCTTTTCGGAACAAATCAAATCTCTCACGGTCAGGAAAAAAACTCGGCCAAAGCACCTCTCCGCGGCGCTTTTTCCGGGAACCATAAGCCGGAGGTTCCCGCCGCATCGCGGCGCTCTGCCCAAAAACCTAAGGGGCTTTTCTGAACAAATCAAATCTCTCACGGTCAGGAAAAAAACTTGGCCGAAGCGCCTCTTCGCGGCGCTTTGTCCGGGAACCATAAGCCGGAGGTTCCCGCCGCATCGCGGCGCTCTGCCCAAAAACCTAAGTGGCTTTTCTGAACAAATCAAATCTCTCACGGTCAGGAAAAAAACTCGGCCAAAGCGCCTCTTCGCGGCGCTTTGTCCGGGAACCATAAGCCGGAGGTTCCCGCCGCATCGCGGCGCTCTGCCCAAAACCTAAGTGGCTTTTCTGAACAAATCAAATCTCTCACGGTCAGGAAAAACTCGGCCAAAGCGCCTCTTCGCGGCGCTTTGTCCGGGAACCATAAGCCGGAGGTTCCCGCCGCATCGCGGCGCTCTGCCAAAAACCTAAGTGGCTTTTCTGAACAACTCAACTCTCTCACGGTCAGGAAAAAAACTTGGCCGAAGCGCCTCTTCGCGGCGCGTTGTCCGGGAACCATAAGCCGGAGGTTCCCGCCGCATCGCGGCGCTCTGCCCAAAAACCTAAGTGGCTTTTCTGAACAAATCAAATCTCTCACGGTCAGGAAAAACTTGGCCAAAGCGCCTCTTCGCGGCGCTTTGTCCGGGAACCATAAGCCGGAGGTTCCCGCCGCATCGCGGCGCTCTGCCCAAAAACCTAAGTGGCTTTTCTGAACAAATCAAATCTCTCACGGTCAGGAAAAAACTCGGCCAAAGCGCCTCTTCGCGGCGCTTTGTCCGGGAACCATAAGCCGGAGGTTCCGCCGCATCGCGGCGCTCTGCAAAAAAACCTAAGTGGCTTTTCTGAACAAATCAAATCTCTCACGGTCAGAAAAAAAACTTGGCCGAAGCGCCTCTTCGCGGCGCTTTGTCCGGGAACCATAAGCCGGAGGTTCCCTCCGCATCGCGGCGCTCTGCAAAAAAACCTAAGTGGCTTTTCTGGACAAATCAAATCTCTCACGGTCAGGAAAAACTCGGCCAAAGCGCCTCTCCGCGGCGTTTTTTCCGGGAACCATAAGCCGGAGGTTCCCGCCGCATCGCGGCGCTCTGCCCAAAAACCTAAGTGGCTTTTCTGAACAAATCAAATCTCTCACGGTCAGGAAAAAAACTTGGCCAAAGCGCCTCTTCGCGGCGCTTTTTCTGGTGACCATAAGCCGGAGGTTCCCGCCGCAACGCGGCGCTCTGCCCAAAAACCTAAGTGGCTTTTCTGAACAAATCAAATCTCTCACGGTCAGGAAAAAACTCGGTCAAAGCGCCTCTTCGCGGCGCTTTGTCCGGGAACCATAAGCCTGAGGTTCCCGCCGCATCGCGGCGCTCCGCCCAAAAACCTAAGTGGCTTTTCTGAACAAATCAAATCTCTCACGGTCAGGAAAAAAACTTGGCCGAAGCGCCTCTTCGCGGCGCTTTGTCCGGGAACCATAAGCCGGAGGTTCCCGCCGCATCGCGGCGCTCTGCCCAAAAACCTAAGTGGCTTTTCGGAACAAATCAAATCTCTCACGGTCAGGAAAAAACTCGGTCAAAGCGCCTCTTCGCGGCGCTTTGTCCGGGAACCATAAGCCGGAGGTTCCCGCCGCATCGCGGCGCTCTGCCAAAAACCTAAGTGGCTTTTCTGAACAAATCAAATCTCTCACGGTCAGGAAAAACTCGGCCAAAGCGCCTCTTCGCGGCGCTTTGTCCGGGAACCATAAGCCGGAGGCTCCCGCGGCAACGCGGCGCTCTGCCCAAAAACCTAAGTGGCTTTTCTGAACAAATCAAATCTCTCACGGTCAGGAAAAAACTCGGCCAAAGCGCCTCTTCGCGGCGCTTTGTCCGGGAACCATAAGCCGGAGGTTCCCGCCGCATCGCGGCGCTCCGCTCAAAAACCTAAGTGGCTTTTCTGAACAAATCAAATCTCTCACGGTCAGGAAAAAAACTTGGCCAAAGCGCCTCTTCGCGGCGCTTTGTCCGGGAACCATAAGCCGGAGGTTCCCGCCGCATCGCGGCGCTCTGCCCAAAAACCTAAGTGGCTTTTCTGAACAAATCAAATCTCTCACGGTCAGGAAAAAAACTCGGCCAAAGCGCCTCTTCGCGGCGCTTTTTCCGGGAACCATAAGCCGGAGGTTCCCGCCGCATCGCGGCGCTCTGCCCAAAAACCTAAGTGGCTTTTCTGAACAAATCAAATCTCTCACGGTCAGGAGAAAACTCGGCCAAAGCGCCTCTTCGCGGCACTTTGTCCTGGAACCATAAGCCGGAGGTTCCCGCCGCATCGCGGCGCTCCGCCCAGAAACCTAAGTGGCTTTTCTGAACAAATCAAATGCCTCACGGTCAGAAAAAAAAACTTGGCCAAAGCGCCTCTTCGCGGCGCTTTGTCCGGGCACCATAAGCCGGAGGTTCCCGCCGCATCGCGGCGCTCTGCCCAAAAACCTAAGTGGCTTTTCTGAACAAGTCAAATCTCTCACGGTCAGGAAAAAAACTTGGCCAAAGCGCCTCTTCGCGGCGCTTTGTCCGGGCACCATAAGCCGGAGGTTCCCGCCGCATCGCGGCGCTCAGCCAAAAAACCTAAGTGGCTTTTCTGAACAAGTCAAATCTCTCACGGTCAGGAGAAAAACTTGGCCAAAGCGCCTCTTCGCGGCGCTTTGTCCGGGAACCATAGGCCGGAGGTTCCCGCCGCATCGCGGCGCTCAGCCAAAAAACCTAAGTGGCTTTTCTGAACAAATCAAATCTCTCACGGTCAGAAAAACTTGGCCAAAGCGCCTCTTCGCGGCGCTTTGTCCGGGAACCATAAGCCGGAGGTTCCCGCCGCATCGCGGCGCTCTGCCCAAAACCTAAGTGGCTTTTCTGAACAAATCAAATCTCTCACGGTCAGGAAAAACTTGGCCAAAGCGCCTCTTCGCGGCGCTTTGTCCGGGAACCATAAGCCGGAGGTTCCCGCCGCATCGCGGCGCTCTGCCCAAAACCTAAGTGGCTTTTCTGAACAAATCAAATCTCTCACGGTCAGGAAAAACTCGGCCAAAGCGCCTCTTCGCGGCACTTTGTCCTGGAACCATAAGCCGGAGGTTCCCGCCGCATCGCGGCGCTCCGCTCAAAAACCTAAGTGGCTTTTCTGAACAAATCAAATCTCTCACGGTCAGGAAAAAAACTTGGCCAAAGCGCCTCTTCGCGGCGCTTTGTCCGGGAACCATAAGCCGGAGGTTCCCGCCGCATCGCGGCGCTCTGCCCAAAAACCTAAGTGGCTTTTCTGAACAAATCAAATCTCTCACGGTCAGGAAAAAAACTCGGCCAAAGCACCTCTCCGCTGCGCTTTTTCCGGAAACCATAAGCCGGAGGTTCCCGCCGCATCGCGGCGCTCTGCCAAAAACCTAAGTGGCTTTTCTGAACAAATCAAATCTCTCACGGTAAGGAAAAACTTGGCCAAAGCGCCTCTTCGCGGCGCTTTGTCCGGGAACCATAAGCCGGAGGTTCCGCCGCATCGCGGCGCTCTGCCCAAAACCTAAGTGGCTTTTCTGAACAAATCAAATCTCTCACGGTCAGGAAAAACTTGGCCAAAGCGCCTCTTCGCGGCGCTTTGTCCGGGAACCATAAGCCGGAGGTTCCCGCCGCATCGCGGCGCTCTGCCCAAAAACCTAAGTGGCTTTTCTGAACAAATCAAATCTCTCACGGTCAGGAAAAACTTGGCCAAAGCGCCTCTTCGCGGCGCTTTGTCCGGGAACCATAAGCCGGAGGTTCCCGCCGCATCGCGGCGCTCTGCCAAAACCTAAGTGGCTTTTCTGAACAAATCAAATCTCTCACGGTCAGGAAAAACTCGGCCAAAGCGCCTCTTCGCGGCGCTTTGTCCGGGAACCATAAGCCGGAGGTTCCCGCCGCATCGCGGCGCTCTGCCCAAAACCTAAGTGGCTTTTCTGAACAAATCAAATCTCTCACGGTCAGGAAAAACTCGGCCAAAGCGCCTCTTCGCGGCGCTTTGTCCGGGAACCATAAGCCGGAGGTTCCGCCGCATCGCGGCGCTCTGCCCAAAAACCTAAGTGGCTTTTCTGAACAAATCAAATCTCTCACGGTCAGGAAAAACTTGGCCAAAGCGCCTCTTCGCGGCGCTTTGTCCGGGAACCATAAGCCGGAGGTTCCCGCCGCATCGCGGCGCTCTGCCCAAAAACCTAAGTGGCTTTTCTGAACAAATCAAATCTCTCACGGTCAGGAAAAACTCGGCCAAAGCGCCTCTTCGCGGCGCTTTGTCCGGGAACCATAAGCCGGAGGTTCCCGCCGCATCGCGGCGCTCTGCCCAAAAACCTAAGTGGCTTTTCTGAACAAATCAAATCTCTCACGGTCAGGAAAACTCGGCCAAAGCGCCTCTTCGCGGCGCTTTGTCCGGGAACCATAAGCCGGAGGTTCCCGCCGCATCGCGGCGCTCTGCCCAAAAACCTAAGTGGCTTTTCTGAACAAATCAAATCTCTCACGGTCAGGAAAAACTCGGCCAAAGCGCCTCTTCGCGGCGCTTTGTCCGGGAACCATAAGCCGGAGGTTCCCGCCGCATCGCGGCGCTCTGCCAAAAACCTAAGTGGCTTTTCTGAACAAATCAAATCTCTCACGGTCAGGAAAAAACTTGGCCAAAGCGCCTCTTCGCGGCGCTTTGTCCGGGAACCATAAGCCGGAGGTTCCCGCCGCATCGCGGCGCTCCGCGCAAAAACCTAAGTGGCTTTTCTGAACAAATCAAATCTCTCACGGTCAGGAAAAAAACTCGGCCAAAGCGCCTCTTCGCGGCGCTTTTTCCGGGAATCATTAGCCGGAGGTTCCCGCCGCATCGCGGCGCTCTGCCCAAAACCTAAATGGCTTTTGTGAACAAATCAAATCTCTCGCGGTCAGGGAAAAAACTTGGCCAGAGCGCCTCTTCGCGGCGCTTTATCCGGGAAGCATAAGCCGGAGGTTCCCGCCGCATCGCGGCGCTCTGCCCAAAACCTAAATGGCTTTTGTGAACAAATCAAATCTCTCACGGTCAGGAAAAAACTTGGCCAAAGCGCCTCTTCGCGGCGCTTTGTCCGGGAACCATAAGCCGGAGGTTCCCGCCGCATCGCGGCTCTCTGCCCAAAAACCTAAGTGGCTTTTCTGAACAAATCAAATCTCTCACGGTCAGGAAAAAAACTTGGCCAAAGCGCCTCTTCGCGGCGCTTTTTCCGGGAACCATAAGCCGGAGGTTCCCGCCGCATCGCGGCGCTCTGCTCAAAAACCTAAGTGGCTTTTCTGAACAAATCAAATCTCTCACGGTCAGGAGAAAACTCGGCCAAAGCGCCTCTTCGCGGCACTTTGTCCGGGAACCATAAGCCGGAGGTTCCCGCCGCATCGCGGCGCTCCGCCCAGAAACCTAAGTGGCTTTTCTGAACAAATCAAATCTCTCACGGTCAGGAAAAACTCGGCCAACGCGCCTCTTCGCGGCACTTTGTCCGGGAACCATAAGCCGGAGGTTCCCGCCGCATCGCGGCGCTCCGCCCAGAAACCTAAGTGGCTTTTCTGAACAAATCAAATCTCTCACGGTCAGGAAAAAAACTTGGCCAAAGCGCCTCTTCGCGGCGCTTTGTCGGGGAACCATAAGCCGGAGGTTCCCGCCGCATCGCGGCGCTCTGCCCTAAACCTAAATGGCTTTTGTGAACAAATCAAATCTCTCGCGGTCAGGAAAAAAACTTGGCCAGAGCGCCTCTTCGCGGCGCTTTGTGCGGGAACCATAAGCCGGAGGTTCCCGCCGCATCGCGGCGCTCCGCCCAAAAACCTAAGTGGCTTTTCTGAACAAATCAAATCTCTCACGGTCAGGAAAAACCTTGGCCAGAGCGCCTCTTCGCGGCGCTTTGTGCGGGAACCATAAGCCGGAGGTTCCCGCCGCATCGCGGCGCTCCGCCCAAAAACCTAAACTGCTTTTGTGAACAAATCAAATCTCTCGCGGTCAGGGAAAAAACTTGGCCAGAGCGCCTCTTCGCGGCGCTTTATCCGGGAAGCATAAGCCGGAGGTTCCCGCCGCATCGCGGCGCTCTGCCCAAAAACCTAAGTGGCTTTTCTGAACAAATCAATGCTCTCACGGTCAGGAAAAAAACTCGGTCAAAGCGCCTCTTCGCGGCGCTTTTTCCGGGAATCATTAGCCGGAGGTTCCCGCCGCATCGCGGCGCTCTGCCCAAAACCTAAATGGCTTTTGTGAACAAATCAAATCTCTCACGGTCAGGAAAAAACTTGGCCAAAGCGCCTCTTCGCGGCGCTTTGTCCGGGAACCATAAGCCGGAGGTTCCCGCCGCATCGCGGCGCTCTGCCCAAAAACCTAAGTGGCTTTTCTGAACAAATCAAATCTCTCACGGTCAGGAAAAAACTTGGCCAAAGCGCCTCTTCGCGGCGCTTTGTCCGGGAACCATAAGCCGGAGGTTCCGCCGCATCGCGGCGCTCTGCCCAAAAACCTAAGTGGCTTTTCTGAACAAATCAAATCTCTCACGGTCAGGAAAAAACTCGGCCAAAGCGCCTCTTCGCGGCGCTTTGTCCGGGAACCATAAGCCGGAGGTTCCCGCCGCATCGCGGCGCTCTGCCCAAAACCTAAGTGGCTTTTCTGAACAAATCAAATCTCTCACGGTCAGGAAAAAACTTGGCCAAAGCGCCTCTTCGCGGCGCTTTGTCCGGGAACCATAAGCCGGAGGTTCCCGCCGCATCGCGGCGCTCTGCCCAAAACCTAAGTGGCTTTTCTGAACAAATCAAATCTCTCACGGTCAGGAGAAAAACTTGACCAAAGCACCTCTTCGCGGCGTTTTTTCCGGGAACCATAAGCCGGAGGTTCCCGCCGCATCGCGGCGCTCTGCCCAAAAACCTAAGTGGCTTTTCTGAACAAATCAAATCTCTCACGGTCAGCAAAAAAACTCGGCCAAAGCGCCTCTTCGCGGCGCTTTTTCCGGGAATCATTAGCCGGAGGTTCCCGCCGCATCGCGGCGCTCCGCCCAAAAACCTAAGTGGGTTTTCTGAACAAATCAAATCTCTCACGGTCAGGGAAAAAAACTTGGCCAAAGCGCCTCTTCGCGGCGCTTTGTCCGGGCACCATAAGCCGGAGGTTCCCGCCGCATCGCGGCGCTCCGCCCAAAAACCTAAGTGGCTTTTCTGAACAAATCAAATCTCTCACGGTCAAGAAAAAAACTTGGCCAAAGCGCCTCTTCGCGGCGTTTTTTCCGGGAACCATAAGCCGGAGGTTCCCGCCGCATCGCCGCGCTCTGTCCAAAAACCTAAGTGGCTTTTCTGAACAAATCAAATCTGTCACGGTCAGGAAAAAAACTAGGCCAAAGCGCCTCTTCGCGGCGTTTTTTCCGGGAACCATAAGCCGGAGGTTCCCTCCGCATCGCGGCGCTCTGCAAAAAAACCTAAGTGGCTTTTGTGAACAAATCAAATCTCTCACGGTCAGGGAAAAAAAAACTTAGCCAAAGCGCCTCTTCGCGGCGCTTTGTCCGGGAACCATACGCCGGAGGTTCCCGCCGCATCGCGGCGCTCTGCCCAAAAACCTAAGTGGCTTTTCTGAACAAATCAAATCTCTCACGGTCAGGAAAAACTTGCCCAAAGCGCCTCTTCGCGGCGCTTTTTCCGGGAACCATAAGCCGGAGGTTCCCGCCGCATCGCGGCGCTCTGCCCAAAAACCTAAGTGGCTTTTCTGAACAAATCAAATCTCTCACGGTCAGGAAAAAAACTTGGCCAAAGCGCCTCTTCGCGGCGCTTTTTCCGGGAACCATAAGCCGGAGGTTCCCGCCGCATCGCGGCGCTCTGCCCAAAAACCTAAGTGGCTTTTCTGAACAAATCAAATCTCTCACGGTCAGGAAAAAAACTCGGCCAAAGCGCCTCTTCGCGGCGCTTTTTCCGGGAATCATTAGCCGCAGGTTCCCGCCGCATCGCGGCCCTCCGCCCACAAACCTAACTGGCTCTCCTGAACAAATCAAATCTCTCACGGTCAGGAAAAAAACTTGGCCAAAGCGCCTCTTCGCGGCGCTTTGTCCGGGAACCATAAACCGGAGGTTCCCGCCGCATCGCGGCGCTCCGCCCAAAAACCTAAGTGGCTTTTCTGAACAAATCAAATCTCTCACGGTCAGGAAAAAAACTCGGCCAAAGCGCCTCTTCGCGGCGCTTTTTCCGGGAACCATAAACCGGAGGTTCCCGCCGCATCGCGGCGCTCTGCCCAAAAACCTACGTGGCTTTTCTGAACAAATCAATGCTCTCACGGTCAGGAAAAAACTTGGCCAAAGCGCCTCTTCGCGGCGCTTTGTCCGGGAACCATAAGCCGGAGGTTCCGCCGCATCGCGGCGCTCTGCCAAAAACCTAAGTGGCTTTTCTGAACAAATCAAATCTCTCACGGTCAGGAAAAACTCGGCCAAAGCGCCTCTTCGCGGCGCTTTTTCCGGGAACCATAAGCCGGAGGTTCCCGCCGCAACGCGGCGCTCTGCCCAAAAACCTAAGTGGCTTTTCTGAACAAATCAAATCTCTCACGGTCAGGAAAAAACTCGGCCAAAGCGCCTCTTCGCGGCGCTTTGTCCGGGAACCATAAGCCGGAGGTTCCGCCGCATCGCGGCGCTCTGCCCAAAACCTAAGTGGCTTTTCTGAACAAATCAAATCTCTCACGGTCAGGAAAAACTTGGCCAAAGCGCCTCTTCGCGGCGCTTTGTCCGGGAACCATAAGCCGGAGGTTCCCGCCGCATCGCGGCGCTCTGCCCAAAAACCTAAGTGGCTTTTCTGAACAAATCAAATCTCTCACGGTCAGGAAAAAAACTTGGCCAAAGCGCCTCTTCGCGGCGCTTTGTCCGGGAACCATAAGCCGGAGGTTCCCGCCGCATCGCGGCGCTCTGCCCAAAAACCTAAGTGGCTTTTCTGAACAAATCAAATCTCTCACGGTCAGGAAAAAACTTGGCCAAAGCGCCTCTTCGCGGCGCTTTGTCCGGGAACCATAAGCCGGAGGTTCCCGCCGCATCGCGGCGCTCTGCCCAAAAACCTAAGTGGCTTTTCTGAACAAATCAAATCTCTCACGGTCAGGAAAAAAACTTGGCCAAAGCGCCTCTTCGCGGCGCTTTTTCCGGGAACCATAAGCCGGAGGTTCCCGCCGCATCGCGGCGCTCCGCCCAAAAACCTAAGTGGCTTTTCTGAACAAATCAAATCTCTCACCGTCAGGAAAAATACTCGGCCAAAGCACCTCTTCGCGGCGCTTTTTCCGGTGACCATAAGCCGGAGGTTCCCGCCGCATCGCGGCTCTCTGCCCAAAAACCTAAGTGGCTTTTCTGAACAAATCAAATCTCTCACCGTCAGGAAAAATACTCGGCCAAAGCACCTCTTCGCGGCGCTTTTTCCGGTGGCCATAAGCCGGAGGTTCCGCCGCATCGCGGCGCTCTGCCAAAAACCTAAGTGGCTTTTCTGAACAAATCAAATCTCTCACGGGCAGGAAAAACTTGGCCAAAGCGCCTCTTCGCGGCGCTTTGTCCGGGAACCATAAGCCGGAGGTTCCCGCCGCATCGCGGCGCTCTGCCCAAAAACCTAAGTGGCTTTTCTGAACAAATCAAATCTCTCACGGTCAGGAAAAAAACTCGGCCAAAGCACCTCTCCGCGGCGTTTTTTCCGGGAACCATAAGCCGGAGGTTCCCGCCGCATCGCGGCGCTCTGCCCAAAAACCTAAGTGGCTTTTCTGAACAAATCAAATCTCTCACGGTCAGGAAAAAAACTCGGCCAAAGCACCTCTCCGCTGCGCTTTTTCCGGAAACCATAAGCCGGAGGTTCCCGCCGCATCGCGGCGCTCTGCCCAAAAACCTAAGTGGCTTTTCTGAACAAATCAAATCTCTCACGGTCAGGAAAAAAACTTGGCCAAAGCGCCTCTTCGCGGCGCTTTTTCTGGTGACCATAAGCCGGAGGTTCCCGCCGCATCGCGGCGCTCTGCCCAAAAACCTAAGTGGCTTTTCTGAACAAATCAAATCTCTCACGGTCAGGAAAAAAACTTGGCCAAAGCGCCTCTTCGCGGCGCTTTGTCCGGGAACCATAAGCCGGAGGTTCCCGCCGCATCGCGGCGCTCTGCCCAAAAACCTAAGTGGCTTTTCTGAACAAATCAAATCTCTCACGGTCAGGAAAAAAACTTGGCCAAAGCGCCTCTTCGCGGCGCTTTTTCCGGGAACCATAAGCCAGAGGTTCCCTCCGCATCGCGGCGCTCTGCAAAAAAACCTAAGTGGCTTTTCTGAACAAATCAAATCTCTCACCGTCAGGAAAAATACTCGGCCAAAGCACCTCTTCGCGGCGCTTTTTCCGGTGACCATAAGCCGGAGGTTCCCGCCGCATCGCGGCGCTCTGCAAAAAAACCTAAGTGGCTTTTTTGAAGAAATCAAATCTCTCACGGTCAGAAAAAAAACTCGGCCAAGGCACCTCTTCGCGGCGCTTTTTCCGGGAATCATAAGCCGGAGGTTCCCGCCGCATCGCGGCGCTCCGCCCAAAAACCTAAGCGGCTTTTCTGAAGAAATCAAATCTCTCACGGTCAGGAAAAAAACTCGGCCAAAGCACCTCTCCGCTGCGCTTTTTCCGGAAACCATAAGCCGGAGGTTCCCGCCGCATCGCGGCGCTCTGCCCAAAAACCTAAGTGGCTTTTCTGAACAAATCAAATCTCTCACGGTCAGGAAAAAAACTTGGCCAAAGCGCCTCTTCGCGGCGCTTTGTCCGGGAACCATAAGCCGGAGGTTCCCGCCGCATCGCGGCGCTCTGCCCAAAAACCTAAGTGGCTTTTCTGAACAAATCAAATCTCTCACGGTCAGGAAAAAAACTTGGCCAAAGCGCCTCTTCGCGGCGCTTTGTCCGGGAACCATAAGCCGGAGGTTCCCGCCGCATCGCGGCGCTCTGCCCAAAAACCTAAGTGGCTTTTCTGAACAAATCAAATCTCTCACGGTCAGGAAAAAACTCGGCCAAAGCGCCTCTTCGCGGCGCTTTGTCCGGGAACCATAAGCCTGAGGTTCCCGCCGCATCGCGGCGCTCTGCCCAAAACCTAAGCGGCTTTTCTGAACAAATCAAATCTCTCGCGGTCAGGGAAAAAACTTGGCCAGAGCGCCTCTTCGCGGCGCTTTATCCGGGAAGCATAAGCCGGAGGTTCCCGCCGCATCGCGGCGCTCTGCCCAAAACCTAAATGGCTTTTGTGAACAAATCAAATCTCTCGCGGTCAGGGAAAAAACTTGGCCAGAGCGCCTCTTCGCGGCGCTTTATCCGGGAAGCATAGGCCGGAGGTTCCCGCAGCATCGCGGCGCTCTGCCCAAAAATCTAAGTGGCTTTTCTGAACAAATCAAATCTCTCACGGTCAGGAAAAATTTCGGCCAAAGCGCCTCTTCGCGGCGCTTTGTCCGGGAACCATAAGCCGGAGGTTCCCGCCGCATCGCGGCGCTTCGCCCAAAAACCTAAGCGGCTTTTCTGAACAAATCACATCTCTCACAGTCAGGAAAAAAACTCGGCCAAAGCGCCTCTTCGCGGCGCTTTTTCCGGGAATCATTAGCCGGAGGTTCCCGCCGCATCGCGGCGCTCCGCCCAAAAACCTAAGTGGCTTTTCTGAACAAATCAAATCTCTCACGGTCAGGAAAAAAACTTGGCCAAAGCGCCTCTTCGCGGCGCTTTGTCCGGGAACCATAAGCCGGAGGTTCCCGCCGCATCCCGGCGCCCTGCCCAAAAACCCAAGCGGCTTTTCTGAACAAATCAAATCTCTCACGGTCAGGAGAAAAACTTGACCAAAGCGCCTCTTCGCGGCGCTTTGTCCGGGAACCATAAGCCGGAGGTTACCGCCGCATCGCGGCGCTCCGCCCAAAGACCTAAGCGGCTTTTCTGATCAAATCAAATCTCTCACGGTCAGGAAAAAAACTTGGCCAGAGCGCCTCTTCGCGGCGCTTTATCCGGGAAGCATAAGCCGGAGGTTCCCGCCGCATCGCGGCGCTCTGCCCAAAAACCTAAGCGGCTTTTCTGAACAAATCAAATCTCTCCCGGTCAGGAAAAAAAACTCGGCAAAAGCGCCTTTTCGCGGCGCTTTTTGTGGGAACCATAAGCCGGAGGTTCCCGCCGCATCGCGGCGCTCTGCCCAAAAACCTAAGTGGCTTTTCTGAACAAATCAAATCTCTCACGGTCAGGAAAAAACTCGGCCAAAGCGCCTCTTCGCGGCGCTTTGTCCGGGACCCATAAGCCGGAGGTTCCCGTCGCATCGCGGCGCTCCGCCCAAAAACCTAAGCGGCTTTTCTGAACAAATCAAATCTCTCACGGTCAGGAAAAAACTTGGCCAAAGCGCCTCTTCGCGGCGCTTTGTCCGGGAACCATAAGCCGGAGGTTCCCGCCGCATCGCGGCGCTCTGCCCAAAACCTAAGCGGCTTTTCTGAACAAATCAAATCTCTCACGGTCAGGAAAAAACTTGGCCAAAGCGCCTCTTCGCGGCGCTTTGTCCGGGAACCATAAGCCGGAGGTTCCGCCGCATCGCGGCGCTCTGCCCAAAACCTAAGCGGCTTTTTCTGAACAAATCAAATCTCTCACGGTCAGGAAAAAACTTGGCCAAAGCGCCTCTTCGCGGCGCTTTGTCCGGGAACCATAAGCCGGAGGTTCCCGCCGCATCGCGGCGCTCTGCCCAAAAACCTAAGTGGCTTTTCTGAACAAATCAAATCTCTCACGGTCAGAAAAAACTTGGCCAAAGCGCCTCTTCGCGGCGCTTTGTCCGGGAACCATAAGCCGGAGGTTCCCGCCGCATCGCGGCGCTCCGCCCAAAAACCTAAGCGGCTTTTCTGAACAAATCAAATCTCTCACGGTCAGGAAAAAACTTGGCCAAAGCGCCTCTTCGCGGCGCTTTGTCCGGGAACCATAAGCCGGAGGTTCCCGCCGCATCGCGGCGCTCCGCCCAAAACCTAAGCGGCTTTTCTGAACAAATCAAATCTCTCACGGTCAGGAAAAACTTGGCCAAAGCGTCTCTTCGCGGCGCTTTGTCCGGGAACCATAAGCCGGAGGTTCCCGCCGCATCGCGGCGCTCCGCCCAAAAACCTAAGCGGCTTTTCTGAACAAATCAAATCTCTAACGGTCAGGAAAAAAACTTGGCCAAAGCGCCTCTTTGCGGCGCTTTGTCCGGGAACCATAAGCCGGAGGTTCCCGCCGCATCGCGGCGCTCCGCCCAAAAACCTAAGCGGCTCTTCTGAACAAATCAAATCTCTCACGGTCAGGAAAAAAACTTGGCCAAAGCGCCTCTTCGCGACGCTTTGTCCGGGAACCATGAGCCGGAGGTTCCCGCCGCATCGCGGCGCTCTGCCCAAAAACCTAAGTGGCTTTTCTGAACAAATCAAATCTCTCACGGTCAGGGAAAAAAATTGACCAAAGCGCCTCTTCGCGGCGCTTTGTCCGGGAACCATAAGCCGGAGGTTCCCGCCGCATCGCGGGGCTCCGCCCAAAAACCTAAGCGGCTTTTCTGAACAAATCAAATCTCTCACGGTCAGGAAAAAAACTTGGCCAAAGCGCCTCTTCGCGGCGCTTTGTCCGGGAACCATAAGCCGGAGGTTCCCGCCGCATCGCGGCGCTCTGCCCAAAACCTAAGTGGCTTTTCTGAACAAATCAAATCTCTCACGGTCAGGAAAACTTGGCCAAAGCGCCTCTTCGCGGCGCTTTGTCCGGGAACCATAAGCCGGAGGTTCCCGCCGCATCGCGGCGCTCCGCCCAAAACCTAAGCGGCTTTTCTGAACAAATCAAATCTCTCACGGTCAGGAAAACTTGGCCAAAGCGCCTCTTCGCGGCGCTTTGTCCGGGAACCATAAGCCGGAGGTTCCCGCCGCATCGCGGCGCTCCGCCCAAAAACCTAAGCGGGTTTTCTGAACAAATCAAATCTCTCACGGTCAGGAGAAAAACTTGGCCAAAGCGCCTCTTCGCGGCGCTTTGTCCGGGAACCATAAGCCGGAGGTTCCCGCCGCATCGCGGCGCTCTGCCCAAAAACCTAAGCAGCTTTTCTGAACAAATCAAATCTCTCACGGTCAGGAAAAAAACTTGGCCAAAGCGCCTCTTCGCGGCGCTTTTTCCGGGAACCATAAGCCAGAGGTTCCCTCCGCATCGCGGCGCTCCGCCCAAAAACCTAAGCGGCTTTTCTGAACAAATCAAATCTCTCACGGTCAGGAAAACTTGGCCAAAGCGCCTCTTCGCGGCGCTTTGTCCGGGAATCATAAGCCGGAGGTTCCCGCCGCATCGCGGCGCTCCGCCCAAAAACCTAAGTGGCTTTTCTGAACAAATCAAATCTCTCACGGTCAGGAAAAAAACTTGGCCAAAGCGCCTCTTCGCGGCGCTTTTTCCGGGAATCATAAGCCGGAGGTTCCCGCCGCATCGCGGCGCTCCGCCCAAAAACCTAAGCGGCTTTTCTGAAGAAATCAAATCTCTCACGGTCAGAAAAAAAACTCGGCCAAGGCACCTCTTCGCGGCGCTTTTTCCGGGAATCATAAGCCGGAGGTTCCCGCCGCATCGCGGCGCTCCGCCCAAAAACCTAAGCGGCTTTTCTGAACAAATCAAATCTCTCACGGTCAGGAGAAAAACTTGACCAAAGCGCCTCTTCGCGGCGCTTTGTCCGGGAACCATAAGCCGGAGGTTCCCGCCGCATCGCGGCGCTCTGCCCAAAACCTAAGTGGCTTTTCTCAACAAATCAAATCTCTCACGGTCAGAAAAAAAACTTGGCCAAAGCGCCTCTTCGCGGCGCTTTTTCCGGGAACCATAAGCCGGAGGTTCCCGCCGCATCGCGGCGCTCTGCCCAAAAACCTAAGTGGCTTTTCTGAACAAATCAAATCTCTCACGGTCAGGAAAAAACTCGGCCAAAGCGCCTCTTCGCGGCGCTTTTTCCGGGAACCATAAGCCAGAGGTTCCCGCCGCATCGCGGCGCTCTGCCCAAAAACCTAAGTGGCTTTTCTGAACAAATCAAATCTCTCACGGTCAGAAAAAAAAACTTGGCCAAAGCGCCTCTTCGCGGCGCTTTGTCCGGGAACCATAAGCCGGAGGTTCCCGCCGCATCGCGGCGCTCTGCCCAAAAACCTAAGTGGCTTTTCTGAACAAATCAAATCTCTCCCGGTCAGGAAAAAAAACTCGGCAAAAGCGCCTTTTCGCGGCGCTTTTTGTGGGAACCATAAGCCGGAGGTTCCCGCCGCATCGCGGCGCTCTGCCCTAAACCTAAATGGCTTTTGTGAACAAATCAAATCTCTCACGGTCAGGAAAAACTTGGCCAAAGCGCCTCTTCGCGGCGCTTTGTCCGGGAACCATAAGCCGGAGGTTCCCGCCGCATCGCGGCGCTCTGCCCAAAAACCTAAGTGGCTTTTCTCAACAAATCAAATCTCTCACGGTCAAAAAAAAAACTTGGCCAAAGCGCCTCTTCGCGGCGCTTTTTCCGGGAACCATAAGCCGGAGGTTCCCGCCGCATCGCGGCGCTCTGCCCAAAAACCTAAGTGGCTTTTCTGAACAAATCAAATCTCTCACGGTCAGGAAAAACTCGGCCAAAGCGCCTCTTCGCGGCGCTTTTTCCGGGAACCATAAGCCGGAGGTTCCCGCCGCATCGCGGCGCTCTGCCCAAAACCTAAGTGGCTTTTCTGAACAAATCAAATCTCTCACGGTCAGAAAAACTCGGCCAAAGCGCCTCTTCGCGGCGCTTTGTCCGGGAACCATAAGCCGGAGGTTCCCGCCGCATCGCGGCGCTCTGCCCAAAACCTAAGTGGCTTTTCTGAACAAATCAAATCTCTCACGGTCAGGAAAAAACTCGGCCAAAGCGCCTCTTCGCGGCGCTTTGTCCGGGAACCATAAGCCGGAGGTTCCCGCCGCATCGCGGCGCTCCGCCCAAAACCTAAGCGGCTTTTCTGAACAAATCAAATCTCTCACGGTCAGGAAAAAAACTTGGCCAAAGCGCCTCTTCGCGGCGCTTTGTCCGGGAACCATAAGCCGGAGGTTCCCGCCGCATCGCGGCGCTCCGCCCAAAACCTAAGCGGCTTTTCTGAACAAATCAAATCTCTCACGGTCAGGAAAAAACTTGGCCAAAGCGCCTCTTCGCGGCGCTTTGTCCGGGAACCATAAGCCGGAGGTTCCCGCCGCATCGCGGCGCTCTGCCCAAAAACCTAAGCGGCTCTTCTGAACAAATCAAATCTCTCACGGTCAGGAAAAACTTGACCAAAGCGCCTCTTCGCGGCGCTTTGTCCGGGAACCATAAGCCGGAGGTTCCCGCCGCATCGCGGCGCTCCGCCCAAAAACCTAAGCGGCTTTTCTGAACAAATCAAATCTCTCACGGTCAGGAGAAAAACTTGACCAAAGCGCCTCTTCGCGGCGCTTTGTCCGGGAACCATAAGCCGGAGGTTCCCGCCGCATCGCGGCGCTCCGCCCAAAACCTAAGCGGCTTTTCTGAACAAATCAAATCTCTCACGGTCAGAAAAACTCGGCCAAAGCGCCTCTTCGCGGCGCTTTGTCCGGGAACCATAAGCCGGAGGTTCCCGCCGCATCGCGGCGCTCCGCCCAAAACCTAAGCGGCTCTTCTGAACAAATCAAATCTCTCACGGTCAGGAAAAAATTGGCCAAAGCGCCTCTTCGCGGCGCTTTGTCCAGGAACCATAAGCCGGAGGTTTCCGCCGCATCTCGGCGCTCCGCCCAAAAACCTAAGCGGCTCTTCTTAACAAATCAGATCTCTCACGGTCAGGAAAAAAACTTGGCCAAAGCGCCTCTTCGCGACGCTTTGTCCGGGAACCATGAGCCGGAGGTTCCCGCCGCATCGCGGCGCTCCGCCCAAAAACCTAAGCGGCTCTTCTGAACAAATCAAATCTCTCACGGTCAGGAAAAAAAATTGGCCAAAGCGCCTCTTCGCGGCGCTTTGTCCGGGAACCATAAGCCGGAGGTTCCCGCCGCATCGCGGCGCTCTGCAAAAAAACCTAAGTGGCTTTTCTGAAGAAATCAAATCTCTCACGGTCAGAAAAAAAACTCGGCCAAAGCACCTCTTCGCGGCGCTTTGTCCGGGAACCATAAGCCGGAGGTACCCGCCGCATCGCGGCGCTCCGCCCAAAAACCTAAGCGGCTCTTCTGAACAAATCAAATCTCTCATAGTCAGGAAAAAAAATTAGCCAAAGCGCCTCTTCGCGGCGCTTTGTCCGGGAACCATAAGCCTGAGGTTCCGCCGCATCGCGGCGCTCCGCCCAAAAACCTAAGCGGCTCTTCTGAACAAATCAAATCTCTCACGGTCAGGAAAAAAAATTGGCCAAAGCGCCTCTTCGCGGCGCTTTGTCCGGGAACCATAAGCCGGAGGTACCCGCCGCATCGCGGCGCTCCGCCCAAAAACCTAAGCGGCTCTTCTGAACAAATCAAATCTCTCACGGTCAGGAAAAAAAATTGGCCAAAGCGCCTCTTCGCGGCGCTTTGTCCGGGAACCATAAGCCGGAGGTACCCGCCGCATCGCGGCGCTCTGCCCAAAACCTAAGCGGCTCTTCTGAACAAATCAAATCTCTCACGGTCAGGAAAAAAACTTGGCCAAAGCGCCTCTTCGCGACGCTTTGTCCGGGAACCATGAGCCGGAGGTTCCCGCCGCATCGCGGCGCTCTGCCCAAAAACCTAAGCGGCTCTTCTGAACAAATCAAATCTCTCACGGTCAGGGAAAAAAAATTGACCAAAGCGCCTCTTCGCGGCGCTTTGTCCGGGAACCATAAGCCGGAGGTTCCCGCCGCATCGCGGGGCTCCGCCCAAAAACCTAAGCGGCTTTTCTGAACAAATCAAATCTTTCACGGTCAGGAAAAAAACTTGGCCAACGCGCCTCTTCGCGGCGCTTTGTCCGGGAACCATAAGCCGGGGGTTCACGCCGCATCGCGGCGCTCCGCCCAAAAACCTAAGCGGCTTTTCTGAACAAATCAAATCTCTCACGGTCAGGAAAAAAACTTGGCCAAAGCGTCTCTTCGCGGCGCTTTGTCCAGGAACCATAAGCCGGAGGTTTCCGCCGCATCTCGGCGCTCCGCCCAAAAACCTAAGCGGCTCTTCTGAACAAATCAAATCTCTCACGGTCAGGAAAAAAACTTGGCCAAAGCGCCTCTTTGCGACGCTTTGTCCGGGAACCATGAGCCGGAGGTTCCCGCCGCATCGCGGCGCTCCGCCCAAAAACCTAAGCGGCTTTTCTGAACAAATCAAATCTCTCACGGTCAGGAAAACCTTGACCAAAGCGCCTCTTCGCGGCGCTTTGTCCGGGAACCATAAGCCGGAGGTTCCCGCCGCATCGCGGCGCTCCGCCCAAAGACCTAAGCGGCTTTTCTGAACAAATCAAATCTCTCACGGTCAGGAAAAAACTCGGCCAAAGCGCCTCTTCGCGGCGCTTTGTCCGGGAACCATAAGCCGGAGGTACCCGCCGCATCGCGGCGCTCCGCCCAAAAACCTAAGCGGCTCTTCTGAACAAATCAAATCTCTCACGGTCAGGAAAAAAAATTGGCCAAAGCGCCTCTTCGCGGCGCTTTGTCCGGGAACCATAAGCCGGAGGTACCCGCCGCATCGCGGCGCCCCGCCCAAAAACCTAAGCGGCTCTTCTGAACAAATCAAATCTCTCACGGTCAGGAAAAAAACTTGGCCAAAGCGCCTCTTCGCGACGCTTTGTCCGGGAACCATGAGCCGGAGGTTCCCGCCGCATCGCGGCGCTCTGCCCAAAAACCTAAGCGGCTCTTCTGAACAAATCAAATCTCTCACGGTCAGGGAAAAAAAATTGGCCAAAGCGCCTCTTCGCGGCGCTTTGTCCGGCAACCATAAGCCGGAGGTTCCCGCCGCATCGCGGCGCTCTGCAAAAAAACCTAAGTGGCTTTTCTGAAGAAATCAAATCTCTCACGGTCAGGAAAACTTGGCCAAAGCGCCTCTTCGCGGCGCTTTGTCCGGGAACCATAAGCCGGAGGTTCCCGCCGCATCGCGGCGCTCCGCCCAAAAACCTAAGTGGCTTTTCTGAACAAATCAAATCTCTCACGGTCAGGGAAAAAAAATTGACCAAAGCGCCTCTTCGCGGCGCTTTGTCCGGGAACCATAAGCCGGAGGTTCCCGCCGCATCGCGGGGCTCCGCCCAAAAACCTAAGCGGCTTTTCTGAACAAATCAAATCTTTCACGGTCAGGAAAAAAACTTGGCCAACGCGCCTTTTCGCGGCGCTTTGTCCGGGAACCATAAGCCGAAGGTTCCCGCCGCATTGCGGCGCTCCGCCCAAAAACCTAAGCGGCTTTTCTGAACAAATCAAATCTCTCACGGTCAAAAAAAAACTCGGCAAAAGCGCCTTTTCGCGGCGCTTTTTCCGGGTACCATAAGCCGGAGGTTCCCGCCGCATCGCGGCGCTCCGCCCAAAAACCTAAGCGGCTTTTCTGAACAAATCAAATCTCTCACGGTCAGGAAAAAACTTGGCCAAAGCGTCTCTTCGCGGCGCTTTGTCCGGGAACCATAAGCCGGAGGTTCCCGCCGCATCGCGGCGCTCCGCCCAAAGACCTAAGCGGCTTTTCTGAACAAATCAAATCTCTCACGGTCAGGAAAACTTGGCCAAAGCGCCTCTCCGCGGCGCTTTTTCCGGGAACCATAAGCCGGAGGTTCCCGCCGCATCGCGGCGCTCTGCCCAAAAACCTAAGGGGCTTTTCTGAACAAATCAAATCTCTCACGGTCAGGAAAAAACTTGGCCAAAGCGCCTCTTCGCGGCGCTTTGTCCGGGAACCATAAGCCGGAGGTTCCCGCCGCATCGCGGCGCTCCGCCCAAAAACCTAAGCGGCTTTTCTGAACAAATCAAATCTCTCACGGTCAGGAGAAAAACTTGACCAAAGCGCCTCTTCGCGGCGCTTTGTCCGGGAACCATAAGCCGGAGGTTCCGCCGCATCGCGGCGCTCCGCCCAAAAACCTAAGCGGCTTGTCTGAACAAATCAAATCTCTCACGGTCAGGAAAAAACTTGGCCAAAGCGCCTCTTCGCGGCGCTTTGTCCGGGAACCATAAGCCGGAGGTTCCCGCCGCATCGCGGCGCTCCGCCCAAAAACCTAAGCGGCTTTTCTGAACAAATCAAATCTCTCACGGTCAGGAGAAAAACTTGACCAAAGCGCCTCTTCGCGGCGCTTTGTCCGGGAACCATAAGCCGGAGGTTCCCGCCGCATCGCGGCGCTCCGCCCAAAAACCTAAGCGGCTTTTCTGAACAAATCAAATCTCTCACGGTCAGGAAAAAAACTTGGCCAAAGCGCCTCTTCGCGGCGCTTTGTCCAGGAACCATAAGCCGGAGGTTTCCGCCGCATCTCGGCGCTCCGCCCAAAAACCTAAGCGGCTCTTCTGAACAAATCAAATCTCTCACGGTCAGGAAAAAAACTTGGCCAAAGCGCCTCTTCGCGACGCTTTGTCCGGGAACCATGAGCCGGAGGTTCCCGCCGCATCGCGGCGCTCCGCCCAAAAACCTAAGCGGCTTTTCTGAACAAATCAAATCTCTCACGGTCAGGAAAAAAACTTGGCCAAAGCGCCTCTTTGCGGCGCTTTGTCCGGGAACCATAAGCCGGGGGTTCCCGCCGCATCTCGGCGCTCCGCCCAAAAACCTAAGCGGCTCTTCTTAACAAATCAGATCTCTCACGGTCAGGAAAAAAACTTGGCCAAAGCGCCTCTTCGCGGCGCTTTGTCCGGGAACCATAAGCCGGAGGTTCCCGCCGCATCGCGGCGCTCCGCCCAAAAACCTAAGCGGCTTTTCTGAACAAATCAAATCTCTCACGGTCAGGAAAAAAACTTGGCCAAAGCGCCTCTTTGCGGCGCTTTGTCCGGGAACCATAAGCCGGGGGTTCCCGCCGCATCGCGGCGCTCTGCCCAAAAACCTAAGTGGCTTTTCTGAACAAATCAAATCTCTCACGGTCAGGAAAAAAACTCGGCAAAAGCGCCTTTTCGCGGCGCTTTTTCCGGGAACCATAAGCCTGAGGTTCCCGCCGCATCGCGGCGCTCCGCCCAAAAACCTAAGCGGCTTTTCTGAACAAATCAAATCTCTCACGGTCAGGAGAAAAACTTGACCAAAGCGCCTCTTCGCGGCGCTTTGTCCGGGAACCATAAGCCGGAGGTTACCGCCGCATCGCGGCGCTCCGCCCAAAGACCTAAGCGGCTTTTCTGAACAAATCAAATCTCTCACGGTCAGGAAAAAACTCGGCCAAAGCGCCTCTTCGCGGCGCTTTGTCCGGGAACCATAAGCCGGAGGTTCCCGCCGCATTGCGGCGCTCCGCCCAAAAACCTAAGCGGCTTTTTTGAACAAATCAAATCTCTCACGGTCAGGAAAAACCTCGGCCAAAGCGCCTCTTCGCGGCGCTTTGTCCGGGAACCATAAGCCGGAGGTTCCCGCCGCATCGCGGCGCTCCGCCCAAAAACCTAAGTGGCTTTTCTGAACAAATCAAATCTCTCACGGTCAGGAAAAAACTCGGCCAAAGCGCCTCTTCGCGGCGCTTTGTCCGGGAACCATAAGCCGGAGGTTCCCGCCGCATTGCGGCGCTCCGCCCAAAAACCTAAGCGGCTTTTCTGAACAAATCAAATCTCTCACGGTCAAAAAAAAACTCGGCAAAAGCGCCTTTTCGCGGCGCTTTTTCCGGGTACCATAAGCCGGAGGTTCCCGCCGCATCGCGGCGCTCCGCCCAAAAACCTAAGCGGCTTTTCTGAACAAATCAAATCTCTTACGGTCAGGAAAAAAACTTGGCCAAAGCGCCTCTTCGCGGCGCTTTGTCGGGGAACCATAAGCCGGAGGTACCCGCCGCATCGCGGCGCTCCGCCAAAAACCTAAGTGGCTTTTCTGAACAAATCAAAACTCTCATGGTCAGGAAAAAAATTGGCCAAAGCGCCTCTTCGCGGCGCTTTGTCCGGGAACCATAAGCCGGAGGTTCCCGCCGCATCGCGGCGCTCCGCCCAAAAACCTAAGCGGCTTTTCTGAACAAATCAAATCTCTCACGGTCAGGAAAAAACTTGGCCAAAGCGCCTCTTCGCGGCGCTTTGTCCGGGAACCATAAGCCGGAGGTTCCCGCCGCATCGCGGCGCTCCGCCCAAAAACCTAAGCGGCTCTTCTGAACAAATCAAATCTCTCACGGTCAGGAAAAAACTTGGCCAAAGCGCCTCTTCGCGGCGCTTTGTCCGGGAACCATAAGCCGGAGGTTCCCGCCGCATCGCGGCGCTCCGCCCAAAAACCTAAGCGGCTTTTCTGAACAAATCAAATCTCTCACGGTCAGGAAAAAAACTTGGCCAAAGCGCCTCTTCGCGGCGCTTTGTCCGGGAACCATAAGCCGGAGGTTCCCGCCGCATCGCGGCGCTCCGCCCAAAAACCTAAGCGGCTTTTCTGAACAAATCAAATCTCTCACGGTCAGGAAAAAACTTGGCCAAAGCGTCTCTTCGCGGCGCTTTGTCCGGGAACCATAAGCCGGAGGTTCCCGCCGCATCGCGGCGCTCCGCCCAAAGACCTAAGCGGCTTTTCTGAACAAATCAAATCTCTCACGGTCAGGAAAAAACTCGGCCAAAACGCCTCTTCGCGGCGCTTTGTCCGGGAACCATAAGCCGAAGGTTCCCGCCGCATCGCGGCGCTCCGCCCAAAAACCTAAGCGGCTTTTCTGAACAAATCAAATCTCTCACGGTCAGGAAAAAACTCGGCCAAAGCGCCTCTTCGCGGCGCTTTGTCCGGGAACCATAAGCCGGAGGTTCCCGCCGCATCGCGGCGCTCCGCCCAAAAACCTAAGCGGCTTTTCTGAACAAATCAAATCTCTCACGGTCAGGAGAAAAACTTGACCAAAGCGCCTCTTCGCGGCGCTTTGTCCGGGAACCATAAGCCGGAGGTTCCCGCCGCATCGCGGCGCTCCGCCCAAAAACCTAAGTGGCTTTTCTGAACAAATCAAATCTCTCACGGTCAGGAGAAAAACTTGACCAAAGCGCCTCTTCGCGGCGCTTTGTCCGGGAACCATAAGCCGGAGGTTACCGCCGCATCGCGGCGCTCCGCCCAAAACCTAAATGGCTTTTGTGAACAAATCAAATCTCTCACGGTCAGCAAAAACTTGGCCAAAGCGCCTCTTCGCGGCGCTTTATCCGGGAAGCATAGGCCGGAGGTTCCCGCAGCATCGCGGCGCTCTGCCCAAAAATCTAAGTGGCTTTTCTGAACAAATCAAATCTCTCACGGTCAGAAAAAAACTTGGCCAAAGCGCCTCTTCGCGGCGCTTTGTCCGGGAACCATAAGCCGGAGGTTCCCGCCGCATCGCGGCGCTCTGCCCAAAAACCTAAGTGGCTTTTCTCAACAAATCAAATCTCTCACGGTCAGAAAAAAAACTTGGCCAAAGCGCCTCTTCGCGGCGCTTTTTCCGGGAACCATAAGCCGGAGGTTCCCGCCGCATCGCGGCGCTCTGCCCAGAAACCTAAGTGGCTTTTCTGAACAAATCAAATCTCTCACGGTCAGAAAAAAAACTTGGCCAAAGCGCCTCTTCGCGGCGCTTTGTCCGGGAACCATAAGCCGGAGGTTCCCGCCGCATCGCGGCGCTCCGCCCAAAATTCTAAGCGGCTTTTCTGAACAAATCAAATCTCTCACGGTCAGGAAAAAAAAACTCTGCAAAAGCGCCTTTTCGCGGCGCTTTTTCCGGGAACCATAAGCCGGAGGTTTCCGCCGCATCGCGGCGCTCTGCCCAAAAACCTAGGTGGCTTTTCTGAACAAATCAAATCTCTCACGGTCAAGAAAAAAACTTGGCCAAAGCGCATCTTCGCGGCGCTTTTTCCGGGAACCATAAGCCAGAGGTTCCCGCCGCATCGCGGCGCTCCGCCCAAAACCTAAGCGGCTTTTCTGAACAAATCAAATCTCTCACGGTCAGGAAAAAAACTCGGCAAAAGCGCCTTTTCGCGGCGCTTTTTCCGGGAACCATAAGCCGGAGGTTCCCGCCGCATCGCGGCGCTCCGCCCAAAAACCTAAGCAGCTTTTCTGAACAAATCAAATCTCTCACGGTCAGGAAAAAAACTCGGCAAAAGCGCCTTTTCGCGGCGCTTTTTCCGGGAACCATAAGCCTGAGGTTCCCGCCGCATCGCGGCGCTCCGCCCAAAAACCTAAGCGGCTTTTCTGAACAAATCAAATCTCTCACGGTCAGGAAAAAAAACCCTGCAAAAGCGCCTTTTCGCGGCGCTTTTTCCGGGAACCATAAGCCGGAGGTTCCCGCCGCATCGCGGCGCTCCGCCCAAAAACCTAAGCAGCTTTTCTGAACAAATCAAATCTCTCACGGTCAGGAAAAAAACTCGGCAAAAGCGCCTTTTCGCGGCGCTTTTTCCGGGAACCATAAGCCTGAGGTTCCCGCCGTATCGCGGCGCTCCGCCCAAAAACCTAAGCGGCTTTTCTGAACAAATCAAATCTCTCACGGTCAGGAAAAAAACTTGGCCAAAGCGCCTCTTCGCGGCGCTTTGTTCGGGAACCATAAGCCGGAGGTTCCCGCCGCATCGCGGCGCTCCGCCCAAAAACCTAAGCGGCTTTTCTGAACAAATCAAATCTCTCACGGTCAGGAAAAAAAAACTCGGCAAAAGCGCCTTTTCGCGGCGCTTTTTCCGGGAACCATAAGCCGGAGGTTCCCGCCGCATCGCGGCGCTCTGCCAAAAACCTAAGTGGCTTTTCTGAACAAATCAAATCTCTCACGGTCAGGAAAAAAACTTGGCCAAAGCGCTTCTTCGAGGTGCTTTTTCCGGGAACCATGAGCCGGAGGTTCCCGCCGCATCGCGGCGCTCCGCCCAAAAACCTAAGCGGCTTTTCTGAACAAATCAAATCTCTCACGGTCAGGAAAAAAACTTGGCCAAAGCGCCTCTTTGCGGCGCTTTGTCCGGGAACCATAAGCCGGAGGTTCCCGCCGCATCGCGGCGCTCCGCCCAAAAACCTAAGCGGCTTTTCTGAACAAATCAAATCTCTCACGGTCAGGAAAAAAACTTGGCCAAAGCGCCTCTTCGCGACGCTTTGTCCGGGAACCATAAGCCGGAGGTTCCCGCCGCATCGCGGCGCTCCGCCCAAAAACCTAAGCGGCTTTTCTGAACAAATCAAATCTCTCACGGTCAGGAAAAAAACTTGGCCAAAGCGCCTCTTCGCGACGCTTTGTCCGGGAACCATAAGCCGGAGGTTCCCGCCGCATCGCGGCGATCCGCCCAAAAACCTAAGCGGCTTTTCTGAACAAATCAAATCTCTCACGGTCAGGAAAAAAATTGGCCAAAGCGCCTCTTCGCGGCGCTTTGTCCGGGAATTATAAGCCGGAGGTTCCCGCCGCATCGCGGCGCTCCGCCCAAAAACCTAAGCGGCTTTTCTGAACAAATCAAATCTCTCACGGTCAGGAAAAAAACTTGGCCAAAGCGCCTCTTCGCGACGCTTTGTCCGGGAACCATAAGCCGGAGGTTCCCGCCGCATCGCGGCGCTCCGCCCAAAAACCTAAGCGGGTTTTCTGAACAAATCAAATCTCTCACGGTCAGGAAAAAAACTTGGCCAAAGCGGCTCTTCGCGGCGCTTTGTCCGGGAACCATAAGCCGGAGGTTCCCGCCGCATCGCGGCGCTCCGCCCAAAAACCTAAGCAGCTTTTCTGAACAAATCAAATCTCTCACGGTCAGGAAAAAAACTCGGCAAAAGCGCCTTTTCGCGGCGCTTTTTCCGGGAACCATAAGCCTGAGGTTCCCGCCGCATCGCGGCGCTCCGCCCAAAAACCTAAGCGGCTTTTCTGAACAAATCAAATCTCTCACGGTCAGGAAAAAAAACCCTGCAAAAGCGCCTTTTCGCGGCGCTTTTTCCGGGAACCATAAGCCGGAGGTTCCCGCCGCATCGCGGCGCTCTGCCCAAAAATCTAAGTGGCTTTTCTGAACAAATCAAATCTCTCATGGTCAGAAAAAAAAACTTGGCCAAAGCGTCTCTTCGCGGCGCTCCGCCCAAAAACCTAAGTGGCTTTTCTGAACAAATCAAATCTCTCACGGTCAGGAAAAAAACTTGGCCAAAGCGCCTCTTCGCGGCGCTTTGTCCGGGAACCATAAGCCGGAGGTTCCCACCGCATCGCGGCGCTCCGCCCAAAAACCTAAGTGGCTTTTCTGAACAAATCAAATCTCTCACGGTCAGGAAAAAAACTTGGCCAAAGCGCCTCTTCGCGGCGCTTTGTCCGGGAACCATAAGCCGGAGGTTCCCGCCGCATCGCGGCGCTCTGCCCAAAAATCTAAGTGGCTTTTCTGAACAAATCAAATCTCTCATGGTCAGGAAAAAAACTTGGCCAAAGCGCCTCTTCGCGGCGCTTTTCCGGGAACCATAAGCCGGAGGTTCCCGCCGCATCGCGGCGCTCTGCCCAAAAACCTAAGTGGCTTTTCTGAACAAATCAAATCTCTCACGGTCAGGAAAAAAACTTGGCCAAAGCGCTTCTTCGCGGCGCTTTGTCCGGGAACCATAAGCCGGAGGTTCCCGCCGCATCGCGGCGCTCTGCCCAAAAATCTAAGTGGCTTTTCTGAACAAATCAAATCTCTCATGGTCAGGAAAAAAACTTGGCCAAAGCGCCTCTTCGCGGCGCTTTGTTCGGGAACTATAAGCCGGAGATTCCCGCCGCATCGCGGCGCTCCGCCCAAAAACCTAAGCGGCTTTTTTGAACAAATCAAATCTCTCACGGTCAGGAAAAAAAAACTCGGCAAAAGCGCCTTTTCGCAGCGCTTTTTCCGGGAACCATAAGCCGGAGGTTCCCGCCGCATCGCGGCGCTCTGCCCAAAAACCTAAGTGGCTTTTCTGAACAAATCAAATCTCTCACGGTCAGGAAAAAAAATTGGCCAAAGCGCCTCTTCGCGGCGCTTTTTCCGGGAACCATAAGCCGGAGGTTCCCGCCGCATCGCGGCGCTCCGCCCGAAAACCTAAGCGGCTTTTCTGAACAAATCAAATCTCTCACGGTCAGGAAAAAAAACTCGGCAAAAGCGCCTTTTCGCGGCGCTTTTCCCGGGAACCGTAAGCCGGAGGTTCCCGCTGCATCGCGGCGCTCCGCCCAAAAACCTAAGCGGCTTTTCTGAACAAATCAAATCTCTCACGGTCAGGAAAAAAAAACTCGGCAAAAGCGCCTTTTCGCGGCGCTTTTTCCGGGAACCGTAAGCCGGAGGTTCCCGCCGCATCGCGGCGCTCCGCCCAAAAACCTAAGCGGCTTTTCTGAACAAATCAAATCTCTCACGGTCAGGAAAAAAACTCGGCAAAGCGCCTTTTCGCGGCGGTTTTTCCGGGAACCATAAGCCGGAGGTTCCCGCCGCATCGCGGCGCTCCGCCCAAAAACCTAAGCGGCTTTTCTGAACAAATCAAATCTCTCACGGTCAGGAAAAAAACTCGGCAAAAGCGCCTTTTCGCGGCGCTTTTTCCGGGAACCATAAGCCGGAGGTTCCCGCCGCATCGCGGCGCTCCGCCCAAAAACCTAAGCGGCTTTCCTGAACAAATCAAATCTCTCACGGTCAGGAGAAAAACTTGGTCAAAGCGCCTCTTCGCGGCGCTTTTTCCGGGAACCATAAGCCGGAGGTTCCCGCCGCATCGCGGCGCTCTGCCCAAAAACCTAGGTGGCTTTTCTGAGCAAATCAAATCTCTCACGGACAGGAAAAAAACTTGGCCAAAGCGCCTCTTCGCGGCGCGTATTCCGGGAACCATAAGCCGGAGGTTCCCGCCGCATCGCGCCGCTCTTCCCAAAAACCTAACTGGCTTATCTGAACAAATCAAATCTCTCACGGTCAGGAAAAAAACTCGGCCAAAGCGCCTCTTCGCGGCGCTTTGTTCGGAAAACATAAGCCGGAGGTTCCCGCCGCATCGCCGCCCTCTGCCCAAAAACCTAAGTGGCTTTTCTGAACAAATCAAATCTCTCACGGTCAGAAAAAAAAAATTGACCAAAGCGTCTCTTCGCGGCGCTTTGGGCGGGAAGCATAAGGCGGAGGTTCCCGCCGCATCGCGGCGCTCTGCCCAAAAATCTAAGTGGCTTTTCTGAACAAATCAAATCTCTCACGGTCAGGAAAAAAACTCGGCAAAAGCGCCTTTTCGCGGCGCTTTTTCCGGGAAGCATAAGCCGGAGGTTCCCGCCGCATCGCGGCGCTCCGCCCAAAAACCTAAGTGGCTTTTCTGAACAAATCAAATCTCTCACGGTCAGGAAAAAAACTCGGCAAAAGCGCCTTTTCGCGGCGCTTTTTCCGGGAAGCATAAGCCGGAGGTTCCCGCCGCATCGCGGCGCTCCGCCCAAAAACCTAACTGGCTTATCTGAACAAATCAAATCTCTCACGGTCAGGAAAAAAACTCGGCCAAAGCGCCTCTTCGCGGCGCTTTGTTCGGAAAACATAAGCCGGAGGTTCCCGCCGCATCGCGGCGCTCTGCCCAAAAACCTAAGTGGCTTTTCTGAACAAATCAAATCTCTCGCGGTCAGGAAAAAAACTTGGCCAAAGCGTCTCTTCGCGGCGCTTTGTCCGGGAAGCATAAGCCGGAGGTTCCCGCCGCATCGCGGCGCTCTGCCCAAAAATCTAAGTGGCTTTTCTGAACAAATCAAATCTCTCACGGTCAAGAAAAAAACTCGGCAAAAGCGCCTTTTCGCGGCGCTTTTTCCGGGAACCGTAAGCCGGAGGTTCCCGCCGCATCGCGGCGCTCCGCCCAAAAACCTAAGCGGCTTTTCTGAGCAAATCAAATCTTTCACGGACAGGGAAAAAACTTGGCCAAAGCGCCTCTTCGCGGCGCTTTTTCCGGGAACCATAAGCCGGAGGTTCCCGCCGCATCGCGGCGCTCCGCCCAAAAACCTAAGCGGCTTTTCTGAACAAATCAAATCTCTCACGGTCAGGAAAAAAACTCGGCAAAAGCGCCTTTTCGCGGCGCTTTTTCCGTGAACCATAAGCCGGAGGTTCCCGCCGCATCGCGGCGCTCCGCCCAAAAACCTAAGCGGCTTTTCTGAACAAATCAAATCTCTCGCGGTCAGGAAAAAAAAACTTGGCCAAAGCGCCTCTTCGCGGCGCTTTGTCCGGGAAGCATAAGCCGGAGGTTCCCGCCGCATCGCGGCGCTCTGCCCAAAAACCTAAGTGGCTTTTCTGAACAAATCAAATCTCTCGCGGTCAGGAAAAAACTCGGCGAAAGCGCCTCTTCGCGGCGCGTATTCCGGGAACCATAAGCCGGAGGTTCCCGCCGCATCGCGCCGCTCTTCCCAAAAACCTAACTGGCTTACAAATCAAATCTCTCACGGTCAGGAAAAGAACTCGGCCAAAGCGCCTCTTCGCGGCGCTTTGTCCGGAAAACATAAGCCGGAGGTTCCCGCCGCATCGCGGCACTCTGCCCAAAAACCTAAGTGGCTTTTATGAACAAATCAAATCTCTCGCGGTCAGGAAAAAACTTGGCCAAAGCGTCTCTTCGCGGCGCTTTGTCCGGGAAGCATAAGCCGGAGGTTCCCGCCGCATCGCGGCGCTCTGCCCAAAAACCTAAGTGGCTTTTCTGAACAAATCAAATCTCTCGCGGTCAGGAAAAAAAATTGGCCAAAGCGCCTCTTCGCGGCGCTTTGTCCGGGAAGCATAAGCCGGAGGTTCCCGCCGCATCGCGGCGCTCTGCCCAAAACCTAAGTGGCTTTTCTGGAAGAAATCAAATCTCTCGCGGTCAGGAAAAACTTGGCCAAAGCGCCTCTTCGCGGCGCTTTGTCCGGGAAGCATAAGCCGGAGGTTCCCGCCGCATCGCGGCGCTCTGCCCAAAAACCTAAGTGGCTTTTCTGAACAAATCAAATCTCTCACGGTCAGGAAAAAAACTCGGCAAAAGCGCCTTTTCGCGGCGCTTTTTCCGGGAACCGTAAGCCGGAGGTTCCCGCCGCATCGCGGCGCTCCGCCCAAAAACCTAAGCGGCTTTTCTGAGCAAATCAAATCTTTCACGGACAGGGAAAAAACTTGGCCAAAGCGCCTCTTCGCGGCGCTTTTTCCGGGAACCATAAGCCGGAGGTTCCCGCCGCATTGCGGCGCTCCGCCCAAAAACCTAAGCGTCTTTTCTGAACAAATCAAATCTCTCACGGTCAGGAAAAAAACTCGGCCAAAGCGCCTCTTCGCGGCGCTTTGTTCGGAAAACATAAGCCGGAGGTTCCCGCCGCATCGCGGCGCTCTGCCCAAAAACCTAAGTGGCTTTTATGAACAAATCAAATCTCTCGCGGTCAGGAAAAAACTTGGCCAAAGCGTCTCTTCGCGGCGCTTTGTCCGGGAAGCATAAGCCGGAGGTTCCCGCCGCATCGCGGCGCTCTGCCCAAAAACCTAAGTGGCTTTTCTGAACAAATCAAATCTCTCGCGGTCAGGAAAAAAAATTGGCCAAAGCGCCTCTTCGCGGCGCTTTGTCCGGGAAGCATAAGCCGGAGGTTCCCGCCGCATCGCGGCGCTCTGCCCAAAAACCTAAGTGGCTTTTCTGAAGAAATCAAATCTCTCGCGGTCAGGAAAAAAAACTTGGCCAAAGCGCCTCTTCGCGGCGCTTTGTCCGGGAAGCATAAGCCGGAGGTTCCCGCCGCATCGCGGCGCTCTGCCCAAAAACCTAAGTGGCTTTTCTGAACAAATCAAATCTCTCGCGGTCAGGAAAAAAACTTCGCCAAAGCGCCTCTTCGCGGCGCTTTGTCCGGGAAGCATAAGCCGGAGGTTCCCGCCGCATCGCGGCGCTCTGCCCAAAAACCTAAGCGGCTTTTCTGAACAAATCAAATCTCTCGCGGTCAGGAAAAAAGAAGTCAAATACTGGGCTGTAGTAAACCACCGCTATCGGATGACCTGATATTATTTTGATAAGATGATCTGATATTTCTTAAAACAAAATTCGGATTATCTTATATCCACATTGATTCATAATAACCGTTATCAGTCACAACTGTTCGCTGTAACTTAGGTCTGTAGTTATTCCATTAGCGGTGTATTGCCCTTAAGCGGTCGTTCTCGCATAATCGTGATGTGATAACACATGATGATACATACACCTGTGAGAGGCCCTCATTCTGGAGGAGACCATTCACAAATCGACCAACCCCATGCTTTCTTTCTCAGTAAGTGGAATGGGATGTTTTTTGTTCTGTGATAGCTGATAATGATAGCTTATATTTCATCTGAAAATTTTAAGTTGCTCCGAAGGACTCTTGAATATCAGACGAGCTTTTCCGGAAATGCACGCTCTCTCGCTGGTCTGTATTCAGATTATCTGGAAAAGTTAGCATCATCTTAAAAAAGTGAGTCATCTGACAAGGAAACCACAATAAGTCATAGCGACCATTCCAAATGAAACGTACTTTCTTAGAACCATTTTTGGACGAAAAGTCCGAATATGCCCATCGCAGCTGCCTAGACCCACTCTGAAAAAAGTTAAGAGCGTTTTTTCTGTTATTTTCGTGCCTATTGTACTCTCCAAAAAGCGCATTATTTTTACGCAATTCCGGAAACGGACCTGATAATCGTGTTCGGCGCCCAAAACAACCCCACTAAGCAAAGTTAGGTTGAAGGAACATTTTCCAAACTTTGCGCAGACTAACAGCGTTTTGGACTTGTATGGATTTTCGGTTGGGCGCTCATTTTTACCAATTAGAGGGCTCTCGAAGCGTTTTAGAAAAATTTTCTAGATTCGACTAAAAGTTCGTTCTGGGGGGTTATTTGGGGTGCTGATCACGAATCCGAGGTTGATTTGTCGTTTTTCCCAAGTTTTCGACTAAATTTCTTCAAGGCTTCTCACCGGCAGAGAAAATTGACAGCAAAATCAACTTTTGACGATTTCCGCAATCTGACGACAGATGTGGCTCAAATCGTGTCTCTGGGGGTTATTTGGAGTGCTGAACACGAATCTGATGTCAGTTTATCGATTTTTGTCAGCTTACGGTAGATTACGGTGGGTATACGGTAGTTTGGTCGAAGTCTCAGATTTGTCTCAAAGTTTCTATGTGGGGGTTATTTGGGGTGCTGAATACGAATTCGATGTCCATTTGTCGATTATCGGAATACTGAGGTAGGTTTCGCCCTCTAAATGGCATGTTACCTACCGTAACGTACAGTAAACTTCACAATTTTTAGAAGCGAACCCCAGATTCGTGTTCAGCACCCCAGATTACCCCTACGTACACGTTTTTAGCAAAATCCGGAGAAAAATTTAAAAACACCCTAAAAATTCTATGGGGGGTACCCTTACCTTGCCGCGAGGCTTTAAAAAACGCTCATAACTTTTTTCAGAATGGGTCTAGGCAGCTGCGATAGGCATATTCGGACTTTTCGTCCAAAAATGGTTCTAGAAAAGTACATTTCATTTGGAATGGTCACTATGACTTATTGTGGTTCCCTTGTGAGTGGTGTGTTATCTCATGAGATTCATATCCTCCATCATATCATTAGGATAGTCTAACGGATCATCTCAACATTCCTTCATACCATCGTTTGAGAACATCTTAACCTCTTTCTGAGGGGATTACTGCACCCCACTTTCATTCTGGATGGTTTCCAGCCCTTCAAACGTCGTTGACAAAATGGTATTAGGTGCCGTGCTAGCTCATTTATGCCGATATCTCAACCATGTTTGTGAGCGCGAATGCTGCCTTCAAAGACAGCGTTCACAATGGTCATCATCGGAGACGTTCCAAAGTGAAATGATCGGCGAGAAGGACTCTTAGCTCCCAGTGTCAAAAGAATGGTTGAAAACAAGCCAGGAGCGGCAAAATAACGGCTGCAAACAAGCGTTTTGGTGCCCCAGACACGCCCCGTGCCCCAGATCCGCCCCTTGAAAGGAACAAATGAAGACTCAGATTATAGGAATGATCAAGTGAAGGAAGTGCTGATAAGTGAGCTGATCGCTTCATTGCACTGATAGGCACCATTCTTTATGGCGGTCAGTTCCTCCACGCTCAAAAATCAATGTAAACAAAGGAGGGCCTATCTTGGCTCACAAACGCGGCCTTCGCGTCCTTTTCAAGCTTGCTTTGCTATATAGAGCACCAGACCTTCTCTAGATCGTGAAGATATTGGAAGTGAAATTTAACGTGAACACTGCCTTTAAACAAACCTCTGAAGAAATTAATTATACCTGTTTGTAAATCAGGTTCGATGCGTTGTCGGCAGGGATACTAGGGACAGCGCATCGAACCTGACGTCGGGGGAGATGTTTTCGCGCTTCAAAACTCTTGGGTAAGTGGCTTTGCTTTCTTTTCCCTGTACCAAAAAATATTCAAAAATAAGAGAGGCCAATGTATATGTGGATGTGAGAACCCTTCACGATGAAAAATTTTCGTAAATTCGATGCCAGCTCCTATGGTAACACGAATTCAGGGCAACTGTTATATGACGTGGGCGGGGTGGCCCAATGGGTTAGCTGGCCAACGAGATTTTCACCCATTTCCCCACCGTTTCTCGTCGCACTTCCGTTCTCACTCTTCTTAGAGAGACCCATAACATTTATGTTTCCGCGGAAAAACGGGCAACGTTATCATCGTGAACACTGCTTTCAAAGGCAGTGTTCACGATGAAAAATTTGTTTCAGTTTCCACTAAGAATGGGTAGTGGAGGGGCACACTGTAACGTTAACGTTGAAAGAATCCATGAAAACGAGCCAGGAAAAGCTCCAAAAGAGCCCGAATTTGCCACTTCGAGCGCAAGGCAAACCCCAAAAGCGCAACACACGCCCACCGACGTGAACAAATGAATGCTCTAGATTGTGAGATGAGCGATGATTTCCAATCATTAGCCCCGTTCTTCCCTTCATTCTCAACTTGTATCTTTACTCAGGTCAGCTCGCATACATCGGCTGCAAAAGACGGAAGTTACAAGCCTCGGACAACTGGTCCACCATGTTTCCTTAGCTAAATTTTGGAGGGACCATAACTCCGCTACCAGAAGGTCTTGCAAGTTTTCAGAAACATCATTGGAATCAGCATGGGGCCGTTTTCAAGATAGGCGGAAAAGCAGAAAAACGATTTTTATCGTGAACACTGCCTTTAAGTTGCAGTTGTGCGCATACGATGACGCGTGTTCCTTACGCTTACGTTGGCTGAAGGGTACGCAAGCCGTCGTGAAAGGGGTGCAGGACGTTGACGAAGTGGTGCAGGACTCCAGTGGTTGTGTGTAGGGTGTAATCAGGACATCAGTGAGAGTACACAGGTCGCTCACCTGTGCATTCTCACAGGGTTCCTGAATACATCCTACACACAACCACTGGAGTCCTGCACCAATTCATCAACGGACCCCTGAAGGAGTAGACAGATCGTGTGCAGGACTTCACTGGGGGTGCGCAGGACGTCATGGAATAGGTGCAGGGCTCTACGGGGAGGTCCTGCACATCCTGCACACTCCCGCTGAGGTCCTGCACATCCTGAACACATCCTGCACACTCCTAGTGTGGTCCTGAACACTCCCACAGGGGTCCTGCACTTATTCACCACGCTCTCACTAAGGTCCTGCTCATCCTGCACACAACCCTCACACATTCTGCACATTCTCACAAGGGTACTGTACAGTTTTGATGACGTTTTGCACACTCTGAACAGGGTCGTGCACACATCGGTGCAAAACTAGTTTGGGGGAGCACTCAGGATTCAGTTGAAGAATGAATGGTACCGCTTTCAGAAATCAAAGTATTTCCATGAAGTTACCATGAAAACAACAACTGATAACGTTATCAGACATATGATATCAGCACAGATTTTCATTTTCATGGATGAATCATTACATTTTCTCGAGTGCCCCCCCCCCTCCCGACTTGTTTAGTACCCACACATCTGCCCATTCCTACTACAGTACTGCACACACTTCATGACGTACTGCACACTCCCAATATGGTCCTATACAACCGTGCACTCTCACACTTGGGTCGTGCTCACATTTCATGACGTCCTGCATACCTAAGATATGGTCCCGTGCGCATCTTAGTTTTCCTACTGCAGCCCTACACGCATTCCTCTACGTCCTGTACACATTCTATGACGCCCTGCACGCTCATGAAAGAATCATGCAGCTTGTATTAGGTACTCACACGTTCCATGACGTCCGGCACATTTTCAGTGAAATCCTACACACATTCCACGGCCTCTTACATAGCCCCACTGGAGTCCTGTACTTATCCACGACGTCCTGCAAACTCCTGTTGGTGTCTCACATTTTGCAACGTCCAGTGCACGCCTAATGGGTTCCTGCATACTTTCTACCGCGTCCTCATAGTTTTTTCACCAAGTGGAAAGATTGGTCAGCTTTACGCGAAAAAATCTCGCGGTTCATTCGCGTAAAGCTGGTGGTTAGCTCGCATCTTGAAGGCGACTGTTATTTCGCGCTGAAAACCCATTTACTACCACCCCAGCATTTTTGAAGAGCTATAACTCAGTCTGTAGGGGGCGTGAGCGATATCAGAGATACCATTGTGACCAGACTGTGATTTTCTCCAAGATAGGCATAAAACCTGAAAAATAATTTTCTGAGTGTCCTGTGTTTTTCAACGAAAGGAACAATGGATCTGTGTCTGAAGAAGATTTCCGAACGTTTTGTTCAAATCTTGAAATCGATACACTTTCTGAGCGTGTCTGCTGTCTTTATGAAGACTTATTTTCATCACTCGCAATTGATGTATGTACATGGATCAAGCTGTATACAGATTGATCCATGTATATCTATATCTATAAGAAGAGTATGTACAATCATTGTCGCAGTCACAAATGTAGTCTCGGTGACCACTCGCCAGTGGCTAGAGCTCTGCAGACCCCTACCGACTTTGTCAAGCTCAGCCCTCCCGCATTGAAGACACAGCTCATGACAGATTACGTTTTTGAGTTGTACAAAGGCAGAATTTGTGATGACTCTCAGAACCAGATCAGCTCTGGAAAAGCCGAGTGGAACCTCAATTTAAAGGCAGCGTTCACGATGATTTTCGTTCCCGAGTTTTCCGCTCAAAACATTGCGTTCGCCAGCAAGTTTTACCAAAAAAACGAAGAAACGGCGAGAAATGCACTAAAACGTCTTATTTCAGTGACATTAATCTCCGGCCTGGACTAGTTGTCCAGTTGTATGAACATGTTCACGGTGGTTGTCGCCGGCGAAAATATGGGTCAGTCGAAAATGGAAGGTTATTTCAGAAAAAATAGTACTAGTTAGTGTTCAAAGAAAAGAACGGAGAACAGAAAGCAAACATTTGTAACGGACGGGCCCACCAATGATTTCATTGTCACAACGAACAGTTCCTGTGAGAGTAAAGAGGCGGGGTGAGAGTGAAGGATTTCGTGCCCTTCTGGTGCGTTTTTCTCGATCTCTCCATCATTTCAGTTCTACTCGGGGGCCAAACAAATCTCAGAATCGAAGATTATCGTGAACACTGCCTTTGAAGGCAGCATACACGCTCGCAAACATGATCGAGATATCAGCATAAATAGGCCCGCACGGCCCCTACCATGTCCTCAGCGACGTTTAAAGCGCTGAAAACCATCCAGGATGACAATATTTGAGCAATCATGTCTCGCACGCCCGTATTTTCACACCCCTTTTAGTAACAGAATGAAAAGTTGAATTCGAGAAAACATGGGATAGCTTAGAGTGATAGCACTATGAAAAGGGAGTGCACGAGAGAAGCAGCTCGATTTACCGGGATATTACATGTTTGTGCACTTTTAAAATTCTCCATTCTCAAAAGTCAGCCGGAGTACAGCGGCATTCTCGAAAGTGGACGAGAGTTAATCGGTATGTAGACATGTTATACTCAAGTAAACCGAGCTGTTTCACTCGTACACACCCTTTTGATAGTGCTATCACTCTCAATCATAGCGTGTTTTCTCAACTTTAACTTGTCATTCTGTTACTCGAAGGGGTGTGAAAATACGGGCGTGCGAGACATGATTGCTCAAATATTGTCATCCTGGATGGTTTTCAGCGCTTCAAACGTCGCTGAGGACATGGTAGGGGCCGTGCGGGCCTATTTATTCTGATATCTCGATCATGTTTGCGAGCGTATATGCTGCCTTTAAGCTAAAAAAAACTGATTCAGTGAGTTTTCCTGGGCCACTGTCTGATTACGCTACGAACCCACGCAGGCCACAAAGACCACCAAGAGGAGCATTTGAGCACTGAAGTAACCTTTAAAAAATATAAAGCAGATGAAGAACGCACGCTAGCATGTCGTAGAAGGAAAAAGCAGCTCAACAATCATGCAGTTGCGCAACACAACTCATCGCGCTGACTCGTCCCATGAATTTTTTTTAGGGAACTCTATGACGAAAGTTATCATAAACAGCGCCTTTGAATGTTTCTCCACAGCTGAACAGTGTAGTCCTCAGAATTAGCCTTATTCTCAAAACTTTTCCAAGCAGGACGTACTGCAGCTCTGGGAGCCAAATTCCGGTTCGCAAGTGCGGACTACGCTGTTGCATCCCCAACACGATGACAATCGTGCTGGAAGAAATGTGAATCGTGCCGGGATCAAGTGGTCCCAGCACGATTATCAACCCATTGCGTGGTGCGAAAGCCGTTGTCCGCGAATGCGGACCGGAGTTTGGCCCCGAGAACGGCAGTATGTCGTTGATATGGAGTAGGTCTGAGAAATTTCGCTAGGTTTTGGCATAATTAATGATGGACCTGAGTGTCAAGAGAAGGAAGTCTGCCGCTGCCAGAAGTTCACATCCTTCCACTTCGAAACAAAAATCGTTCAGCTATCTAACGAAAAGAAGCAAGATGTATGAAAACAGGATGCGAATGAGACTGGCAAACCATGTGACTGGTGTGCGTGGCGGGCGGCCATCGCGTGTGCAGCTCTCGGACGATTGTTTGGAAGGGTGCCCCACCCCTCGGCTGCAAAGGTGATTGATCGACGCAGTTTGCTTGTTGTCAGCCGCTGCCAGCCCCGCTCCTTGTAAGGCCCTAGTTATACATCGGCGATTCGGTGCCGCTGGTTTTCGCGGGACGTCTGCGATTGGTCAGATTTCGAAATTGACTAATAGCAGACATGCCGGGGACGCCAGCGGCGGCGAAACGCTGATGTGCAACTAGAGCCTAAATATAAATAGCTGCTTGGCTGCGGGGCGGGAAGGCTCGCCGTCTTTTCGCATGCTCGTCCGAGAGCGGCGCATGCGACGGCCGCCAACCTCACACGCTGGCCTCATGATTCGCTGGTCTCATTCAAACACACTCTAATAACCTTGTGGTCAAGCAATGGGGGTCGTACTTCTGGACGTTCTTGTACAGCGCTGTGATGAACCCTGGGTTCGACCAGTATGAATCATAAAATGTGACGAATACCCTCCTAAAGGTATCATACGCGCAGAAAACCGTATCTTATTTTTCATGTTTTTGCGCAGGCGATTCTCCGACATACAGAGTGAGAGTGGGAGGGCTCCACAAAACCATCAACATTTGCAAAAGAAACTTTTTTTAAAACATCTCGAATTATTCACTTCCCACCCCTCCATCAACTTTGGTGAGTCAGGTGCAATACGCGGGGAGTTTTTTTCACAAACGTCGGATGCGTTTTTTGGTTTAAACTTATTGAAAAAAAGTGATTTTTTCTTTGTCTTTCGTTCACTAGAACTTATTCTATAAAAAGAAGTATCCATTGGGCAAGTGTGGGTGTTAGAATTTCCCGAATTAAAATTTTCAAATACTGAATCGTCTGCTCCTGTGATGGCGCTCCTGTTCCTTGTGCTAGATCGTTGGTGAAAACTGGTGGCATATCGTTATTCTGAACCACTCCAACTTGAAAACCATATATTTTTGACGCGCAAAACTTCACCGGCGTAGTCCACCGGGCTCATTCATGAAATTGAGCCCAAAGATCGAAATTGGTTTTCAGCGCGAACGATGCATTTAAGAGCTGGTTTGTTGTGTTACTGCTCAGATACTTGTGGAAAAATTCTCGAGGACAATAGACCTGATTTGGTCGTTATCCATAGGCCGAGGGGAGAGGAGCCCCTCTCCCCTCGGATTATACACAACGATAAGACGTTCAAAACAGTCAATTCGGGGGGAGAACAAGGAAAGTTCGCTTTACGGTTGTTCCCATGGCCTCCCCCCAAACATGATGGAAGCGAAAACAAAACCGCAGCGTATACGGTGATGCAGACGGGCTCGTCGCGAGGTGGTCTCGCACTTTGCCAGTTGAGGGTATAGATCTGCCACTCAAGGACTACGTAAGGCATCTCTGTCTGGTTTTCAGAGAAGCTAATAAGCTTCTCTATAACCTTTAGTCAGACGTGAATATTTTTAGACCGATCGCAGTTTTTTCAGGAACCGGTAATAACTGTCGAAAACAGCGAGTTCTAACAAGCTGATTTTTGATCAATCATTGAACAGTAGGAAGATCTGTAGTCGGAAGGTCGCGGGAAGACCTGCAGTCAGGAGAACAAGAGAATTCCTGCTGTGGGAACTTCCCCCATCACTCTGCTGTCGAGACGTCCCCTTCGCCTCCCTCCAACTCGGGAGAAATTCCCCAGTTGTTTCGAGGAAAGTCCTGCTGTCGTTCTCGGGAACTTCTTCACAAATATCTGAGCTGAGTACAAGAACCACGAATCAAATCCCGGCTCTGAAGCAGCACAGAGTTTGATTTTATGAAACTTTAGGCTAAGCTTTTTCACAAGTCTCACAAGCCTAGGTAATTAGGTAATCATGTTTTCTGCTCATTTATATTTAACAAAAACCAGCATATTTTGAGCTTTCAAGCTCATATGATATTAAACAGTTCTATCATGATTTGAAGTTCTTTCAGGCTTTCGATGTAAGAACAATACCAATCTGTGTGTGCATGGAGTGGATGGACGTCAATATGTTTCTGCCTCTTCAAATACTGTTATATGGCCAGTTCCTTATTGCAAAGGTACTTCTAGCCAAGGTTTTGTGTGCACAGGATTCACGGAGCATAATGAAATCGCTCCTATAATTGCACACGAACGAAATTTTTGAAAAATTTTCGAAAGATTTCTCGAAATTTTTCTCGTTCGTTTTCGTTCGTTCGAAATTGTTTTCGAAACAAATTTTTTCGTTTTTCGTTCGTTCAAAAATATTTCGAAAGAAAAAGTTACGATTTTTGTTCGTTCGACATTTTTTTTCGAAATTGCACAGCTATAAAGATCACGTGTCCTCTATTGCAAAGCCAAATGTGTGGGGAAGAAGGAGCTGCAGCATACGTGCCCAGACGTGTGCCATGAATGGAAATAAATTTCACTCCGAAATAGAGAATATGATGTCTTTGTCAGCACGAGTTTCGAGGATGTGAACGATTTCGACCTGCTAATGAACGGGACATGCAGTAGATTGATTAACCACGTCAGAATGTGGAGGACTGTCCAAACATATGGCGAAATATTCTTGGGTTGTGAGCGCAGTGCATATCGAGGGAGTTGTCCCGTCCCTTGCGATTCGAATGCGTCTATCATGACGGAATATAACTGCTGATAACGGTGTTCCAACAAAAAAGGACGGCTCACTACTGGCAAAAATCGAAATGCAGAGCTTCCTACGAATGCCTCAGAATTTGCACGACTTTGGGTCAATTTGATGTCCTGATGTAGTAATGGTTTTCGAACCTAGTGTCCTACAAACACTCGTTTAAGACCCAGCTTAGCTGCTCGGAAATTAAAAAAAAGTTTTGAACTGAAAAAAAGAACCGATACTTTGTCATAACCTTTCGAACGAGTGCTACCGGACCTTGTGTTCGCGTTCAACGCCCCAAGTTGCTAACCTGGACGAAGTTTGAGAAAAAATATTTGAAACATTTCCCATTACTTGCGCTGCTAAAATGCTGCTTTCGGGAGTACCCAGAATGCAGTGGATCACAAAAATAAGCCTGTATGAGTAGATCCCACCAAACAGTTCGATTATTCCTTCGTGAGAACTTCGAAGTACTCTCGTATCACAGCTCAAAGTGAATTTGAGTTGTCTTCTACTTAGGAAAATTGGAATGTAATTGATGTGCTCCTCGCATCTCAAGGTCGGACACAGCTTTCGAAAAACTTTCTCTTTTTGAAAACACGTAGAGACGCAAACTCTCTCTTAACTCTATTACCGTACTATAAAATTCCAGGTGCAAGTTGTTCAATGCTTCTCACACTCGACCCTACAGAAACGGTTAAAGAGTACCATGGGTACAGGTTGGAAAAGGGTGAAGATCAACTCAAGGTAAAAGAACAGTATTCCGGTCTCATTCATGGAATCAAAACATGTCTACTAATTCTTAGGATAAGTCTGCCGTCATATACTACAACGGTGATGAATACAACTACATTGAGATCGATGGGATAAGTTGTAGTGGCTGCAATGCTCAGTACAGAAGTTGCTATCAAGTTTCTAGGTAAGATAAGCTTGATACAGATAAAGTGTAGCATTTTATGTGTATTTCAAGTAGGAAGCCGCGACGCTACCTGGAGGGGAAGTTTGCAGAAAAAAGGGAAAACGAAGACAAGTTTGTTATTGATCAAATGATTTCGCACCGAATTGCTGAGGGCGGCTTCCTAGATGGATGACACTGACGATATGCCAATGCGCCTTTTTTCGTTTTTAAACATCTTCTTTCTCGTTTTCGTATATTTTTTTCCAGCGGGGAAAATTCTAGGACGAAGAAAAATTTGTTCGATATCTCGGGCTGAACTTAGCTGTACTAGCGAGATATTCTGCTTTGCAGTGAACCCCAACCCACCGCTGATTTCCGCAGTCATCTCTATATAGCGTTAGCACCAGGGTACGGCACGAGGTGTGAGGGGTTCCGATAGCGGTCCGACCCCCCCTCCAGCAAGTTTCCCTCAGCCCCCCCCCCGCCACAACTAAATCGGGGGTGGTGACCGAGGAGGGAGATATGAGAGTCCTTTTTTTCACCTACACAGAAATGATTTTTAGCACACTTGCAACATTTGGGACCTACTTTTTTGGTACCAAAAGAAATTATTTTTTCGCAGGCTTGTCTGGTGGTGGTGGAGGTTAAAAAAAGGTAATTTCCCACCTATAGAGAAATGATTTTCAGAACATTTGCAACATTATGGTACCTACTTTTTTGGTACAATTTTTCTTTTTACAAAATTTTCGTTACCCAAATTATTATAACATTCTTTGTAGAAAAAGATTTACTCGTGAAACTGTGACTGGGTGAGGGTGATTTAGGTCCGGGGTAGTGGTCTAAGGTACTTCTTAGCCCCAGGAACAAGCATTTTGAAAAAATTGCTAGGTGTGAGGGAACGACAAAACTGACGATTCCATCCCAGACACTCGTTTCTAACGGGCACTGAACCGTCCCATTTTGACCTGTGCGGGGCAAACGGCAGAGTTCCCGCATGGCCATTTCGGTCTGCGTTCAGCGCCTGAAAAACCTCGGATTCCGCCGTTTGGCTGGCGATGACATCACTGTTGGTGAGAGGCCCGGTGTTGCGTTCGTAAACGATTTGACAGTCCATGAACTCGTTCGATCTGCCAAATCACGTTATCGATGACTCCACAATTGACAAGGCCCATATCAGCAGCAGAGCACGTATATAAGGGGCCTCATCCCAGAGAGAGCGGAGTCGGCCTTTCGGGACCGCTGCTGGAAAGTGGCTACGAGTCACTCTGTGGACGATTTTTGACCTCTGAGGGTCTCCCCCACGGTCCTCAGCGAGGGCAGCTCTTTCGCGGTCGACCGTAGCGTGGATGATGTCCCTGTCATGGATCGCGGTGGGGGTGACTCCCTCACGCGCGCCGCGACATGGACCGTGTCCTTGTTGGGGGAGACCCGCTCCTATTGAATAATGGGACGCCGCTCTAGCGCCACGTGCTTCTATGATTCTGTCAGAAAGAGGTCTGAAAGAGGTTTGGTTGGCCTCAGAAACATTCTCACAAAAAGGGAACAATAGGTAAGTAGATTGAGGAGAGTCTACAAAAAGTGAACAATATTCTCTGAGAGTAATTTTCTTGGTGAACACTTCTTAACAGCGGAAACAAACCGTTGTGGCATTTTACGATGATGAGTTTAGTGTCTTTCGAAAAAAAGGACTTCTATTCGTTAAACGAGATTTTACTGGATTACTCTTGTTTAATGCTGTATTTCTATTTTATAGTTTTGCTTCTCCTTACAGCAAGACCTAACCGTCTGTCTGAGTCTTTGCGACATCTACTTCTATTCTGATGGTAAGAGTTAGATTTACATGCACATACGTTTAAAAGGTTCTCGCGTAATCAAGACCAATTTTGGAACCACAGAGTGCTTCCGTGTAGAACACCGCAACGGTTTGTTTTCGCTGTTAAGAAGTGTTCACCAAGAAAATTACTCTCAGAGAATATTGTTCACTTTTTGTAGACTCTCCTCGATCTACCTACCTATTGTTCCCTTTTTGTTAGAACGTTTCTGAGGCCAACCAAACCTCTTTCGCTTGGAAGACCTCTTTTTGATAGAATTGTTCACTTTTTATTGATATTACGAAGTAATATCTATGAAAAAATCTTCAATATTTTTCAAATAGCATGGCTTGCTATAATAATCAGTAAGCGGCAAACTTGTTGCGCACGCTACAAATGAAGCGCTACTCACTTCCCACGACGCCCTGATGACGTCATCAGATACACTATGTACTTCACATGACACCCTGATGACGTCATCAGATACACTATATACTTCACATGACACCCTGATGACGTCATCAGATGCACTATATACTTTACATGACATCCTGATGACGTCATCAGATGCCCTATGTGCTTTACATGACACCCTGATGACGTCATCAGATGCACTATGTACTTTACATGACATCCTGATGACGTCATCAGATGCCCTATGTACTTTACATGGCACCCTGATGACGTCATCAGATGCACTATGTACTTTACATGACATCCTGATGACGTCATCAGATGCCCTATGTACTTTACATGACACCCTGATGACGTCATCAGATGCACTATGTACTTTACATGACATCCTGATGACGTCATCAGATGCCCTATGTACTTTACATGACACCCTGATGACGTCATCAGATGCACTATGTACTTTACATGACATCCTGATGACGTCATCAGATGCCCTATGTACTTTACATGACACCTTGATGACGTCATCAGATGCACTATGTACTTTACATGACACCCTGATGGCGTCATCAGATGCACTATGTACTTTACATGACATCCTGATGACGTCATCAGATGCCCTATGTACTTTACATGGCACCCTGATGACGTCATCAGATGCACTATGTACTTTACATGACATCCTGATGACGTCATCAGATGCCCTATGTACTTTACATGACACCCTGATGACGTCATCAGATGCCCCATGTACTTTACATGACATCCTGATGACGTCATCAGATGCCCTATGTACTTTACATGGCACCCTGATGACGTCATCAGATGCACTATGTACTTTACATGACATCCTGATGACGTCATCAGATGCCCTATGTACTTTACATGACACCCTGATGACGTCATCAGATGCACTATGTGCTTTACATGACATCCTGATGACGTCATCAGATGCCCTATGTACTTTACATGACACCCTGATGACGTCATCAGATGCACTATGTACTTTACATGACATCCTGATGACGTCATCAGATGCCCTATGTGCTTTACATGACACCGTGATGACGTCATCAGATGCACTATGTACTTTACATGACACCCTGATGACGTCATCAGATGCACTATGTACTTTACATGACATCCTGATGACGTCATCAGATGCCCTATGTACTTTACATGGCACCCTGATGACGTCATCAGATGCACTATGTACTTTACATGACATCCTGATGACGTCATCAGATGCCCTATGTACTTTACATGACACCCTGATGACGTCATCAGATGCCCCACGTACTTTACATGACATCCTGATGACGTCATCAGATGCCCTATGTACTTTACATGACACCCTGATGACGTCATCAGATGCACTATGTACTTTACATGACACCCTGATGACGTCATCAGATGCACTATGTACTTTACATGACACCCTGATGACGTCATCAGATGCACTATGTACTTTACATGACACCCTGATGACGTCATCAGATGCCCTATGTACTTTACATTACACCCTGATGACGTCATCTGATGCCCTATGTACTTCACATGACACCCTGATGACGTCATCAGATACACTATGTAGTTCACATGACACCCTGATGACGTCATCAGATGCACTATGTACTTTACATGACATCCTGATGACGTCATCAGATGCCCTATGTACTTTACATGGCACCCTGATGACGTCATCAGATGCCCTATGTACTTTACATGACACCCTGATGACGTCATCAGATGCACTATGTACTTTACATGGCACCCTGATGACGTCATCAGATGCCCTATGTACTTTACATGACACCCTGATGACGTCATCAGATGCACTATGTATTTTACATGACACTTTGATGACGTCATCAGATGCACTATGTACTTTACATGACACCCTGATGACGTCATCAGATGCCCTATGTACTTTACATGACACCCTGACTCAGACAGTAGCAGGCCCGGAGCGCAACCGATCCCGCCCCTCCCCGCCCACTGCGACCGAAACGCAGAGCAGTTGATATTCAATTTTGCGGTGCGTTTCGGTTGTGATTGCAACGTGCAGTGCGTTCACGTTGCTCTTCGGGCCACATGCGTTGACTGACGCGGGCATCTCGAAATCTGATGAATCAATTGGAACAAGGAAGAGCATCTGGGCTTCCTGCGATTTTCGAGCGAAATTCTCACTATTTCTCTTGTAGGGCTTGTAATTGATTTCCTCTTCTCCATTTGCGCTCAATATTCGACCATCCTAGAATTCACTATATTCTTCATATTTGTGCAATATTTGTATTCGAAAAAAACGTTGACATGACTTTCCGAACACAGTTTGCAAACATTCATGGAGGGAAAAAATGAGAAAAACAAATCGCTCGGATGTTCGAATTTCTTTTGATGTATATTTGAATTTATATTTCAATTTTAATGTTTGGAATGAATATGTGTCATGCATACTTTCCATTGTTGCTTTGAATCGTTCAAAGAGATCATTAGAAGGACTCTGAGAAAGGGTGGTTGTTATGAATACCTCATAATTTCAGGGAAATATACCTAATAGTCGGAGAAAATCAGGTGGAATCAGAAGATTAATGGGTGAAGTTGTGACGGAATCATAATTCTAGGCAGGGGAAAGTGTATTAAGCTGAAAGGTATTTCATAATCAGCAGTAGCTTAGAAAAGGAGTAATTAAGGGTCACATAAATCCAAGGAAATTCAGTTGGGTGGGGGAATTCGGTGAACGTGTGGAAATCGTTGGATTCTTCCTTGAAAAATCGATTAGCTTAAAGGCAGTGTTCACGATGATTTTTGTCCCCGAGTTTTTCACATAAAACAATGCGTTAGCCTTCAAGTGTTTCCAAAATTACGAAGAAACGGCGAGAAAAGCATTAAAACAGCGTATTTCAATGACATGTTTTCTCTGGCCTGGACTAGTTGTCCGGTTGGATAAACATGTTCATGGTGTTTGTCACCGTTGGAAAATGGGGCTTATCGAAAAGGTAACAATATTTTAGGCAGAACAGTTTTAGTTAGGGTCCCAAGGAAAGAACGGAGCAACAGATAGTAGAGAATTGCAAAGGACGGGTCCACAAAAGATTTCGTTGTCACAACAAACACTTCCTGTGATACTTAAGAGGCGGGGTGATACTTAAGGATTTCGCGTGCTTCTGGTGCGTTTTTCTCAATTTCTACGTCATTTTAGTTCTACCCGGGGGCCACCTGATCAATATAGCGAATAATCTCAAAACTGAAGATTATCGTGAACACTGCCTTTAAATGGATGCATGCGATAATCGATCAGCAAAGCATCTGAACCAAGTCGATGTATCGAATTTTGCAACTGTGTTGCTAAAATCGGCTTATAGAAAGCGCTCGGGGCGCAACCATGTACGCTGCATGATATACTGTGACGTCATCAGCCGAAAGTTGCGCTCAGGGCGCTGCAAGAATCAATCTCGTCGGTAGCACCCGGAGCGCAACGCATGCGGCCTGAATCGCAACATATGTGGCCCGGAAATTGCCAGATTTGTCACCCTGAGCGCAACATGGACGCGGCTCGGGGTGCATTCGGGGTGGGCTCAGGGCCTGCTATCGTCTGAGGACGTCATCAGATGCCCTATGTACTTTAGATGACACCCTGATGACGTCATCAGATGCCCTATGTACTTTACATAACACCCTGATGACGTCATCTGATGCCCTATGTACTTTACATGACATCCTGATGACGTCATCAGATGCCCTATGTACTTTACATGACATCCTGATGACGTCATCAGATGCCCTATGTACTTTACATGACATCCTGATGACGTCATCAGATGCACTATGTACTTTACATGACACCCTGATGACGTCATCAGATGCCCTATGTACTTTACATGACACCCTGATGACGTCATCAGATGCCCTATGTACTTTACATGACACCCTGATGACGTCATCAGATGCACTATGTACTTTACATAACACCCTGATGACGTCATCTGATGCCCTATGTACTTTACATGACACCCTGATGACGTCATCAGATGCCCTATGCACTTTAGATGACACCCTGATGACGTCATCAGATGCCCTATGTACTTTACATAACACCCTGATGACGTCATCTGATGCCCTATGTACTTTACATGACATCCTGATGACGTCATCAGATGCCCTATGTACTTTACATGACATCCTGATGACGTCATCAGATGCCCTATGTACTTTACATGACATCCTGATGACGTCATCAGATGCCCTATGTACTTTACATGACACCCTGATGACGTCATCAGATGCCCTATGTACTTTACATGACACCCTGATGACGTCATCAGATGCCCTATGTACTTTACATGACACCCTGATGACGTCATCAGATGCCCTGTGTACTTTACATGACACCATGATGACGTCATCAGACGCCCTATGTACTTTACATGACACCCTGATGACGTCATCAGATGCACTATGTACTTTACATGACATCCTGATGACGTCATCAGATGCCCTGTGTACTCTACATGACACCCTGATGACGTCATCAGATGCATTATGTACTTTACATGACATCCTGATGACGTCATCAGATGCCCAATGTACTTTACATGACACCCTGATGACGTCATCAGATGCACTATGTACTTTACATGACACCCTGATGACGTCATCAGATGCCCTATGTACGACACCCTGATGACGTCATCAGATGCCCTATGCACTTTAGATGACACCCTGATGACGTCATCAGATGCCCTATGTACTTTACATAACACCCTGATGACGTCATCTGATGCCCTATGTACTTTACATGACATCCTGATGACGTCATCAGATGCCCTATGTACTTTACATGACATCCTGATGACGTCATCAGATGCCCTATGTACTTTACATGACATCCTGATGACGTCATCAGATGCCCTATGTACTTTACATGACACCCTGATGACGTCATCAGATGCCCTATGTACTTTACATGACACCCTGATGACGTCATCAGATGCCCTATGTACTTTACATGACACCCTGATGACGTCATCAGATGCCCTGTGTACTTTACATGACACCATGATGACGTCATCAGACGCCCTATGTACTTTACATGACACCCTGATGACGTCATCAGATGCACTATGTACTTTACATGACATCCTGATGACGTCATCAGATGCCCTGTGTACTCTACATGACACCCTGATGACGTCATCAGATGCATTATGTACTTTACATGACATCCTGATGACGTCATCAGATGCCCAATGTACTTTACATGACACCCTGATGACGTCATCAGATGCACTATGTACTTTACATGACACCCTGATGACGTCATCAGATGCCCTATGTACGACACCCTGATGACGTCATCAGATGCCCTATGTACGACACCCTGATGACGTCATCAGATGCCCTATGTACTTATGTTCAAAATGTTCAAATGTTCAAAGTACAATGTTCAAAATTTGATGGACCGCACTATTGATTATACCGAAAATGGGAATAAATCTTCGTCAAGTGTGCACACATACAAAACCGATATGAAGTGAATCGTCGTAGTTTATAAAGTTCCTGAGCCGTTTTAGAAATATATCATTCTGCGTATGTGAGACAGTATAGCGCACCACTTGCGATGACGGCATCCTATTCACTCATGTCGCACGGTGCTGTAAATGCTTCATATGATGTGCTCATCACTCTTTACACGAGGCACACTGCACATCAAGCGCTACTCAAATTTCACGACGCGGCCCACGCTCTGATGGGAGCGCATCACGCGGCGCACACTCCCCACAAAGCGCTACCCACTTTCTATGACGCGACAAACGCTCCAAATTACGCCTTAACTATTTTCCACAATATCCTGCTGATGTCAACTGAGTGTCTATTTTATGATTTTTTTTGAGATCTATGGTGATTTATCGATCTTCGCTGTGATCGGGCAATGGTTTTCAGTTTTTAACAAAATGCAAATCTAACGCGTTTACGCATTAACGGGTTAACGCGGTTTTTCTGGAAATTAACGATTAACGCTTAACGAAAATTGAATTTTCCAATAACGCACACCCCTGGCATCTAAGCAGTTCGTATTGATTGCACCACTCGCCTAGTAAAAGGGCTGTGTCAATGTCGGGGGACCACCACGTTTCGGTGAGAGCAAAAAAACTGATTTTCGATTGACGCAACAGGAAGTGGAGACCATCAATGTTTCTTATATTCGAACATATATTATATAAAGTACACACTAGACACGTATCCAAAATCCGCCGAGATGTTACTGTGCTTCACTGGGTCAAACTCCGGTCCCCAATTGCGTCTCGACACGCTTTGCGGCCGCGCGCTTTCGAGTCGGAAGAGTTTCCAGCGCCGCAGCTGCCCATCTTTTGACTCTAGGTGGGTTTTAGAAACTGAAAACCAAAAAAAATTGAAGAAAACTGTATAAAAAAGCCATATCGAGTCGGCTTTGAAGCTGGAAACCCGATTGACTCGAGGGCGTGCAGCCGCAAAGCGTGTCGAGACGCGATTGCGGACCGAAATTTGGCCCAGATAAGCACAGTACATGTTTAAAGAGGCTTCAGTATAACCAGTGTTAATTGGAGTTCATAACGAAATAGATCTGGATAGCGCAGTTTTTGCATATCACTCGACAGCGATCGACAGTTCAGGGTGGCGAAACTGTGGCTTGTAACCAAAGACTCCATGAACTCCCTAGGTACGGATCCTAAGGTGTTATGGACCAGAGGCCTTGGTGTGCCGGACGGCGACACCTTTATGCAATGTGCGGGGTACTTTCGCGATATAGTTGTGCACGCTATATCGCTCGAACGTTCCCTGTGTACACTCAAACGTCTGCTGGGTTCAGTAGAAGCAGGGGCACCAACGAGCAGGTACCAATAGACTTGTATACACACCCCCTATTTCCATGCACCATTTGCTGCTTTGCAGGAAACCCGCCTCAAGGATAGACCCGTCATCAGCGTCGGAGAGTACACCATCTACTGCGGTAACGCTGACGATAGGAGAGTGGGAGGCTGTGCAATAGCTGTAAGGAAGGATTTCAATGGTATGGTCAAGGAGTTCGGCTCAACGTCGTGTCGGAGTGCATTCGTACGACTGCGGGATCACAGAGGATTCAATCTGTGGATAGTGAGTGCTCATGCGCCCACTGAAACCGCCGAAGACAATTCGAAGGATGCGTTTTATGAGGAACTAAATACGTTGCTGGCCAGGATACCTTGTCAACATGCTGTTGTCGTAGGGATTGACGCAAATGCGAAGATGGGACTTGATCAGGAACGGTCCGCCTTGTCGACTTTTGTGAACGCAGTGGTCTGATTATTGCATCGACATTCAAGAGGAATCATCGCCGCCATCAGCTTACGTGGCAGGGACCAACCCAGCTATCTCCAGAAGAGCAGCGGAAGCGGAAGATGACAACATTGAAACTACAGCTTGACTATGTCCTGACGAGGAATATTCCAGTATCGGACATTCGAAGATCTAGAGCTGTGTGGGATGTCGCATTCAATTCGGATCACCGTCCTGTTCTGTTGAACTTCACTGCGAGGATTCATAAGAGGAAACGAGGGGCTCAGCCTCTCCGCAGGATTGACATGACAAGTCTCAGAGATGAAGAGTGCAGAAGGAATTTTCGACAACGCGTTTCAATTCACATCGGAGCACGGACTAAGAAGAAACTTTGCGACGCGGATTCTTTGGTCAAGTGCATCCAAGACGGCTTCGAGAGAGGCACTCCCGGTTGTACAGCCTAAGAGGAAGTTCGCCTACGTCTCAGAAGAAACAACATCTACCTACAACAGAGTATGTGCTCTCCGAACTGCAGGAAACTTCGTGGAGGAGAAGCGTCTGAGGAGGAAGTTGCGTCGGCAGCTTCAAAGTGACCGCGAGCGAGAGTGGACGTGTAGAGCTAAGGAGCTCGAGAAGGCTTGGGAGGAGAAGAATCCGAGGAAAGCCTACACGTTGCTGCGACAGTATAGCGGGAAGATGAAGAGATGTTCTCCTGTCTTGAACACTACCAATGGAGTTGCAGTTGGTGATGCGACGCAGTCAATATGGAAGGATTACTTAAGTTCACTACTGAATCGTTCAGCGCCATCAGTACCTGAGCTCCCGCATGTTCAGAGAGCACATTACGATGTCAGTGAGGAACCGCCGACTGAGTCTGAAGTTTTGGATTGTGTCCGGAAAATGAAGATTGGAAAGGCTGGTGGAGATGACAACATCACTGCTGAAATGCTGAAAGCTCTTCCTCCGTCTGGGATTCGTGAAATGACCAACACCATCCGTGCTATATGGATGAGCGAAAGGATACCCGATTCGTGGAGACATGCAACCATCGTACCTCTTCACAAGAAGCTATCCGTCACGGATCCTAAGAACTACAGAGGAATCTCTCTACTTCGTGTCATGTACAAGGTTTTAGAAAGTATCATTCTCGAGCGACTTATCAAACATCGTGAAAGAACGACCAGAGATGAGCAAGCCGGTTTTCGACCTGGAAGATCGACCATCGACCAAGTGTTCGTCGTGAGAAGAGTAATTGAATCGTGGCAGCGGTATTCAAAGCCATTACAGCTTGCTTTTTTGGAGTTTGAAGCCGCGTTCGACTCTCCTCATCGTGATCGATTGCTCAATGCTCTGCGAGCAGATGGAGTCCCGGAAAAGTATGTTCGGTTAATCGAGGACATGAACAAAGGAACAACAGCAGCAGTTCATACACCTGTCGGATTTACGTCAGCTTTCGAGGTGAAAACAGGAGTAAAGCAAGGAGCCGTTGCAGGACCTTTTCTTTTCAACTTCGCCGTTGAGGACATCATGCGTAGAGTTGCAGAACAGTTTCCTGCGGATGTGATCCTAACACCATCAGGACGCTCCCTTGTCGACCTGGAGTACGCCGACGACATCGTGTTATTCGCTGAAAACAACGCAAAACTGCAAATGATTGTGAACCTCGTCTCGAAGTATGCCGCAGCCTATGGACTTCGTCTTCGTCCTGACAAATGCAAGCAGATGTGGGTCTCTCAGAGGCCTTCAGCGGGAGTTTGTGTGGACGGACAACGTAGCGAACTGGTGGACGATTTCTGTTATTTGGGCTGTTTGCTGAAGAACGATGGTAGTTATGCAGCGGATATTTGACAACGATGTGCAAAAGCTACGCCTGCATTTCATTCTCTAACCAAGTGTTTGTGGTCTACCACCATCGCGAAGGAAGTCAAGTTGCGCGTCTACCTATCCGCTATTCGCCCTATCATGATGTACGGATCGGAGACGTGGGCAGCACCGAAGACGCAGATGGAAAGGTTGAATTACACGGAGAGGAAGCTTTTTAGGCATCTGCTTGGATATTTCTGGCCGCGTGTATGCCATAACGAAGACCTTTACAAGGAAATCGACGCAGTACATCAACGCTTGACGCGAGGGAGGTGCCAGCATCTCCTAACGCCATCTCAAGCAGCAATGGAAAGTCGACTTCGACTGCTCGGGCATATACTAAAAAGAACGCCGGATCGTCTCGTACAACACGCTTTAAGAATGCTTCCAAATCCTGTCTGGAAACGGCCACCTGGGCGTAGGCGAAAGTTCTGGACGGATGTGGTTAAAGAGGATTTGAAGTCACTCGGCATCGAAAGACAGTTCGGGCGCGATGTTTCGTTTCGCAGAAAATGGAATAGTGACAGCTGGATGGAATGTGCTCAAATTGTGGCTGAAGACCGTGAAAAATGGACACGGGTGACTACTAGGACGGCACACCTCGGTGAAGATGCGGAATGACCGCGTCAGGCGAAAGCCAACCGATTAAGTCAAGTAAGTCAAACAAAATAGGTGCAAAAGTCGTCGGCTCTTATGAACAGACCACTGACATGAAGACTTTAAGCCCTGCTAGGCATCAAACTGGAGGGATGAGAAGCTGGCAAAACAAGTTCAATGAGTCTAGGATAGATACTACGACGCGATCCAATGCAAAAAACAGTGGCTGGGCTGCAGTCGATCGACAAAAAGTCAATAATTTCATACACACAGCTCCAATCGTGACCAACTCTTGAGGAAGATTTGAAATCCCGACTTTCGGGCACACCTGTGATTACAACTTGACGAAAACGCTCAACTTCTTCAAACGACACATTTTCGTACTACTTTTAGAAGAAGACTGACTCGAAACAACAAGTGTATGAGCTTGCAAATTTGATCTTCAGCTCCTCGTTTTTTGACACATATGTCTTCTCTGAACAAAACTGTCTATTCATATCGAGAACGATTTCAAGTTGCTTCTTACTCTCCATTAGGCAGCCGAGAGTTGTTCTGACGCATAGCAAAATCGAATCGTCATTCAGGAGCTTTGCAGCAGCACTGTTGAACTCGGTTTGTGATTGTTCGGATTGCTGAAAGTTCAGGCTTCGTTTCAGAATACCATCAGTAAAGAAAATAGGGGTTTCCCTTGACATCTTGCGACCACCACAGAGAATTGATCGACTCACGAACAGAGGAACAGCGAACATAGTTCTGTGCAGACGACATGGGATAGAGATTCACTCTGGCATCCGCTCGCGTGTAGCCCTATACAAGCTCACATGTTGCCCAGTTACACCTGGGCGACAAGTCATTTTTCTGGGGCGCGAAGGGGAAAGTGTGGAGCAATAGTGTGCATTTGTGCGCGCAAAACCACTTGTAGCCCCACTCAGCACCTAGTCGCCCCGCAAAATCACTTGTTGCCCCGCAAAATCGCTTGTTGCCCCGCAGGATCACTTGTTTCCCTAAAAAAAAAATTATTGCTCGGAATCATCATTTGACCGTTCGGGCCCCAGAGTTTAATCATGGATTCCGTCCATCCTCTGAGCACCTTTCTCTCCTCAAACCTTTCTTCCTTCTTCTTCTTCTTCTTCTTCTTCTTCTTCTTCTTCTTCTTCTTCTTCTTCTTCTTCTTCTTCTTCTTCTTCTTCTTCTTCTTCTTCTTCTTCTTCTTCTTCTTCTTCTTCTTCTTCTTCTTCTTCTTCTTCTTCTTCTTCTTCTTCTTCTTCTTCTTCTTCTTCTTCTTCTTCTTCTTCTTCTTCTTCTTCTTCTTCTTCTTCTTCTTCTTCTTCTTCTTCTTCTTCTTCTTCTTCTTCTTCTTCTCCTTCTTCTTCTTCTTCTTATTCTTCTTCTTCTTCTTCTTCTTCTTCTTCTTCTTCTTCTTCTTCTTCTTCTTCTTCTTCTTCTTCTTCTTCTTCTTCTTCTTCTTCTTCTTCTTCTTCTTCTTCTTCGCAGAACGTGTCCATACCACCGCAGTCGAGCTTCGCGGAGCTTTTCAGCAATTGGAGCGACTCCAAAACGCGTCGAATGTCATCGTTCGTGATGTGATCTAGCCGCAACATTTCCGTCTCCATTACACCGAGTTCACATTCGACGTCCTTCGTTCTTCGACTTCGAGCGATCGGGCATTTCTTTATGACATAGCACCCCAGACATCGAACGTCACTTTGACCACGCTGCTGCCAAGCGAGAGACAACTTCGAAACTTAGGCTGCGATCAGATGCGATCGTCGGTCTTCTCGAAGACTTCAGCGCGCGGTAGCTCAATTCCGTCGACCTTTCTTGACTCCTGTTCATTTGTGTTCGTGACCAGATATTCCATTTTCTTGACATTGAGACGTAATCCAAAGCGAGACAGCCGATTACTCCACGAGTGAAACTGTCGCTCAAGCTCAGCCTATTCTTCAGATGCTAGCACCACGTCATCAGCATACAACTGCAACCATGGCACTGGTTTGTGCAAGTCTAGTGCAACAGTATTCATCACAAAAACAAAAAAAAGCGGGACAGAACAGATTTTGGATGGACATCAACAAAGATGGAAAACTTGGACGATGCCACGGCTGCTGCTCGAACACGACTTTTTAGATCGGCGTAAAAAATCTTGACCTAATCAATGAGCTTTCCTGGGACACCAAGCTGCTGCGAAGCGAACCATATCACTTTTCGATACTCTCCATAACACCAGAAGAAAATCACGAATGATTCGGGAATCGGCACTTTTCGAATATTCGGTGTTTCGAACAATTCGGAAATTTTTCACTCTTCAAATATTCGATTTTCCGATTAATTCGGAAAATGGCCTTTTTTGAATATTTGGCTTTTCGAATGATTTGAAGTCGGCTTCTTCAATCGAATGATCAATTTACGAATCATTCGATTCGGCCGAAGTATAGTACCTACTCTCATAAAGTTTTTTGAAGAGTTTTTGAGAAAAATTCGGCTCAAAAATGGCGATCGGGGGCAATCTACGGTGCTCAACACGAATCTCGAGTCCGTGTGTCGAAATTCTGTGGTTTGCTGTAGGTTACGGTAGGTGCCGTGCCTTTTAGGCGGCAAAACCTACACTAGCATTTCAAAAATCGACAACTGGACGTTAGATTCGTATTAAAAACCCCGAATAGCCCCCTTATACGGATTTTGGATCGAATGTGAGACTTTGACAGAATTACCATATATTACCATAATCTACCGTAATCTGTGAAAAACCGATAAACGGACACCAGATTCATGCTCAGCACTCGAAATAACTTCCCGAGAAGCAATTCGAGCCATATCTATCGTAGCATTCCGTGAATCGTCAACAGTCGCGATTTGCCATCAAACTTTCCGTAAAAGAACTTTGAACTAATTAAGTCGAAAACTTCGGAAAATTGACACATGAACCCTAAAATCGTGATCAGCGCCTCAAATAACAAAACTGAGAGGATAAAAATCCCGAACATTACTAATACGCCTTCAGAGCCCTCTAATTAATATGAATAAACTCCCAACCGGAAATCCGTACGAATCCAAAACGATATCAGTCTGTGCCAAGTTCGGAAAATGTGCCATCACCCAAACTTTGCTCAGGGAGTAGTCTTGGGCGCTGAACCCATTTGTGAGGTCCGCTTCCAAATTCTTCGAAGACTGATGCGCATTTTGTTAAGTACAACAGGTACGCAAAATTGGCGAAAAACGTCTATAACATTTTTTAAGTGTGGTGAAGACAATAATCGGATTCTACGCTAAAAAGGGTTATAGAAAAGTATCTTATTCGGAATGGACATGCTGACTAAAAGTGGTTGCGTTGTGAGCCTCAATGGGCAAGATTTAATAAAAGGGAAGTGGGGAAAAAAAGGAGAAATAAGGAGAAGGCCAGGAGAGAAAGATAAGACGCGGACGCACGCGCCGCGACCGCACACCACCTGCTAGGCCTCCTCCACCCCGGCGCTAGCTGGGGCGAGACAATCCACACAATCCTGACAGAAATTTTGTGGGCAATGCCCACAGTTTTTTGTGGACACTCGACCCTTGCCGGCGCGACAATGTAGAACGTCCAGCACCGACGACAAAAGACGCGAAACTAGCCACGCCCTCCGGGGCAACACGCGAGCGAATGCCAGAGCAGGAGGACGACAGACGGAGGAAGAATCAGCAGCGGTATTGTTGAGATTAGAACCGCGAAGTGACAGCTTAATATGGTCGAAAATTAATCTCAAAGTCGAAAATTGAAACGTACGACTGAGCGAGTGTCAAACCGACCACCCACCACGGGCGCAATTGTTTTTTGAGTAGGTACATGGACAGAATAGCTTCGTTCTATAAATCAGAAAGCACTCAATATCAATCACCAGTAGCAACAAAAATCGACTTGGCTTTATGCCAATTGTAGCTTTTTCGATATACTGCCGTTTTTCAGCACTGAACTCAACAGGAACCGAAATTTTGCGTTCAGCACATCTCAACAGAAAACCAACTTGGAGAGAACTGGATACAGGTAAAATTTGTTTTGCTCCCCCCATACCCCCGAAAATGAAGTATAGGGCTTTAGATATGACTCGCTTGGGGTGGCGAACGTTTAGGCCGGAACCGGGGTAAAGACGCAGAAGAAGCTATTTTGCCTACTTGTCAACAAATAAGATTATCACACAAACTTGTGGAGTCAAAAGCCTTAGATATGACAGGAATAACGCCTAAAACTGAAAAGGGTGCAACATTATCGTAAATTCTCAACTTGTAAGCAGTTTTGCACCCCCTGTCTTCTTTGTCTGCGCTCTAGCTCTTCGGCCTCAACGTCCCACACCGGCTTGGGAGCAACGTTATGAACAAAGCGGTTTCAGTATGTTTTTTCTGAGGTCTTTAGCACAGAAATACGGCCGCCGAAGGGAGGAACAAACAGGGCCTAATTCCAATGAATCAAAAGCCCTCACCCTGCTCTTCGTACTTTTTTTAAGGGCACTGTTCGCGATAAACTTCATCCTCGAATTTTTCATGACAAACGCTTCTCGTGGCTCTCAGAAGCAGAACAGCGTCGAAAAAAACGGGACGAAGAGCTACCCAGGAGCCGCAAAACGGCTTAGAATAGTGGGCAAACCCCGCCGCTATGGGGAAGTCCCGCCTCTTCCCGCCCCTCGACGTGAACAAAGGAACACTCGAAATCGTGAGTTGAGCGATGGTTTCCGATCAAAAGCCCCGTTCTTCTCTTCATTCTCAACTTCTCTCTTTACTCAGGTCAGCTCGCATACATTGGATGCAAATGGCGGAAGTTACAAGCCTCGGACAACTCGTCCACCATTTTCCCTAGCTCAAATTTCGAGGGACCATAACTCCATTCCCAGAAGGTCTTGTACGATTCCAGAAGCATCATTGGAATCAGATTGGGACCGGTTTCAAGATAGGCAAAAAAACAGAAAAGTGATTTTTATCGCGAACAGTGCCTTTAAAGGCAGTGTTCACGATGAAAAAAGTTTTCGAAATTCCACTAGGATTGGGTAGTGGAGGGACACTCTGTAACGTTAACGTCGAAAGAACGCATGAAAACGAGCCAGGAAGAGCCCCAGAAGAGCTCGAAGTTGCAACTTCGAGCGCATTGAAAACCCCAAAAGCGCATCACACGCCCACCGACGTGAACAAATGAATGCTCGAGATCGTAAGATGAGCGATAATTTTCAATCATTAGCCCCGTTCTTCCCTTCATTCTCAGCTTCTCTCTTTACTCAGGTCAGCTCGCATAGATCGGCTGCAAAAGACGGAAGTTACAAGCCTCGGACAACTCGTCCACCATGTTTCCATAGCTCAATCTTTGAGGGACCATACCTGCGTTCACAGAAGGTCTTGTATGATTTCAGAGACACCATTGGAATCAGCATGGGGCCGTTTTCAAGATAGGCGGAAAAACAGAAAAACGATTTTCATCGTGAACACTGCCTTTAAAGAAAGGGTTCCATTTTGTCTCTGCCGCTTGCAGATTTCCGGATTTAAATGCATACAAACTGCAGTAGCCACATTCGCCGAAAAGATAGATGCACAGTTTTTCCATGATGTGAAATATCTTGCTGAACTTTTTTTGATCAGCTAGCGGGAAACTAGCGATTGTGAAGCTGTGGAACGGTAAGAATCTTCTCAAATGTGTGGAGGATTTTCTGTGATTGGCGCTAACTCTAACTACATAGGTGGGTCTTGTGGCAACATTTTTGGAAGGCGATTTCAAACAGTTTTTGTAACGTTTTGTGCCCAGATTTCTTGTAATTGATCTAGTAAAGTTTTGATTTCTTGAGTAAGTTGGTTTGCTGATTGAAAGTGGTTCTTACAGCCTATCAAGTGCTCTGGAAACTTTTACCGTACCCTATAGAACAAAGCAAACGCAAAAACTATCGAAGTTCGGCTGCTTGTACTTATTATGTGGTCATGATGTACAGTCAGGGGTCTGATTATTTCAAACTTGCTTGCCAAAGCCAGCGCTTGCGTCTACTTTATACAAATTTGCGACCGTATCGAGCATCTCGAGTTGTTACCACCGATGACCGATTATTACCGATTACTATTACCGATTGAACCGATTATTTTTGGAAATATAATACACGTAAGAAAGAAAGAAGAGAAGAAAGAAAAAGAGAGTTGGAGACTTCAACATAGAATTAATGAGACAGTCCAGTATTTGGTTTACCGTCTAGATATCAAATTTACAGCTACAGCGCCAGGGATCAGACGTCGCAAATTGACTATGGCTCTTCATCCATCAGTGCTACTGAAGAGTCGTATTCAGCGTTAGGGTATGGGGAGAACACTCAGTACGTGCAACCTGATGGAATCGATCCTTACGGTGAAGAAGAATCTCATAATGAAGGTTAGTCCGACTCTCAACAAAGCAGTTTTGAATTTCTCTTTCCAGAGCTCGTCGATAGAGATTGTGAATCATCTCATTATGATGTTCGTAGTCCTCAGCCTCTATCCGACAGCCCATCGCAGCAAGCTCAACTTCTTGCGGCTAGAAGGCGTCTCAATGCTGCCAATCGTCGTCTTGTTCGAACCAGGGCCAACATTCGAAGATTACGAACACAGGTAGCTGTATCGCGTGCTCGCGCTCAAACAGCAGTGCAGGTTGCTAGTGCCCGTCCAAACATTAACGTGAATCCAGGAAATCTAAATGTGAGAGTAAACGCAAATCCTCAGACCACTAACGTTAACAAAAATGATCTCGATACCGATCAGAATAACAAACAGTCAGCAGGAGCGCGAATGCATTCACCATCAATCGAAAGGAACACATTTTTGCCAGCACAAGCATTCGAAAAACCTCCTCATCAAATGCTCCTGAGAATGTCTCCAACTTCACTGCAAGCATCGTCATCGTTCCAACTGGGAAACAAGGGCGCAGTGGGAGTTTCATTGTCAAATCTTCAGTGGCGTGTTCTGAGAGACAGACCACCAAATTACCCAGCATACCGCTCTCTATGGCGGAATCGGAAACCTTCCGAAGTTCGTACTATCGTCAGTATCGGCCCCCCTGGTCAACAACCTCCACTGCAGTGGATCGACGATAACGATACGAGCATGCAGCAGATATTACATTCATAGGTCAATGCTAACTATATCAGTACATGTATGATTTTCTCCCAATAAACGAGATTCTTTAAAATTGTGTAGTCTATCGGCAGATATGTACTTATTTCATAAGGTCAGCCACTTTAAGAATCTGTGGCCTCGAAGAAGCTTTGGCCATACGGTCTCGCCCCTCTTTCTCTGGAATTCGCTGAGTACTACTCTCGCATCAAGACAGGATCACCGGCCGGGTTACGAGAGTAGTATTGAAAAAAAGGGGCGGAGTTCTCGCAGCATATCCGGCCCTGCGTGCCCTATATGCTGCCGATATGGATTCGTGGCTAGCAGCAATGTAGCAGCGTATTTGCTCAAGTTTCATCTCCTGCTTTGCGGCACATGCTGCTTTGAGCGCAGCATATGCTGCGGCAATGGATTCTTGGCTATCAGGCGCACGACAGCATATGCAACGGATTCTTGCAGCATATGCCGTGCAATGGATTCTTGGCTTTCAGGCGCAAGCCAGCATATGCTGCGGACTCTCGCAGTATATGATGCTGCAATGAACAATTATCTCTTGGCATCTAGAAGCCGGATGCATCAACGCTCCGGGTTGGGGCAGGGTAGTCGGAGTCTTCGAAGATCTGTAGATCACAAAATCAATAGTGCCCCTGCTCTGTGCTTCGCTTGCCCAGCCGCCCAGCTAGAACGCTGGGCGGCTGGGGAAGCGAAATACATTGCAGGGGCACGATTGATTTTGTGATCTACGGAGATCTTCAAAAGCGCCGACTACCCTGCCCCTGCCCCAACCTTGCGCATTGATGCATCCAGCCCTGGCGCACGGCAGCTTTTGTCGCGGATGCTCTAGGCAAAATCTGTAGCCCTTAGGTTCTGCTCAGGTGTGGTTGGCGTCGTGCTGCGGCTATGAAACAGAAAAACACTCTCAAAAAAGCTTCTGTAAGGCTTATTAAATTATTACCAACAGAAAAATATTGCACTGTAACTTCCTACACTGGCATGGGGCCTGACTGTGGGAGAACATTAACAGAAAAAACACAGTAACGGAGAGATCACAAGAGATCTTATCTTCAGTCATGGAGAGCAGAGACAAACACATAAAGACAAAAAATGAATAACTGCCATCATCAAGAAAAGCAGTCTTCTAAACATTCGTGCTCCTGCGGCCCATTGTGACATCGCTTGAATTTTGGGTGGCTGAGGCTTACAATGCGGCCTTCTTCTAAAATCGAGACGGAGGGCGTTTTTAGGCTGAAATTCTTCCAGAAAAGTGTAAGTGTAAACCTACCGGGGCAGGAACAAGCTCGTCGTTTCGCAGAATATAGGAGCAGGCTCGTCGTCTCGCAGAATATACAAATTCGAGATTTTCAGGGCAACATGCTTAAAAAATCGTCCACTACCCCAAGTCTCAGAGCCCATTACAGTGCACCATTATGCCGGGATCATACTTCCCGCGACCAGCGACGGCGACAGTGCATATCACATTGCGTCGCGTCGCTGGTCGTGGGAAGTATGATCTCGGCCTAAGAACGTTTTGACATGATAAGTCCGGTGACAAAACATGTCAAAACCTTAGAGCGAAATCGACTTCTGACGATTACCGGAATGTGACAACCGATGTGGCTCGAAACGCTCCTCTGCAGTTTATTTTGAGTGCAGAGCACGAAGCTTATGTCAGTTTATCGAATTGAGACAGTTTACGGTAGATTACGAAGGGCATATGATAGTTTAGTCAAAGTCTCAGATTTGATTAAAAATTTCTATGTGGGGTTATTTGAGGTGCTGAATACGAATCCGATAAACATTTTTCGATTTTCTACTTGTTGAGGTAGTTTTTGCCCCCTAAATAGCACGGTACTTACCGTACCCTACAGTAAACCACGGAATTTTGACAAACGGACTGCAGGGCTTAGGCCATTGGTATACTTCAGCGACAGCCGGTCGCCGCGCGCTTTTGCGTACTGACATTTCCGCACACGCGCATCTGCACAGTAAACAAAAAAAATCGATTATAGTCATGTCATCATAGCCTGTATGGGATTCCGTGATATTTCCAAATGTTTTCACTTTCTGTCTCAATATGATCATCAATTTATTCGTTTTATTTATCACTGCTTTTAGTTGGTATGTAGTTGGGGTAGCGGAAATACTAGAAGTTGTAATAGAAGAGGCATAATACGTGGTCTTAGGATATAATCCATGCATTCGACAGCCTAGAAAAATGTATAAATAAAAAGTACGATTTATAATTAATCGAATGAGATAATGACAACACATAAACACCCAATTGGAAAAACTGCAACTAAACAGCTAAACCAAAACGTACAAAACTATAATGTCTTTTGATGTCACCATACTGTGCATGATATGCCTAAAATCATATGAAACAGCGTGAAATAGATGAATCTGTGGAGTCCAGGGGAGCTAGCGACAGCCCGTCGCTGTGCACAGCACAGCACAGCAACGGGCTGTCGCTGTGGCGACGGAGTATACCAGGGTTACGTCACTGAGAACTATGACACCCCTCAGCGACCTGTTTCGGCGACGGTCGCAAACTGATCCTGCGGCCGACCCTGCCATAGCGCTGGTGCTGGTCCCGACACGATGAGTGATAGTTGTCGAAACCTGTCACTGCAGCGACAGAAAGTATATCAATGGCCTTAATGACATTGTTCACCCGCGTGCGCACTCATCGCGTTCCGGTGGGTGTCGCGCGCGCGGAGAGCGCTAAAAAGCTATCACCTTTTAATGTAGTCTTCAGCGCTTTAAACGGCTCTGGTTTGTGACATGAAATGCACACAGGAAAGAAAATTATGCTCCAGGACATGCCACTTTGTTTGGTTTCACCTAAAAGCGAGGATGCCGCGTTGCCGCATATCTCGTCGCGCGCGACGCTCACCGACCGCGCGCGAAGCTACCGACCGCTTTCCAGCACGCACGGGTGAGCGATATCCGCCCCCCCCGTACTACAGATTCGTGTTCAGCACCCTGTACTACCCGTACAAACAAGTTTTGAGACAAGTCCGGATTTTTTTTACATCCTAGAAACTCCATGGCGGCTACACTTACCTTGCCGCGAGGCCTGGAAAAACGCCCATAACTCCATTCAGTGTGAGTCTAGGCAGCTGCGATGACCAAATTCGCACTTTACATCCACAAATGAAAAAGTTCATTTCATCTGGAATAGCCACTTTGACCAATCGGAGCTCCCTTGCGAAATAGCATTCCTACGAGCATCAATTATAGGACTCAGATTAGCGAAAGCAACCATCGAGAACAAACAGGAAACGAGAGTGAAACAAGCACCAAAAGCCTCAGTGGAAACAATTGCTAAAATTATACGCGGGATAAGATTTCAAAATGAATGCCGCAGCCGCCGCAAACCAGCTACGCGCCGCGGTTAGCGATAAAGCGCGCCAACCCGCTAAACCCACTAAAATTCTTTCACTGCCAAATCTGAGGGAGGAGTAGCCAAGGAAAAAAAGAACCTTTTTTTTTCTATGACAAATTTCAAAAAAAACGAAATATGCCCAAATCGGATGCCATAGCAGTCCTCCCCGCTGCTGCGATAGCACCCCGATTCGCTGTAATAGCCGAAGAGTTAATACCAAACGAGCTGAAACTTACCTTCACAAGAAGATGAAGGACGTAATGAATAGTAGACTTAGGTGGGGAGGCGTATAGTCGCATTTTCGCGCTTGAATTGAATTCAAACGCTTCTTGAACCTCGCCGCCGTGTTTGTGCGTGCGCTCGCGCTTCGGGAACTTCGCAGGATAAGGCTGCTGTGTGCGCGGAATATGCTGTCATCTACAGCACCTACGCAGCATATACTGCCTGGTATGCTGTTTGCGTTTCATATCGTCGACCAATGATGATTGAGTGGGCGTACCCTCAGTATATGCTGCTATGACCCTGCAACTCGGAAAAGAGGCGGAACCTACGAGAGTGGTATTCAGCGAGTTCCAGAGTTGTTGAGCCATACGAGTTGAAACACGTTCGAACGTATTGCTGAAAAACATCGACTGCTTTCCGCCTTACACGGTCACCTCGCATCTGCGCCGGTTTGTTTCGTCCTAGTAGTCAGCCTTGCCCAGTTTTCACGGTCCTTAGCCAGAATTTCAACACATTCCATCCATTGGCCGCTATTCCATTAACTTCAAAGTAAAACTTCGCGTCTAAAATGCTTTTCAATTCTTCATAATTCTAAATGCTTCTTCACCACCGCAACTGTCCAAATGCTTCGCCTATGTCCAGGCGGCCTTTTCCAGACAGGACTCGGAAACATCCTTAGAGCGTGTTGAACAAGACGATCTGGTGGTTTCTTTAAATATGCCCAAACAAACGAACACGACCTTCCGTTGCCGCTCAAGACGGTATTGAGAGAAGTTGACATGTACCTCGTGTCAAGCGTTGATGTAATGCGTCGATTTCGTTGTGAGATCCTCGTTAAGGCATATCAGCAGTATCCAGGCCTCTCAACAGCTTTCTCTCCGTGCAATCCAGCCTTTCCATCTGTGACATCAGTATTGCCCACCACAAAGGCTTGCTTAGAGAATTGAATGCAGATCTAGCTTTCGCACATTATTGCTGAAGATGCGCTGAATAACTACCATAGTTTTTTTTTGGAAAACAGCCCAACTCACAGAAATCATCCAAAAAATAAACACGTTGTTTGTCCAGACAAGCTCCCTTTAAAGGCCTCTAAGAGATTCACATCTGTTTGTATTTGTCGGGGCGAAGGCGAAGCCAATAGGCTGCGGTATACTTCAGAACAAGATTCACAATCCCTCGCAATTTTTCATTCTTATCAGCAAATAGCACAATGTCGTCGGCGTATGTACTCCATGTTTACAAGGAAGCGTCCTGATGATGTTAGTACCACCTCCGCAGAAAACTGTTCTGCAAGACTACGCAGGATGTCATCAACGGCGAAATTGCATAGAAGAGGTACTGCTAGAGCTCCTTGCCTCAAAGGCACGGTTCTCGATAAAATCAGTTGTTGTGCTATCCCCATGGAATGGTAGATCTGGCCATCACAAAAGTGAAAATAAGTAAGAAATTGGAGAAAATTCGTTCAGGAACAAGTTATTGCTTGGTGTCCTCCCGCCCCCAATTATCGAGATCTGTGCAAAAGCCTGCTTTGTCAACTTTTATTTTGCATCTAAATTGAATTCTGAGCATTTCTGAGGACTACTGACTACTTTAGCAGCAACATAAAAGGCGGATAAACAAGAATTAATGGAAATCTCATTAATTAGGGGGCCGGCCGACACCGGTAATTAGCCGTTATGCTTTGTTTTTGAGCGTTTTTCCCGCGAATTTTTGGACTTTTCACTTGTTTTTACTTTTGTGATGGACAAATCTACATTTCCACGTGGAGAGCTCAAAAGTCGTTTTTTTCGCGAACCATGCTTTAGTTAATCCTGATTTCACCTCAAAAACTGACTCAAAGGCAGTGTTCACGATGATTTTCGTTCCCGGGTTTTCCGATCAAAACAATGCCTTGGCTACCAAGTGTTACTAAAATTACGAAGAAACGGCGAGAAACGCATTAAAACGTCATATTTCAGTGACATTATTCTATAACATGGACTAGATGTCCGGTGGTATGAACATTTTCACGGTGATTGTCACCGGTGAAATATGGTGCTAACTAAAAATGATAAAATATTTCAGGCAAAACAGTGTTAGTTAGGGCCTGAAGAAATGAACGGAGTAACAGAGATTAGAGAATTGCAAATAACGGGTCCACAAACAATTTCATTGTCACAGCAAACAGTTCCCCTGAAAGTAAAGAAGCGCGGTGAGAGTAAAGGATTTCGTGCCCTTCTGGTGCGTTTGTCTCGGTTTGTACGTCATTTCAGTTCTACCCGGGGGCCAAACAATCGATTTAGCGATTAATCTCAAAATCGAAGTTTATCGTGAGCACTGCCTTTAAAATTCCCCTAGGAACGGGTAGTGGAGGGACACTCTGTAACGATAACGTCGAAAGAACGCATGAAAACGAGCCAGGAAGAGCCCCAAAAGAGCCCAAGTTGCCACATTGAGCGCAAGACAAACCCCAAAAGCGCATTGCCCGCCCACCGACGTGAACGAATAAGAGCTTGAAATCGTGAGCTGAGCGATGGTTTCCAATGAATGGCCCAGTCCTTTCCTTCATTCTCGACTTCTCTCTTTACTCAGGTTAGCTTGCATACATCGGCGGCAAAAGACGGAAGTTACAAACCTCGGGAAACTCGTCCACCATGCTTCTATAGCTCAATTTTTGAGCTACCATAACTCCGTTCCCAGAAGGTCGTGTACGATTTCAGAGACATCGTTGGAATCAGCATGGAACCGTTTCCAAGATAAGCTGAGAAACAGAAAAACGATTTTTATCGTAGACAGTGCCTTTAGGACGGACAGGTGTACGAACTACTACTGTTGTTCTTTTGTTCATGTTCTCAATTAGTCGAACATACTTTTCCACGACTCCATCGAAATTAGGGATGTGCGGAACATTAATTTCGGAAACAGAAAACGGAAAATCTTCAAAAATCAATAAAAAATAGCGTCCACTATACCTGTACCCTCTATAAAACGTCGTAATTCACACCATACGAGGCGCGAGCGGTGCGCGCGACGCCTGGGCCTCCGACTGCCCTCCGCTCTCTCACTGTCTCTAACCTCCGCTCCGCACCAACACGCATATGAACCATGTGAATTTCGCAGTTTTATAGCCTGCATTTCCACAGCATCGAAATGTTCAATATACTTTTAGGTTACGAATGATTTCTTACTTTTAACTTACTTAACTTAATCGGTTGGCTTTCGCCTGACGTGGTCATTCCGCATCTTCACCGAGGTGTGCCGTCCTAGTAGTCAGCCGTGTCCATTTTTCACGGTCTTCAGCCACAATTTGAGCACATTCCATCCAGCTGTCACTATTCCATTTTCTGCGAAACGAAACATCGCGCCTGAACTGTCTTTCGATGCCGAGTGACTTCAAATCCTCTTTAACCACATCCGTCCAGAACTTCCGCCTACGCCCAGGTAGCCGTTTCCAGCCAGGGTTTGGAAGCATTCTTGAAGCGTGTTGTACGAGACGATCCGGCGTTCTTTTTAGTATATGCCCGAGCAGTCGAAGTCGACTTTCCATTGCTGCTTGAGATGGCGTTAGGAGATGCTGGCACCTCCCTCGCGTCAAGCGTTGATGTACTGCGTCGATTTCCTTGTAAAGGTCTTCGTTATGGCATACACGCGGCCAGATATATCCAAGCAAATGCCTAAAAAGCTTCCTCTCCGTGTAATTCAACCTTTCCATCTGCGTCTTCGGTGCTGCCCACGTCTCCGATCCGTACATCATGATAGGGCGAATAGCGGATAGGTAGACGCGCAACTTGACTTCCTTCGCGATGGTGGTAGACCACAAACACTTGGTTAGAGAATTGAATGCAGACGTAGCTTTCGCACATCGTTGTCGAATATCCGCTGCATAACTACCATCGTTCTTCAGCAAACAGCCCAAATAACAGAAATCGTCCACCAGTTCGCTACGTTGTCCGTCCACACAAACTCCCGCTGAAGGCCTCTGAGAGACCCACATCTGCTTGCGTTTGTCAGGACGAAGACGAAGTCCATAGGCTGCGGCATACTTCGAGACGAGGTTCACAATCATTTGCAGTTTTGCGTTGTTTTCAGCGAATAACACGATGTCGTCGGCGTACTCCAGGTCGACAAGGGAGCGTCCTGATGGTGTTAGGATCACATCCGCAGGAAACTGTTCTGCAACTCTACGCATGATGTCCTCAACGGCGAAGTTGAAAAGAAAAGGTCCTGCAACGGCTCCTTGCTTTACTCCTGTTTTCACCTCGAAAGCTGACGTAAATCCGACAGGTGTATGAACTGCTGCTGTTGTTCCTTTGTTCATGTCCTCGATTAACCGAACATACTTTTCCGGGACTCCATCTGCTCGCAGAGCATTGAGCAATCGATCACGATGAGGAGAGTCGAACGCGGCTTCTAACTCCAAAAAAGCAAGCTGTAATGGCTTTGAATACCGCTGCCACGATTCAATTACTCTTCTCACGACGAACACTTGGTCGATGGTCGATCTTCCAGGTCGAAAACCGGCTTGCTCATCTCTGGTCGTTCTTTCACGATGTTTGATAAGTCGCTCGAGAATGATACTTTCTAAAACCTTGTACATGACACGAAGTAGAGAGATTCCTCTGTAGTTCTTAGGATCCGTGACGGATAGCTTCTTGTGAAGAGGTACGATGATTGCATGTCTCCACGAATCGGGTATCCTTTCGCTCATCCATATAGCACGGATGGTGTTGGTCATTTCACAAATCCCAGACGGAGGAAGAGCTTTCAGCATTTCAGCAGTGATGTTGTCATCTCCACCAGCCTTTCCAATCTTCATTTTCCGGACACAATCCAAAACTTCAGACTCAGTCGGCGGTTCCTCACTGACATCGTAATGTGCTCTCTGAACATGCGGGAGCTCAGGTACTGATGGCGCTGAACGATTCAGTAGTGAACTTAAGTAATCCTTCCATATTGACTGCGTCGCATCACCAACTGCAACTCCATTGGTAGTGTTCAAGACAAGAGAACATCTCTTCATCTTCCCGCTATACTGTCGCAGAAACGTGTAGGCTTTCCTCGGATTCTTCTCCTCCCAAGCCTTCTCGAGCTCCTTAGCTCTACACGTCCACTCTCGCTCGCGGTCACTTTGAAGCTGCCGACGCAACTTCCTTCTCAGACGCTTCCCCTCCACGAAGTTTCCTGCAGTTCGGAGAGCACATACTCTGTTGTAGGTAGATGTTGTTTCTTCCGAAACGTAGGCGAACTTCTTCTTGGGCTGTACAACCGGAAGTGCCTCTTTCAAAGCGTCCTGGATGCACTTGACAAAAGAATCCGCGTCGTAAGTTTCTTCTTAGTCCGTACTCCGACGTGAATAGAAACGCGTTGTCGAAAATTCCTTCTGCACTCTTCATCTCTGAGACTTGTCATGTCAATCCTCTGAAGAGGCTGAGCCCCTCGCTTCCTCTTATAAATCATCGCAGTGAAGTTCAACAGAACAGGACGGTGATCCGAATCGAATGCGACATCCCACACAGCTCTAGATCTTCGAATGTCCGATACTGGAATATTCCTCGTCAGGACATAGTCAAGCTGTAGTTTCAAAGTTGTCATTTTCCGCTTCCGCTGCTCTTCTGAAGATAGCTGGGTTGGTCCCTGCCACGTAAGCTGATGGCGGCGATGATTCCTCTTGAATGTCGATGCAATAATCAGACCACTGCGTTCACAAAAGTCGACAAGGCGGTAACCATTGTCCTATGTTTGCTCCACTGGGTAGAACCATTTACCGAGTACTTCGGATTCCTGATCAAGTCCCATCTTCGCATTTGCGTCGATCCCCACGACAACAGTATGTTGACAAGGTATCCTGGCCAGCAACGTATTGAGTTCCTCATAAAACGCATCCTTCGAATTGCCTTCGGCGGTTTCAGTGGGCGCATGAGCACTCACTATCCACAGATTGAATCCTCTGTGATCCCGCAGTCGTACGAATGCATTCCGGCACGACGTTGAACCAAACTCCTTGACCATACCATTGAAATCCTTGCTCACAGCTATTGCACAGTCTCCCACTCTCCTATCGTCAGCGTGACCACAGTAGATGGTGTACTCTCCGACGCTGATGACGGGTCTATCCTTGAGGCGGGTTTCCTGCAAAGCAGCAAACGGTGCATGGAAATAGCTCAGAAGTCTGGATAGCGCAGTTTTTTGGATATCACTCGACAGCGATCGACAGTTCAGGGTGGCGAAACTGTGGCTTGTGACCTAAGACTCCATGAACTCCCTAGGTACGAATCCTAAGGTGTTATGGACCAGAGGCCTTGGTGTGCCGGACGGCGACACCTTTATGCAATGTGCGGGATACTTTCGCGATATAGTTGTGCACGCTATATCGCTCGAACGTTCCCTGTGTACACTCAAACGTCTGCTGGGTTCAGTAGAAGCAGGGGCACCAACTAGCAGGTACCCACAGACTTGTATACCCACCCCCGTTACGAATGGTTATTAGCACAAACATTGAAACCCATTAATTGGTGAGGGTAATAAGTATAGACGCCCTAGAAAAACAGATTATCAGCTGGGAAAAGACAATTTTTTTTCAACCTTACTTTCCATATACAATAACAGCTCAATTACTCGATCAGAAGCTGTCAATATATATAGCCTAGCTCCCTCATTTTGAGCCTTCGAAGTGCGGTTTATCGGCCTTATCATGTCAGAATTTCGTTATCACTGTTATATTTTGTCTTGTCCGATCGCTACGCTGCTTACTCCTCCTGGACTATACAAGCAAGCTGGGCTTTATGTGCAGGGGCGTTTGCCCTTTCATAGTATACATATTTGGCACTGATTTTGCGATAACTGCTGATTTGAACACTTTACTACTCCTCGGTGACCGAAAGTCACGCGCGTACCGCGCGGCTGTGCCGTTCGAGTATGAATGACCTGTCGCGCCGCTCGCTCAACCAGTGAGGGCCGCTAGTACCTTGTGTTGGTTTTATAACCTGACTCGTAGCCTCGCCATCAATTTCATTGCGCTTCAACAAATTTGAATTCTGTACCATCCTGCGTTGCAATGAGATAAAATTCGTGTTCAGAAGTTGCGTGTACGTTGAGGCCCAACTTTTCCCGCTCCACTAAAGCGGTGGCGCTGTAGTACTCATTAATTCTGCCCACGTGTAGAAAGTATTTATACTCGGACGCCGCGCCAGTGCGCTGTGAATAGCGGGCGTAAAAGGCAGTGTTCACGATGAAAAATGTGTTTTAGTTTCCACTAGGAATGGGTAGTGGAGGGGCCCACTGTAACGTTCACGTCGAAAGAACGCATGAAAACGAGCCAGGAAAAGCTTCAAAAGAGTCCGAAGTTGCCACTTCGAGCGCAAGGCAAACCCCAAAAGCGCAACACACGCCCATCGACGTGAACAAATGAATGCTCGCGATCGTGAGATGAGCGATGAATTCCAATCAATAGGCCCGTTCTTCCCCTCATTCTCAGCTTCTCTCTTTACTCAGGTCAGCTCGCATACACCGGCTGCAAAAAACGGAAGCTACAAGCCTCGGACAACTCGTCCACCATGTTTCCTCAGCTCAATTTTTGAGGAACCATAACTCCGTTTCCAAAAGGTCTCGAACGATTTCAGAGACATCATTGGAATCAGCATGGGGCCGTTTCCAAGATAGGCGGAGAAACAGAAAAACGATTTTAATCGTGAACACTGCCTTTAAGTAGGATTAATGGCTCATTATTGTTAGTATACAATAACATTATAGCTTTCTCGTCATTTGGCTGCATCGCTTACCTTCTAAGAAATTCATCAACGGCAAACCTCTGGGTAACGGTGACCACTATGAGGCAAATATAGTATAGTTGTACAATTTCGAAAAAAATGTCGAACGAACGAAAATCGAAATTTTTTCGTTCGAAATCGTTTCGAGCGAACGAAAAATGGAAAAATTTCGTTCGAAAAAATTTCGAACGAACGAAAATTGAAAAAATTTCGTTCGAAAAAATTTCGAACGAACGAAAATCGAAATTTCTTCGTTCGAAAAAATTTCGAACGAACGAAAATTGAAAAAATTTCGTTCGAAAAAATTTCAAACGAACGAATTTCGAAAAAATTTCGAAAAGTCGGATTTCGAACGAACGAAAATTGAAAAATTTTCGTCAGAAAAAAATTCGAACGAACGAAAATCGAAAATTTTTCGTTCCAAAAAATTTCGAACGAACGATTTTCGAAAAACTTTTGAAATTTCGGAGGTCGAACGAACGAAATTCGAAACAAATCGAAATTTCGATTTTCTTCGAAATTTCGAATTTTTTCGAAACTCGTCGAAAATTTCGAATATATTTCGAAATTTTTTTCTAAATTTGTTCGAAAAAATTCCGAACGAACGAATTTCGAAAAAATTTCGAAAAGTCGGATTTCGAACGAACGAAAACAAACGAAAAAAATTTCGAAAAAATCTTTCGAAAATTTTTCGAAAATTTCGTTCGTGTACAACTATAAAATATAGGGATCGGTTTCTCGAATCTCTATTGGGTTCGCAGCACATTCGTCGTCGCACTCGTAACGGCTCAAATTCTTTTTGGGGCCATGAGCAGGGCTGGGCACGCGTCCCGGTTAACCTTCGGGGGGTGCATATTGGACGTTGCAGAGAGGGCAAAGGGGGTGCCTAAACCGGACACCAAAAAATAATACACGATTCTCTTCTGGTTTGTCATATCTTCCTCTTCGCTTTTTAAGACAAACACTTACAGAATTAAAATTATTGATAGATATGCAGTTTGTGTTCGGAATAATTCATAGTTGCTGTCGAAGCTTCTCATCAACAACTCTACAATTGAAGATCATATACAATATGTTTGATTGTTTTGATTAAGGAATAAACACTACTCTGTTATCTAGTAGCAAGTAAGGATTGATGTGGTGTAATGTTTCTTTGGTGTAACGTTCAGTGCTTACGCTTGTGGTTACCGATTAGAAGCGAAGATACAAAGACAGCGCTCAGACGCGCTATCTTTCACGCTCAGGAAAGAATTAGCGAACTGCTGTATTATGGCAGACTGAAAATACAGATATCACGGTCAGTATAAAAACAAGCCAACGGAATTTCGTCTATGAGAATGACGTATGAAGAGAGCCGACTGTAAAAATTGAATACTGCAAGTTCCAGTGAAAAAAGCAAATAATCGTATTTTCCTACTTGAGAAGTACCCTGTACATTAAAGCCCGAATTTCATCCAGCTTGAATGCCGCAATCCCTTAGAGAGTGGGCTCGCCGTTCGATATGGTGTTTGTCCGCAGCTACACAGCGCACACTGGAGTGGACGCGCGCACGATATGAATTAAAAATAAGTTTTATTACAGAACGGGAAGGAGAAAAGAATCGAAAGTGGAGTAAATGGAAGAAGGCAGAAATAGGTTGCTTTCAATGTAACCATCTCAGAAATTTAATGTAAATAAACTAAATTGGAGCAGGGTTAATTTTTCGGACTTGACAAGGTTCATTCAAGTAAACTTTGTTGATTAAAAACAGCATTAACCATGAGAACTAAGAGCATTCGGAGAAAGAGGAGAATTTGGCAAACATTTTAGTAACGAAAGTCTTGATATTCAATGTGAGTTAAGGACCTTAAAACTCGTCCCGGTTTTGTCCCGGTTTTGTCTCGGTTTTCGGGGTAAAACCGGGACGAGATTTAAGGTCCTTAAATCACATTAAAAAACGATCTTGTTGAAGCTAAACTGTTTGCCAGATTCTCCTCTTTCCAACAATATCCTTTGCTCGCATGTTTAATGCTACTTTTGATCAACTAAATTTGTCACGACTAAGTACTTACCCCTGCTCCAACTTTGTTTTTTTACATTACATTTCTAAAATGGGTACATCCAGAATAGACAATTTTCATTGTCTTCCATTTCCTTCGGTTTCAATCGTTTTCTTTTCCCCGTTCTGTAATAAAGTACATTTTTTATTAATATTGTGTGCGCGTCCACTCCCGTGTGCGCTGTGTAGCTGCGTACACACACCAGATCGCACGGCGAGCCGGGTCTCTAAAGGATCGCGGCATTCTACGTGGGTAAAAATCGGGTTTTCCACTCCCTACGCATCTCATCAATCCCTAAATGGTTCCACAACACAAAATAATTCTGAAAATTTCTTCATCAGAACGATCAAACACGGTGAATCCTTCGTACACAGGTTCATGAAAACATTCGATATAAAACACTGATTACTGCAATAAAAGTAGCTCTGTTGTTGTTTGTAATTGCTGACTTGTAATGAACAAAAAATTGTTTTATCTTTTGTCGCAACCTATCTTCTTATTAAAAATTTTCTTCATAAGATTGTTTGGAAGTTTAAAAATTACACTACCTTTTTTGTTGGCATTATCGGAATTTTCTTTATTCAGTGCTTTTTTATACTCTGGTTTATCGAAATATGGAAGTCAAGATCATGGCTGTCGTGCTCGACTTCTCGGAAAACAGCCGATTTCGATTTCCCATAGGAGGGTGCCTGAAAATAACCGAGCTAAGGGGGGGGGGTGCATATTCAAAATCGCCCTGCCGGGACGTGTGCCCAGCCCTGGCCATGAGGGCGAGCCGAATCTCATGTCAGTGCGTTCGTCTCTCCACATGGATCTGGTACCAATTTGAGAACTTCGGAGGGATGGTAGGTTTGGATAGCCTTGGGCAAGGATCGAATCCGAGCGTGAACTGCGAGCAGCAGCGCCTCCTGCAACCACAAGCGCTCGAATGGATAATCAGTAAAGCGAAATAAAAATGCTTAGCGTGAGAGAACTGCTGAAGACCCAGGTTACATTAACACTCAACCTATTGGCTTACCTTTGATGGATACGGCTTTTTGTCTCTAGTGCAATCCTGCTACAAATCACGGTTCAAGTTTTTTTCTGTTTCCTGCCGAATTTCGCCTATTTTTACAGAAAACAGAAAAAAATGGTCAAAAATGGGCGGAAAACAGAGAATTCCGCTCATTCCTGATCGGAATGCAGAGCGTTGAGTAATTGATCACGATGAGGCAAGTCGAATGCAGCTTCGATGTCAAAAAAAGCTAGCTGGAATGAAATACCGCTGCCACAATTCAATTACTCTTCTTCCAACGAAATATTCGTCGATGGTCAATCTTCCAGGACGAAAATCGGCTTGCTCATCTCTCTGCTCCCCGCAATGCTTGATAGGTAGCTCAAGGATGATCCTTAGAAAAACCTTGTACTTAACAAGCAGTAGGGAAACTCTTCTATAAATAATAGTTTACGCGACGGGTATTTTTAGGTGAAGAGGTAAGATTACACTATGTAACACGATTTTTGTTCCTAGCTTCTAAGTGTTATATTTCAATTGCTTATGTCCAAAGTATGTGAAAAATGACCTCGTTGAGAACAAACTTCGCTTACACTACAACAGCGCGAAGAAAACCCGTTTTTTGTGAACATAGAGAGATTTTTATTCATTTTTGGTACTATGAACAGGTATAGACAAACACAGCCGGAAGCACTCAACAAGGTTCAGAAATGTGTAGATTTTCTAGATTGTGAATCACTCTCTCGAAGTTGCACCCAAATGTAGTCCCTCATTATGTTTCGTTATACTGCTCTTGGTAACGACTCTGTCCAAGGCTAAGGTCAGGGCTGATACATTCGTCGGACCACAGATCAAGAGGATCATATATTGTGAGGATTTCCCAAAGCTGTTGAGCAGGACGGAGAGCACGGCTTGGAGCAATTTCGTTGCAGTTGTTCACGGCTTCCTAGGTGATCACAAAGCTGAAAGCTATGTGGAGTTGATGCACTCTCGTAAGGAATTACGCCAAAATGGGATGCAGAATGTCTTTGAAGGTTCATATCATTGATTCGCATCACGACAAATTCAGCGAGCAAAGCGAGCACTTTCATCAAGATATATTGGACTTTTAAGGTCGTTACCAAGGAAGGTATAACGAAATCATGAGGGCGGACTAAATTTGGGTACAACTTCGAGAGAGTGATTCACAGTAAAATCGTATATGGAGGAAATCTACCTATTTCTGAACTTTGTTGAGTGGTTTCCGACTGTGTTTGTTCATTCCTTGTGTATTTTTTGTTTTTACCTGATCGCAGTGCCGAAAATGATTAAAAATCTTTCTATTTTCACAAAAAAACGAGTTTTCTTCGTGCTATCGTCGTGTAGGCAAAGTTTGTGCTTGACAAAGTCATTTTCGCGCATACTTTAGACATAAACAATTGAAATATAACACTTAGAAGCCAGGAACAAATACTGTCTTACATAAACACGCGATTTTCCAAATTTCATTGTCCTAGTCACAAAAGCGAAGTTTTCCTGGAATAACAGCGATTTCCTGTCTGTTCTAGACCTAACAGGTTAGGAAAACACAATTTCAACCCAGGAAAAGGAGAAAAGTGAAAATTTGTTACATAGTGTTATTTCATGTCTCCACGAGCTAGGTATCCCTTCATTGATTCAAATGGTAAGAATGGGGTTGGTCATTTTACGAATCATTGACGGAGGTATAGGCTTCCAGCATTTCAGCAGTCATGTTCTCATCTCCACCTGCCTTCCCATTCTTCATTTTCCGAACACAACTGAAAACTTTAGACTTAGTCGGCGATTCGTCTCTGTAGATGCGGGAGCTCAGAAACTGCTGGTGCTGGCTGCAGGGTTCGGCGTGAGGTGTATCACAGAATGGACCAGTCGACTTTCCGTGGGGGGTCGCACCTTTGACCCACAATGAACCAAGAAGGACTTTTATCAGGGGGGAGGGGAATTTGGGAGCCATACCGTTAGCATAAAAAATGAAGGCAAGTTGAGGCGGCAAAATGAGATCACAATAAAATGTCAAAATGAAACTGGAGATCAAACTGAGAGGGCTATATGACACTGGAGATAAAAAAGAAACTGAAGAGTGAGAAACAACTGCGCAAAACAAATGAGGCAGGGTATGAAGTGGAGATGAGGAAATCAGGCAGAAAGTCACAAAAAGAGGTGACATTTCACTGGCGGAGAAAGCATGCAAGACAATAGACGACAGTAGCATGGCCACCGTTAATGGCTCTGACATGGAGGCGCGGTCGTGGCCGGGTAAAGTGTGTCACCAAGGCGCTCCTGGATATGCCAGCAGCAGTGGTGTTGAGTATTCGCTGTCTTCGAGGTCATTACAAGCGGACAACCCTGTCAAAGAAGCGGCACAGATATTCTGGAAATTCGTAATCTATGCATTCCTAGGCGATTTGGGATTCACAGGTTCTATACCGCGAAAGGTCAAAACTTTTGCAAGGCTATAAGATGATGGATAGCCGGCTGTTACAAAAGAGCATTGTTCACTGTGATCTCTTCTCATTTCCTCCATGAAATCGCCTTGTTAGGCGACAAACGTGGTGGAATCCCGCTTGAAGCATAAGACTTTTGGTGCCACGAGGGCACATAGGTTTCGTTTCGGGCATGGAAACCACATTTAGTATATGGCTGTCCGGATTAGAAAACGCGCCCAAGATTTCGTGGAAGCAGCTTCAAGCCGAGCAGCGCTACATCGGTAGGGCGGGGCTTGTTTTTATGCCCTGAGGGCACATAGATGCCATTTCGTACATGAAAACCACATCTAGTTTATGGTGGTCCGGATGTGAAAGCGCACCCAAGATTTCATGGATGGAGCAAAATGTCAAATGTTCAAGTCACGATTGTTGTGAAATACTTACAAGTGTTCATCGAATTTTTGATTAGGGAGTTTCGCGTTGCTACAACGTGAGGAAAACCTAGTCCTGAACCCAAGTAACTAATTTAGATCTTTTAGCCGGTTCAAAGCTGTCTGCGAAGACTCATTCTTAGGTGTGATACAATCGATTGTATCACACCTGATTTCTATGGATTCAGGTGTGATATACTGCCTTTATTTGGGAGTGCACAAGCCCCCCTTTTCACCCGCATACGCTGCTACAGTAATGGACCACTGCAGCGCGGTCTGTGGTGAGCCCCTTCTCTCCCACCACATGCCACAGGCATCGACTTTCGCATGACCACCGTTCATTCGTCGGAATGACCGGCGATCATGCTCAGCGAAGGTGAGTTTTTTTTTTCAATTTTTTCTTTGCCGTTTTCAGCTGTTTCGGCGATAATTCAGATGTCATCGTATTGGCTAAAGGTTAGGGTAAAGTTGCTATTGCCATAAGTGGCCCTCTTGCTTACATCTTCAACCAATCATTGATGTACAGTCAGGTCCCTTCTCGCTGGAAGCACTCTATAGTGACCCCTATTTTGAAAAAAAACCTGCTTCAGATCCAGCTAATTACCGCCCGGTTAGCATCACGTCCCTTTTTTGTAGAGTTTTCGAAAAAAGTTCTCAAGGAGCATATTATTTCTTATCTCATTGCTAATAACATAATTTCTAAAAGTCAGCATGGATTCGTTCCGGGTGGCTCAGTAGAAACAAATCTGAATGAATGTCTAGACGACTGGTCCTTGGCAATGAACAATAAGTACTCTTGCGATGTTATTTATTTTGATTTTGCAAAAGCTTTGGATCGTGTGTCTCACTCCAAACTTATAGCCAAAATACGAAGTTTAGGGTTTCATCCAATCCTTGTTAGATGGAGAGAGGAGTATCTCGCTCAACGGACATTTCAGGTAAGAGTGGGGCAATCTCTCCCCAATATCGCTAATGTCCAAAGTGGAGTTCCGCAAGGAGGTGTTCTATCTCCGGTCCTTTTTAACATCTTCACGGCCGAAATTCCCAACCTCATACACAACACTGGGGCGATATGTAAGATGTATGCTGATGACATAAAAGCTTACAGAGTTGTATCCCAACCGGGTGACACAAGGGTAGTGCAGGAAGCTATAAATGTCATGGTGGACTGGTCTAACAAATGGCAATTGCCTCTATCCCCGCTCAAGACGGTTTGTATGAAGTTAGGTTCGCGATCGGCCAAGTCAAATCAAACATACATGATTGATGGAGAAGCTGTTTCGGAAGTCAAAGAAGTAAAGGATCTCAATCCGTATGTAAGGCCTATAGTGGAAGCTAGCACAACAGTTTTTTGTACATTTAAGAAGAAACATATTTATGCCATCGAAAAAAATTCAAAACAATCTCACAAGGAAACTAATGGTTAGAATTGAGGTTTCTTATACTCTCGTATTCCCAAGGCTGCAGTTAGAAACAAGTACCTGGGGCAACCTACACTTGAATCCCGACGTCGAGTATTTGACCTATGCATGGTTTACAAGCTTCTATATTCATCCGGGTCACTTCGGCCCAGGAATTTTTTTCAGTTCCACGACAACCAATACTAGGGGGAGCTATTTCAAAATCACGTTACCTAGACAAAACATCACAATTCGGGCAAAATCGTTTATTTTTAGAGCAGGGAGTGCCTTTCTCAAAGCTACAAAAAATACTCCAGCTACAAATATGACTTATGCTCAGTTTAAACTGAGAATGTCAAACATTTCTCATAGCTACAAGGTATCCTAGTTTGATTGGTATCGACAGCACTTGCGCTCATAATTCTATGTTTCATTTGTTGCACTGTGTTTGTGCAGTTACTTGTTTTTTTTCGCTGTTAGATGTTTTTTTTTCAACTGTTGCCTTATGTAATCGTAATGAAACTAAACTAAAGGTTACGGTATACATAAAGCTTCGCAAAATCTTTCGCGCAACCAAGAAATTGAGAAAACATCTGTTTTTTTTTACCAAAAAAAAACTTTCTTCTTGAACTTTCATCCACTGTTTTAAATCCATGTGTCATTTGCCCGCATCCCATTACGACGACATTTCAATTATCACCGAAACAACATAAGACGGCGAAGAAAACCCCAAAAACACATCTTCTCTGAGCATGATCGCCGGTCATTCGGACGAATGAACGGTGGTCATGCGGAAATTTTCATAAGGTTGGACTCCGCTGAAAAGTTCAAAGATTCCGCTCTGCGGAAAAATATTGTGAAATTCCTTCTGATTAATTTGGCAAACGACAAATCTTTTCGAATATTGTGAAATTTTTCAAAATAGATTCGGCGGTCATTCGGACGAATGAACGGTGGTCATGCCAAAGTCGATGCCTGCCACATGGGGGTGGGAGAGAACGGGCTCACCACAGACCGCGCTGACGTGATCCATTACTGTAGCAGCGTGTGCGGGTGAAAAGGGGGGCATGCGCATTCCCGAATAAAAGCAGTATATCACACCTAAATCCATAGAAATTAGGTGTGATATACTGCTTTTATTGTATCACACCTACAAATGAGTCTTCAAAAACCGTTTGGAACGAGCCAAAAAAAACAAAATTAGTTACTTGGGCCCAGGATTAGGTTTTCCGCACGTTGTGGCAACGCGCCATTTCCTAACTAAAGATTCGGTGAATACTTGTAAGTATTTCACAAGGATCCCTAATTTCAACATTTTTTCATGGACCCCTCCCTATGTAGCACTTTTTGGCTTTAAGCTGCATCCCCGAAATCTTGGTTGCGTTAAGCCATATTCACATCCGGACAGCCATATAGTAAATGTGGTTTCCATGCCCGAAACGGCACCTATGTGCCCTCAGGGCACTAATGAATGTTCAGTCGCTAAACAAACATTTGGTGTCGTCATGACCTAAAAATACGCACTTTTCATTGTCCACGTAAAAGTTTGATCACATTACAATTTTTGAAAAATTTTATTAATTGCATTAATAGGATTAAATGTTACAATCGATCTATTAGTGTAGTCGTGATCTAAATATTCGTTCACTTTAAAAAGTTACGATGTGAACACCTCCCCCCCCTCCGGTCGTCGCCACTAGAGTGAGGACCGAATATTCGAGTTCGAATAAATATTCGAATTTTTCGAACGAATTTTTATTCGAACATTCGAATATTCGAAAAGTGTGAATATTCGAACATTATTCGAATTCGACTATTCGCAAAAGGTGAAAATTCGAAAATTATTCGAATTCGACTATTCGCAAAAGGTCAAAATTCGAACATTATTCAAATTCGACTATTCGCAAAAGGTGAAAATTCGAACATTATTCGAATTCGACTATTCGGGAAAGGTGAATATTCGAATATTATTCCAATTCGACTATTCGGGAAAGGTGAAAATTTGAATATTATTCGAGTTCGACTATTCGGGAAAGGTGAATATTCGAATATTATTCGAATTCGACTATTCGGGAAAGGTTAATATTCGAATATTATTCGAATTCGATTATTCGCAGAGGTGAATATTCGAACGTTATTCCAATTTGAATACCCGAGCTGGTTTAACAAAAAATATGAAAATCCGTCTGATGAGGCTACTAGGGCGGTTCTAACAGGGGGAGCCATATGGCAATCGCACTTGGCCACTCCCATTTGTCCATGCCGCTGGGCAATGACAGCACCAACCATAGCTTCGTTGGGTGGAGCCATGTACTCCACCAACCCTCACCTCTGGGCAGGTGAAGGGGGAACCTCCATCATTGGGAAAATTGGGAAAACCGGTGACAACCGGTGAAACGCCCCGAGGCACAGGAGGAGATGGGAATACGTGGGGGTGGGGTTTATCCCTCCGTTGACCAATCACCCACGTCTTAAGTGGTGGAGAGACGTCTGTCGATTGGCCGACGGAGCAATAAACTTCGCCTTGTACTCCGATCTCCCCCCAGTACGCGCCTCGAAAAAGAATGAAAGTCACCTAACATTCATGCAAGTCATTTTCAAGATTGTGTGGGTGTCACTGCCGGTTTTTCGTCCATAACTTTTTTGTGCTTGGAGATAGAATTCTGCGTCAACTTGTGCTTCCAGTTTGGAAAACTATTCTCGATCCTTCAGCCTAATTTATTTTACGGAACACCGGTTTTTCGCCTATAACTCTTTAACCTGGTGAGGGTTGTTTTTGAAATCTACGTAAAATTCTGCGTCGAATGGTATTTCGGATTCCTAACTTTGCTCGCTCCATACTCTGAAAGGATCCCCCGCGATTGTTCACGGATAGAGTCTCCGGTTTCTGGTAGGAGCGAGAGGATTCTAGCATGGGCCTATCGCGCAACGATCGCGAAATTCTGCCAGTCTCAAACCGAGAGTGTACCGCGTTCGTTCATCGATGCTCCCACGATGCTCTATAGCAAAACCGCGAGGAGTCGAGCCTGGGCCTATCACGGAACAATTGTGAGATCCTACCAGTTTCAACCTGAGGGCGGATCGCGTCTATACATTGACGTATTCGGGGCGTTACGTCGCGGATCCGCGACGAACCGAGCTTGGAACTAACGCGGGACGATCGCGAGATTCTTCAAGCCTTCTGATGGTACCGCATCCAGGCCCTCCCGATGTTTCACCCGAGCGAGTGTTGCCTATCAGATCAACACGAAGCTATAAGGTATTGCCCTCGCCGCATTTTGCGCTGCTTTACAAATCTGCACAACATGAGAACGCGGGAGCGGGGGGAGACGATCACGGTACCATCGCGGATCGCGAGTGCACCACGGTATAAGCGCCGTAACCTCTCAACGATCGCGGTATTATCACGGTATGAAACGAGAATGTCGACGGATGAGTCGATTGGGTAACTATCGCGGAACGAACGCGAATCACGGGAGCATCACGGTACTAGCGCAAAAGATTCCCTCAGAGTAAGCCAGCCAGGTCGGTGGAGCCGCACCCCGTTGTTGGCTCCAGCAGAACTCTGCGCCTCTCATTCAAAGGCAGTGTTCACGATGATTTTCATCCGCGAGTTCTTCACATAAAACAATGCGCTGGCCTCCAAGTGTTACCAAAATTACGAAGAAATGGCGAGAAACGCAATAAAACGTCGTATTTCAGTGACATTATTCTTTGACATGGGCCAGTTGTCCGGTCGGATAAACATGTTAATGGTGGTTGTCACCGTTGGAAAACTGTGTCAATCGAAAATAGAAGAATATTTCATGCAAAGCAGAATCAGTTAGGGCTCTAAGGAAGGAACGGAGCAATAGAGAGTAAAGAATTGCAAAGGACGCGTCCACAAAAGATTTCATTGTCACAACAAACATTTCCTGTGATACTTAAGAGGCGGGGTGATACTTAAGGATTTCGCGTACTTCTGTTGCGTTTTTCTCAATTTCTACGTCATTTTAGATCTACCCGGGGGCCAGTTATTCGATATAGCGAATAATCTTAAAATTAAAGATTATCGTGAACACTGCCTTTAAAACATAGAGGCGAAAGCACCCTCTGGAGATAACTATGGAGCTCGGCTCCACCAACCTCGCTGGCTTATGGGGCAGGCAAAGTTAGTAAGGTCCTCGAATGAGCTCCTTAGGCTAGGCTACAGAGGAAAAGTTGATTTTGTAGCATTCTTTGCGTTGTAGCCCGTACAGGTCTAGAGATGAGTCGTGCCTTATTAATTCCAATTGTAAGTGGATATAAAACTCTAGAAGAAAAATTCAACTTGTTAGTGCCGCTCACTTTGCAGTTGCGCGATAATGCTATGGATGCTTAAATTATTCGTCATTCGAATATTCGAATTTCGTATATTCGTTCGTTTGAAATAAAAAATGAACGAATTTATTCGAAATTCGTTCGTTCGGAATAAAAAATGAACGAATTTACTCGAAATTCGTTCGTTCGAAATAAAAAGTGAACGAATTTATTCGAAATTCGTTCGTTCGAAATAAAAAATGAACGAATTTATTCGAAATTCGTTCGTTCGGAATAAAAAATGAACGAATTTATTCGAAATTCGTTCGTTCGAAATAAAAAGTGAACGAATTTATTCGAAATTCGTTCGTTCGAAATAAAAAATGAACGAATTTATTCGAAATTCGTTCGTTCGAAATAAAAAGTGAACGAATTTATTCGAAATTCGTTCGTTCGGAATAAAAAATGAACGAATTTATTCGAAATTCGTTCGTTCGAAGTAAAAAGTGAACGAATTTATTCGAAATTCGTTCGTTCGGAATATAAAATGAACGAATTTATTCGAAATTCGTTCGTTCGGAATAAAAAATGAAGGAATTTACTCGAAATTCGTTCGTTCGGAATGAAAAATGAACGAATTTATTCGGAATCCGTTCGTTCGGAATAGAAAATGAACGAATTTCTTCGAAATTCGTTCGTTCGAAATAAAAAATGAACGAATTTATTCGAAATTCGTTCGTTCGAAATAAAAAATGAACGAATTTATTCGAAATTCGTTCGTTCGAAATAAAAAGTGAACGAATTTATTCGAAATTCGTTCGTTCGGAATAAAAAATGAACGAATTTATTCGAAATTCGTTCGTTCGAAATAAAAAATGAACGAATTTATTCGAAATTCGTTCGTTCGAAATAAAAAGTGAACGAATTTATTCGAAATTCGTTCGTTCGGAATAAAAAATGAACGAATTTATTCGAAATTCGTTCGTTCGAAATAAAATGAACGAATTTATTCGAAATTCGTTCGTTCGAAATAAAATGAACGAATTTATTCGAAATTCGTTCGTTCGAAATAAAAAGTGAACGAATTTATTCGAAATTCGTTCGTTCGAAATAAAAAGTGAACGAATTTATTCGAAATTCGTTCGTTCGGAATAAAAAATGAACGAATTTATTCGAAATTCGTTCGTTCGAAATAAAATGAACGAATTTATTCGAAATTCGTTCATTCGGAATAGAAAATGAACGAATTTATTCGAAATTCGTTCGTTCGGAATAAAGAATGAAGGAATTTATTCGAAATTCGTTCGTTCGGAATGAAAAATGAACGAATTTATTCGAAATTCGTTGGTTCGAAATAAAAAATGAACGAATTTATTCGAAATTCGTTCGTTCGGAATGAAAAATGAACGATTTCATTCAAAATCCGTTCGTTCGAAATAAGAAAAGAACGAATTTATTCGAAATTCGTTCGTTCGGAATAAAAAGTGAACGAATTTATTCGAAATTCGTTCGTTCGGAATAAAAAGTGAACGAATTCATTCGAAATTCGTTGGTTCGAATAAAAAAATGAACGATTTCATTCAAAATCCGTTCGTTCGAAATAAGAAAAGAACGAATTTATTCGAAATTCGTTCGTTCGGAATAAAAAATGAACGATTTCATTCAAAATCCGTTCGTTCGAAATAAAAAATGAACGAATTTATTCGAAATTCGTTCGTTCGGAATGAAAAATGAACGAATTTATTCGAAATTCGTTCGTTCGAAATAAAAAATGAACGAATTTATTCGAAATTCGTTCGTTCGAAATAAAAAGTGAACGAATTTATTCGAAATTCGTTCGTTCGGAATAAAAAATGAACGAATTTATTCGAAATTCGTTCGTTCGAAATAAAAAGTGAACGAATTCATTCGGAATTCGTTCGTTCGGAATAAAAAAATGAACGAATTTATTCGAAATTCGTTCGTTCGAAATAAAAAATGAACGAATTTATTCGAAATTCGTTCGTTCGAAATAAAAAATGAACGAATTTATTCGAAATTCGTTCGTTCGGAATAAAAAATGAACGAATTTACTCGAAATTCGTTCGTTCGGAATAAAAAATGAACGAATTTATTCGAAATTCGTTCGTTCGAAATAAAAAATGAACGAATTTATTCGAAATTCGTTCGTCGAAATGAAAAATGAACGAATTTATTCGAAATTCGTTCGTTCGAAATAAAAATGAACGAATTTATTCGAAATTCGTTCGTTCGGAATAAAATGAACGAATTTACTCGAAATTCGTTCGTTCGAATAAAAATGAACGAATTTATTCGAAATTCGTTCGTTCGAAATAAAAGTGAACGAATTCATTCAAAATTCGTTCGTTCGGAATAAAAAATGAACGAATTTATTCGAAAATCGTTCGTTCGAAATAAAAAGTGAACGAATTAATTCGGAATTTGTTCGTTCGAAATAAAAAATGAACGAATTTATTCGAAATTCGTTCGTTCGAAATAAAAGTGAACGAATTCATTCGAAATTTGTTCGTTCGGAATAAAAAATGAACGAATTTAATCGAAATTCGTTCGTTCGGAATAAAAAAATGAACGAATTCATTCGGAATTTGTTCGTTCGGAATAAAAAATGAACGAATTTATTCGAAATTCGTTCGTTCGAAATAAAAAGTGAACGAATTTATTCGAAATTCGTTCGTTCGGAATAAAAAATGAACGAATTTATTCGAAATTCGTTCGTTCGAAATAAAAAGTGAACGAATTTATTCGAAATTCGTTCGTTCGAAATAGAAAATGAACGAATTTATTCGAAATTCGTTCGTTCGAAATAAAAAGTGAACGAATTTATTCGAAATTCGTTCGTTCGAAATAAAAAATGAACGAATTTATTCGAAATTCGTTCGTTCGGAATGAAAAATGAACGAATTTATTCGGAATTCGTTCGTTCGAAATAAAAAATGAACGAATTTACTCGAAATTCGTTCGTTCGGAATAAAAAATGAACGAATTTATTCGAAATTCGTTCGTTCGAAATAAAAAATGAACGAATTTATTCGAAATTCGTTCGTTCGGAATAAAATGAACGAATTTATTCGAAATTCGTTCATTCGGAATAAAATGAACGAATTTATTCGAAATTCGTTCGTTCGAAATAAAATGAACGAATTTATTCGAAATTCGTTCGTTCGGAATAAAAAATGAACGAATTTATTCGAAATTCGTTCGTTCGGAATAAAAATGAACGAATTTATTCGAAATTCGTTCGTTCGAAATAAAAATGAACGAATTTATTCGAATATCGTTCGTTAGAAATAAAAAATGAACGAATTTATTCGAAATTCGTTCGTTCGTAATGAAAAATGAACGAATTTATTCGAAATTCGTTCGTTCGAAATAAAAAATAAAAGAATATACTCGAAATTCGTCTGTTCGAATAAAAATGAACGAATTTATTCGAAATTCGTTCGTTCGAAATAAAAAATGAACGAATTTATTCGAAATTCGTTCGTTCGGAATAAAAAATGAACGAATTTATTCGAAATTCGTTCGTTCGAAATAAAAAGTGAACGAATTTATTCGAAATTCGTTCGTTCGAAATAAAAAATGAACGAATTTATTCGAAATTCGTTCGTTCGAAATAAAAAGTGAACGAATTTATTCGAAATTCGTTCGTTCGGAATAAAAAATGAACGAATTTATTCGAAATTCGTTCGTTCGAAATAAAAAGTGAACGAATTTATTCGAAATTCGTTCGTTCGAAATAAAAAGTGAACGAATTTATTCGAAATTCGTTCGTTCGGAATAAAAAATGAACGAATTTACTCGAAATTCGTTCGTTCGGAATAAAAAATGAACGAATTTATTCGAAATTCGTTCGTTCGAAATAAAAAGTGAACGAATTTATTCGAAATTCGTTCGTTCGAAATAAAAAATGAACGAATTAATTCAAAATTCGTTCGTTCGAAATAAAAAGTGAACGAATTTATTCGAAATTTGTTCGTTCGGAATAAAAAGTGAACGAATTTATTCGAAATTCGTTCGTGCGGAATAAAAAATGAACGAATTTATTCGAAATTCGTTCGTTCGAAATAGAAAATGAACGAATTTATTCAAAATTCGTTCGTTCGGAATGAAAATTGAACGAATTTATTCGAAATTCGTTCGTTCGAAATAGAAAATGAACGAATTTATTCGAAATTGGTTCGTTCGGAATAGAAAATGAACGAATTTATTCGAAATTCGTTCGTTCGGAGTAAAAAATGAACGAATTTACTCGAAATTCGTTCGTTCGGAATGAAAAATGAACGAATTTATTCGAAATTCGTTCGTTCGAAATAAAAAATGAACGAATTTATTCGAAATTCGTTCGTTCGGTCTCTTTTTAAAAAGTCCTCACTCTAGTCGCCACAATTTTTAAACGTGGGGGCTTAGCAAATCGCCTGACTTGGGGGGTCGGACAAAAGTTGGCTATTATCACACCTCGCGCCGTAGCCTGGCTGGATGATCGCTAACTTCTCACCGTATAGGTTCGAAATCTGTGAGGGGCCATAACTCCGATCGTGGTGAGTCCTCAGAGATTCTGTAGAGACAATTGTGATTAATGTGAAAATCTTCCCACGTTAAAGGCAGTGTTCACGATGATTTTCGTGCCCGAGTTTTTGATGTAAAACAATGCATTGGCCTCCAAGTGTTACCAAAATTACGAAGAAGCGGCGAGAAACGCACCAAAACCTCTTATTTCAGTAGTATTATTATCTGGCCTGGACTAGTTGTCCGGTTGGATGAATACGTTCATGGTGGTTGTCACCGGTGGAAAATTCTGTCAATCGAAGTTAGTAGAATATTTTATGCAAAGCAGGATTAGTTAGGGTTATAAGAAAAGAACGTAGCAGTAGAAAGTAGAGAATTGCAAAGGACGGGTCCGCAAAAGACATTATTATCACAACAATTAGTTCCTGTGATACTTAAGAGGCGAGGTGATAATTAATGAATTCATGAACTTCTGATGCGTTTTTCTCAATTTCTACGTCATTTTGGTTCTACCCGTGGGCCACTTAATCAATATAGCGAATAATCTCAAAATTGAAGATTATCGTAAACACTGCCTTTAAGCTGAACAGCTGAAAACCGATCCTGAGTTTGCTCAAAGGTACAGGGTACTCAAGAAATCATTTTTCGAATTTCATTTTAATTTTGGAGAGAATCACACGCAGATCACAATGGCATCTCTTAAATTGCTTATGGACTCCTACAAAAGAATTTTTGGCTTTTTTGAAATGCACATTTGAGTCTCAGACCTGTATTTCTCGTCATTCACAGTCGATACGCGAAAGACGCGAAAGGAAATCAGGATGAGGAGACGGCAAGGAAGTCAGAATCGACTAGCCACTATTGCGATCGAAAATGGACACGGGGTGTGGAATGTGCTAGTGACTGAAGTGGGTCGGGCTCGTGGTGATCGCTTATTTCTTACTTATCCGAAGGATTCGAGATTTCGCACTTGGCAAGTGTCATAGAGAAGTGGTCGATTGCACAATTACATGAAAATCACATTAATCATATCTGAAGGTGTACTCTGCCTTAAAATCGGGTGATCTGGAACGCATGGCCTCGCTCGCGTGCCTACGCCCGGATAGAATCTTAATCAACACCATTTTCTCTTCAGCTATATATAAAATCATTTGTTCGAGTAAATACAATTTATTTGGACTGACGATGGGCCTAGTTCCCAAAACGTCTCAGTTAAAGGGTTATCACTTTTCTGCGCATACGAGCCTAAATTCAACTCAGTGGACGATACTTTCGAGGTTCAAACGCCTACTGGCCCTATACGACTTTTTAGTAGGTCTGAAGGGTCATCGAGGTAGACCATTTGTCACGTAGCTCAGCGTTTATCACCGGCCGCTGCTTCAAGCTCTCTCAATTGCCGTTTCCAGCTCAACGGTTGAACCAAACAGACCACTAGTATTCATCAAACGGTCGACCAGTACGAAGACTAGCTAGGCTTGGACAGAGATACGTACACCCTGTTTCAATCGAGTCCTAAAACGGAGAGCTGAGGGCTCAGAAACTTCCCCTTTGCGTCTTTGCGCTCCCACTACCGTGAGTTTCATAGATTCAGCAACACCTGCTGAAGCACCGATATCGAGTTCCGCTCAAACTTTCCTCTGTTGCCATCATGACATACCTCTCAACTCTAGGATTCAGTGATGGCTTGTTCAAGGTCTTCAGTTAGATTAAAAGTCTATCCTCGACTTGGGAGAACCTAGTCTTCACTAGATGCTTCTCATACCGTTCGCGTGAAGATAGAGTGCATATCGATTTTCATTGTTCACGTCTTGCCGCCAGAGATGAGCGGAACTCCGATTTCCAAATTCCGATTTCCGATGATTTTTGGCCATCCGATTTCCAAAAAAAAGCCTAAAAATGCGGAAAAAATTGGAAATATCCACGGAATCAGACTTTTTTCTACACTTCGCCTTACCAAATTTCTAGGGGTTTATTTCGGGCGCTGAATTCGAATTCGAGATTCGTCTTCACTTTTAGCAAAGCCACGGTTGATAGTAAATGGATTTTCGACGTGGGTTAACCACCACCTTCGAACGCGAGTTTACCACCAATCTTACTCGAGTAAACCGCCAGGTTTGTGCGAGCTTACCAATCTTTCGATCCCAAAGGAGGACATTCAGGACGACGCAGAAAGCGCGCAGGACCCCAATGAGATCGTGCAAGATGTGCGCGGGACCCCAGTGGAAGTGTGCAGGATCTGTGCTGAACCTCAGTGGGAGTGTGCAGGGTGTGCGCAGGATCCTAGCGGGAGTGTGCAGAATGTGAGCAGGACCCCAGTGGGAGAGTGCAGGGTGTGTGCAGGACTCGGGTGGGAGTGTGCAGGTTATGTGTCGGACCCCACTGGAAGTGTGCAGGGTGTGAGCAGGACTTCTCAGTGAAGTCCTACACGCTTTCCTCAACGTCCGGCGCACCTCCTGTGAAGTCCTGCACACCTCTCCCGACGTCCTGCATACTCCTAAGTCCTGATTGCTCGATCTCCTGCACACTGCCAGTGAAGTCTTGCAAACATTCTCCGAATCCTTGCACATTCCCGGAAATGCCCTGCCCACATTCCATGACCCCTGCTTCATCCCAGTGATCCCACACACAATCTGCACGCTCCCTCGGGATCCTGCTCACCTGCGCACTCCCACAGAGGTGCTGAATACATCCTGCACACTCCCACTGGGGTCCTGCGCCACTTCGTCAACGCCTTGAACGCTTTTCACGACGGCTTGAGTACTCTCCAGCAAAAGCAAGCGCAAGGAACACGCGTCAACGTATCCGATCTCGCGTTAAAGGTATCGTACGCCCTGAAATACACCCACCGTTTTTTGAGTTTGAATCATAGGTTGGGCCCGCCTGAGAACGTAAGTAGAGTTTTTTTTGGGTCACTAACGCATTATTGTGAAGATATGGGAGATCGCATGTCTCCAGCTGCGTCAAAAGAGTATTTACATAAAAATTGTTCAACAAAGAAGGACAAGCCCAATTTTCTTTTGGTGGGCACAGTTAAGTGGGGAGGGTTGAGAAATTCGCCGAACCCATCTCCGATTTCCGATTTCCGATGGCTTTTGACGTTCCGATTTCCGAATTCCGAAATTTCGAAATTCGTTCCGATTTCCGATTTCCGCAATTCAGAAAAAAATTTCCGCTCATCCCTGCTTGCCGCTCCAAACATGCCCCAGTGGAGCGAATCACGTGTGCTGTAGTGCTTTCCGCCCGACAGCTGAAACAACTTCTCGAATTTTAATGTAGCGAACTTGAAGGACGGTTTCACAGCACCTGCTGCTAGCTCACGAAATGCATACGATTGGACGCAAAGCCAACTCGCTTCCGTACTAGACTTTACAATTCATGAATCCATTTCAGAAAATCCATTTGTCGAGGTAACTCGATTCTTCGTGAAAATCTTGCCAACAGCGAGATCAGACGTTGAACGTAACTTAGTTAAACTTCTGCTAACTGAAAAGAGTCTCATCAGCACAGCACTTGAAGAGATTTCAGCGGGAAACGAAGGTAGTCAGGAAGTGGAATTTTTGTAGTGGACTTACCATAGTTTGAGGAGTCAAGTACGGAAGCGAGGTGTCTTCGCATCCAATCGTATGCAATTCATGAGCTAGCAACGAGTTTTGTTAAGGAATTTTTCAAGTTTGCTTCCCCAAAGTTCGACAAATCGCTTCGGGTTCCGGGCGCCCACGTAAGTCGCCCCACTGTGGCATGGTTATAGCGGGAGGAAGTTACAGATGGGGATGTATGCGAGCTCTATCTTGACGCAAGCACTGACTTACTTGACTTAATCGGTTGGCTTTCGCCTGACGCGGTCATTCCGCATCTTCACCGAGGTGTGCCGTCCTAGTAGTCAGCCGTGTCCATTTTTCACGGTCTTCAGCCACAATTTGAACACATTCCATCCAGCTGTCACTATTCCATTTCCTGCGAAACGAAACATCGCGCCTGAACTGTCTTTCGATGCCGAGTGACTTTAAATCCTCTTTAACCACATCCGTCCAGAACTTTCGCCTACGCCCAGGTGGCCGTTTCCAGACAGGATTTGGAAGCATTTTTAAAGCGTGTTGTACGAGACGATCCGGCGTTCTTCTTAGTATATGCCCGAGCAGTCGAAGTCGACTTTCCATTGCTGCTTGAGATGGCGTTAGGAGATGCTGGCACCTCCCTCGTGTCAAGCGTTGATGTACTGCGTCGATTTCCTTGTAAAGGTCTTCGTTATGGCATACACGCGGCCAGAAATATCCAAGCAAACGCCTAAAAAGCTTCCTCTCCGTGCAATCCAACCTTTCCATCTGCGTTTTCGGTGCTGCCCACGTCTCCGATCCGTACATCATGATAGGGCGAATAGCGGATAGGTAGACGCGCAACTTGACTTCCTTCGCGATGGTGGTAGACCACAAACACTTGGTTAGAGAATTGAATGCAGACGTAGCTTTCGCACATCGTTGTCGAATATCCGCTGCATAACTACCATCGTTCTTCAGCAAACAGCCCAAATAACAGAAATCGTCCACCAGTTCGATACGTTGTCCGTCCACACAAACTCTAGTTGAAGGCCTCTGAGAGACCCACATCTGCTTGCATTTGTCGGGACGAAGACGAAGTCCATAGGCTGCGGCATACTTCGAAACGAGGTTCACAATCCTTTGCAGTTTTGCGTTGTTTTCAGCGAATAACACAATGTCGTCGGCGTACTCCAGGTCGACAAGGGAGCGTCCTGATGGTGTTAGGGTCACATCCGCAGGAAACTGTTCTGCAACTCTACGCATGATGTCATCAACGGCGAAGTTGAAAAGAAAAGGTCCTGCAACGGCTCCTTGCCTTACTCCTGTTTTCACCTCGAAAGCTGACGTAAATCCGACAGGTGTACGAACTGCTGCTGTTGTTCCTTTGTTCATGTCCTCGATTAACCGAACATACTTTTCCGGGACTCCATCTGCTCGCAGAGCATTGAGCAATCGATCACGATGAGGAGAGTCGAACGCGGCTTCAAAGTCCAAAAAAAGCAAGCTGTAATGGCTTCGAAAACCGCTGCCACGATTCAATTACTCTTCTCACGACGAACACTTGGTCGATGGTCGATCTTCCAGGTCGAAAACCGGCTTGCTCATCTCTGGTCGTTCCTTCACGATGTTTGATAAGTCGCTCGAGAATGATACGTTCTAAAACCTTGTACATGACACGAAGTAGAGAGATTCCTCTGTAGTTCTTAGGATCCGTGACGGATAGCTTCTTGTGAAGAGGTACGATGATCGCATGTCTCCACGAATCGGGTATCCTTTCGCTCATCCATATGGCACGGATGGTGTTGGTCATTTCACGAATCCCAGACGGAGAAAAGAGCTTTCAGCATTTCAGCAGTGATGTTGTCATCTCCACCTGCCTTTCCATTCTTCATTTTCCGGACACAATCCAAAACTTCAGACTCAGTCGGCGGTTCCTCACTGACATCGTAATGTGCTCTCTGAACATGCGGGAGCTCAGGTACTGATGGCGCTGGACGATTCAGTAGTGAACTGAAGTAATCCTTCCATATTGGCAGCGTCGCATCACCAACTGCAACTCCATTGGTAGTGTTCAAGACAGGAGAACATCTCTTCATCTTCCCGCTATACTGTCGCAGCACTATGGGAAGCATCTAGCGTACACTAGTTGGCCACATTTCCATTCGAGGATGGGCTTTCAATCCTTATACTTAAAGCAGTTATGTCCCGATGTGTGTGTGTGTGTGTGTGTGTGTGTATGTGTGTGCATGTGTCCCGCATATCTTAGGAATGGCCGATCAAAACTTGTATGAAATGGTACCAACATTTAGGTGGGTGCGACATTTATCGATTACCAAAAAATCAGCCCGAGTCACCTCTTACGTGCCTCGGGGCAACCGAGTTTGTCCGTGGAGCGCACTTTTGGCCGTGGGTCATGATAACTTCTGCGAGTCGTCTAGCGATGCAAAAAATGCAGGGCGTCATAAAAGGAGTGCAGGACCCCAGTGAGGGTGTGCAAGAAGTCATAGAAAGTGTGCAGGACCCTAATCGGAGTGTGCAGGACGTCATAGAAAGTGCGCAGGCCCTAAGTAGGAATGTGCAGGACCCCAGCGGAAGTGTGCAGGACGTCAAAAGTTAGCAGGACCGCAGTGGGAGTGTGCAGGGCGTCATGGAAAGTGTGCAGGACCCCAGCGGAAGTGTGCAGGACGTCGTAGAAAGTGTGCAGGACCCCAGTGGGAGTATGCACGACGTCATAGAAAGTGTGCAGGACCCCGGTGGAAGTGTGCAGGACATCATAGAAAATGTGCAGGTCTCCAGCGGGAGTGTGCAGGACGTCATTGAAAGTGTACAGGACCCCAAAAGGAAGTGTGCAGGACGTCATAGAAATTGTGCAGGACCCCAGCGGGAGTGTGCAGGACATCGTAGAAAATGTGCAGGACCCCAGAGGAAGTGTGCAGGACGTCATAGAAAGTGTGCAGGACCCCGGTGGAAGTGCGCAGGACATCATAGAAAATGTGCAGGTCCCCAGCGGGAGTGTGCAGGACGTCATAGAAATTGTGCAGGACCCCAGCTGGAGTGTGCAGGACATAACAGAAAATGTGCAGGTCCTGAGTAGGAGTGCGCAGGACGTCATTGAATGTGTGCAAGACCCCAACGCGAGTGTGCAGCACGTCACAGATAGTGTGCAGGACCCAAATGGTAGGGTGCAGGACGTTATAGAGGGTGCGCAGGTCCCCAGTGGGAGTGTGCAGGTCATCAAAAGTTAGTAGGACCGCAGTGGGAGTGTGCAGGACGTTACCAAGAGTGAAGAATTTGAAAAAAGGTTTTTTTAAATCTTTTAATGCTAAATCTTAACCTTTTGTGGAGAAGAAAACAGATTAGAAAACATGAATTTTGCGAAGCGTGCGACGCGTTTCGAGATTGACGCAGAACTCCTGAGACATTTTCTTGCCAGTTTTAGGAAACAAGCAGCAGGTCCACTTCCGCACCTTCTCTGTTCGCCACTCATTGCAACCGCTCAGTCATTTCGATTCCCTAACTTCCAAAAACCAGTTTTTTATATGTTGCAAGTCTGAGCTTATCAAAATCTGCGCCACAAAAACATAAACAACCACCTACTAATTTCATTCATTGAAAACAAGGGCATGACGTTGGTGAACTAGGGAAACATCATATAAAATGAGAATGCGTTTGTCCTTATCATGATAGAGACGGTAAGGCGAGATTAATAGCTTGTGAACTCTGCAAATTGGAAGAAAGGGCAGTGCGTAGCGACGTACTCTGCCATTTCGAGACTTGATGCTTCGGCGAAAGCGGCCTTTATCACGCTTTGTTATCATAAGGCATCAAATTCACCTTTAGCGCCGTCATGAAAGCTTATCCGCGCAAAGGGTGAATTTGCTGAGCGGTTGGATATCAGTCAGCGCAAAGCGTGAAAATACCGCCTGCGCTAACATGTTAATGCATATCAGTTGTTGAGCGGCTGGATACCACTCAGCGCAAAGGGTGAAATGACCGCCGTTGCTGGCATCTCAGAAATTTCTAAACAAATGAAAACATCCCAGCGAAAACATGATAAAACGAATAATCACGTCTCAATGTGATCACGTCTCAATGTGTTTACTATGAGCACCGCCGGTATAACAACAGCCTCATCCCACCAGAGTCCTCATTCGGCGTTCTGCTGCCGGCCCTGAAAGGTGACTTCGGGTCACTCTCCGGAGGCCAGCATAATTTTGGTTGCTGGGAGGATACAGTGGGTATCCTCACGACGGGGGGACGAGTTACGCCGGGGTCCGCAGAGGGTGGCTCCTCACCGCAGACCTCGGTGAAGATTACGCTCATGTTGCGGACAAGGGGGGGGGCTTCCTTGCTGTGGACCTTCAAATTCGTGAAATTTTCGGGGTAAATTCACCCATTTTTCGAGGTTAATTCACCTCATTTTCGGGGTAAATTGGACCCTCTCTCGCTGCCAGTTCGCACCATTTTCACGGGAAATTCACCTCATTCTCACCTCTCCTAGCGGCAAATTCACCCATACAGTGAATTTAGCGCGGCAAATTAAGACTTCATGCCGACTTGTACATGAGCATCAAGTCTCTTTTGCTGCGGCATCAAGTCTCGAATTGGCAGAGTAAGGGAAGGAAGTGCAGAAGGGGTTATGAATTTTATGCCGGTAGCAACCGACGATTTACTGCTGGCTTCTTATGTTTTGATTTTTGATCCCACATTGTGATACCCCCACGGCCTGCTGTAAATGTACGGCACCCTGCTCTGCTCAGGAGAGTCCATACCTACGTACAGCAACTTTCGGTTAGACGGAAGTCAGTCACCACCGTTCTAACTAACTAATCCGCCTCAGGTAGTTGGCTCACGCAAAAGTTTCTGTGAGCGAAAACTTCGCTAGGTCTCGCTAGTTTAACTTAAGAGCTTATGAACCATCACCATTGCCCAGAGTAATGTGAGCTACCAGATGCTCACGCAATGGGTTGGCTTTAGGCAAAATGGGTATTTCAGCTCGCTTTCAAATATAGAGAAGCTATGGATTACTAATGCGCTGGGAACACATTTCGTTTTCTTTCAGAATCTCGATTAAAAGCAGTGGTTGCGATCAAATATGCTCGTCGTCCTTTTCTCTCTGAAACCTTTTCTGGGCCTCGAGTAGAAGGACCTATACTCGTCACCATCGGCATCGATGACCTCTTATATCGAGAACATCAGCTGGCTTGAAATAGAATTTCAATCAATGAGCCTTTGAATTTATGTACGCATCTAGTCAAAAACATCGACTGGAGTGCTTTCTTTCATTGATCAACTGTTTTTGTTAGGTAAATTTGCACCTAAATCTTCCTTTGAATGTCGATGATTTTTGACTGCTCGGCATGAGACTACGATCTTTTTCGTCGGCTCTGTGCACGTGTTCACGAACTGGCATCTTTGTGCCCTGAAAGCTCTAATTCTAGCCCGTTTTTCACCGCGCTACCTTCATAGATTTTCAGCTGTTTTCGATCTAAGCTGATTTTTGTAGTCTTTTCGAGAACGTTTTTCATCGTGAACACTGTACCTTACTTCCTCAAATTTTTCGTGTAAGTTCTTGGACAAGGGTTTTTCGGTGCGCGAAGTTGAATGCTAATGGTGCCAACAGAAAAAAAAATTTGTGCGGAACTCGATAACGGTGTTTTGACAGATTTCGCTCTATTTATGAAACGCACTGTATTGGATATCTATGCGCGGTCGAGAGGCAGCGGAAAAGTTTTTGTTCCTTCGGGATCTCCATAGGCAGACCCGACGGAAACAGAGTATATCGAAACAGTGTACGAAAAAACGCCGATGGCACATATGTATGTTTGCCAAGAACTGTATGTGTATATATTCAATAAAGGCAGAGTTCACGATGGAAATCGCCTCCGGCTTTCCATCGAAAATAGAGGTTATGCGGTCTGTTCGGACCAGTACTAAAGAAAAATTGACACAAAACTCTTGAAAACGGTAAAAATTACGACTTTCCTTGCTGCAGGTAATTTTAGGGTTGGACGAGACATTGAAATCGACAAGGAATCAAGGAATCAACGAAAACACAGCGAAGAAATCTTTCAATAGCAACGTTCAGAAACAGTGATCGAACAACAAAATTGATCAAAATTGTCAACGTCTCATAGAACTTGTCACGAGGAAGGCAGGCTGGCTTCATTGAGGCGGGTTTGTTTTCTATACTGGCCACTTCGCATCCGTTTTTGGCAATTCCTGGCGCGTTTTCGGTGCTGTTTTCGACACTACCCCGTCCATCTTCTGCCAGTATAGTTAGTATTTCAGTCTTGCTACGCATTAACGAAACTCATAGCGAACCAAGCCTTTACAGGCAGCATACACGCTCGTAAACGTAGTTGGGATAACTACGTGAATCGAACCGTATGGCTTACAACATGATGCCTACGCATTTTGAAGGGTCAAAAACGACCCACAATGCCGTTACAGGTGTAGCAAGTTTGGCCCCGCCCGTATTTTCACGCCCCTTGTATTCGACCTTTTCCTCCAACGCAGGGTTGCTGGGTCATCTTCGCCGTCATAAACTTGTGTGGTTGACTTCTTAGGCAATCCACCAACATTACCGACGGTGAAGATAACTCAGAAACCTTGCGTAGCAGGAAAAGGGCAAATACAGGGGCGTGAAAATACGGGCGGGGCCAAACTTGCCACTCCTGTAGCGGCATTGTGGGTCGTCTTCGACGCTTCAAAATGCATACACATCATGTTTTAAGCCGTGCGGTTCTATTCGCGTTGTTATCTCAGCCATGTTTACGACCGTGTATGCTGCCTTTAAATGGGAATCAGGAGCTAATGCTTGCACAATGACACCGTTTGTGCGCTGAAAACACATCATATTGGTGTGAGCGGCTAAATGTCGTTGTGCTATACATTTCCTGACCTCCAAATTTGACTGTAATTTTCGAATGTTCGTGATTTGAATCTAGCCAGTACATAGGTGCCGAAACTATGCTTGAACAGGTTTCCGTTTTCACAACTTCCACTCCCTCCTAAATAACGAGTTTTATTGACATTTACAGCAATACTTCAAAACAATTTGATAGATTCTTTCTCATGATTTCTTTAGGGATGTCAGTTCCTGCGAGCAAATCCGCCTAGCATAAGGCTTCCTGCTTTCCAGGGTTTCGCTTGTGAATGTGATCGAGTCTTCCGTGCCTTCCTGTACTGTTTCACGTCTTCAACAGACGACTGCCGACGATTGTGTTTCCGCGGACTGAAAACTATTTTCAAGAAAACACTGACTTATTGAACTGTTTGATGCAAGACTACAATCGGCACGGATCGCACTGATACTTCGTGTTCCTTATTGTGCATTAGTGCAAACTCGGTGCACGTATGTCGAAACATGTGCGCACCGAGTTTGAGCCAACTCATAACAAGGAACGCAAAGTATCACTGCAATCCGTGCCAACTGTATGTAGGTTGGTTCCGATTCTTGCCCTTGAAAAATAGTAAACGATCATGTCAGAGGTAATTTACGTATAGTCATGTCATTCGATTAGGAAGCCGCACACAGCGGTCATTCGATCTACAAACGTACTATCTTTTATTCTAGCTTGCGAAATTTTCGGCTAAGCAGCGTCGCGGCTTCCTACTTGAATTTCATAGATCCTTTCTTACAATATTTGAATAGCACCACAAAACACGACCACCTGGGCCTCAATCACTATAGCACTATTTCGTCACATCTCTAACAACTCCATAGCAGTATTGAGCTGTATGTGCACTTCAGTTCACCAAAACCTTCAAAGTATAGTTAGGCTCATACGATTCTGAACTCATTTAGAGGAAGGTTCGGGGAATACGTTTTTCGGTTCTCAGCATTCTGCCATCGAAATAGCCAAAAAACCAGTGAGCAGTTCGAGTTCTTTTCCTTTCTTCAGCCAAACGACTTCACCTCATTACGTGGAGGAGATTTACTTCTCCGCGTCACCTGGGGTCGCGACCTTCGTGCGTTAGTGACACGAGAAGATCATTTACGTGGCTTATAACCACCTACCGGACTTTATACTCCGCGTCAAACACCGATGAACCGCTATCAAAATCTTCTCAAGCAGCTTTAAGATCCATTCGAGGATTTCTGTGTAGCTCAAAAACTTTCTTCAACGACGACAACTTCATGGATTGATTCTGCAAAAGTAAACAAGGGCTATTCTTTACCCATCGGTTGGAAAACGCTTCAAATTCTGCTACTACACGAGCTCCAAAACTAAACTCACCCCATAACTCGTTATCGAGACTTTTAAATGCAAAATTGATAGCAAATTCGTGATCAGCGCGTCACATACCTGATTGACATCAATTTCGCGACGTTTACTGCATCAGGAAAAAAAGATTTTTTTTGGCGTGAAAAATCATAAGGCTTATCCTTCCCTATTATAAAATAATCGGAGCACAAAGAACGACCCACTGGGTCTCCAACACTACAGCACTATTTCGTCACATCTCTAACCACTCCAAAACAGTATTGAGCTGTATGTTTGTTCGGCCTGAGTTTCCTTGCTTACACGACGCGAACAAGAGAGCTCTTCCAACTTCTTTACTCGACCTCAAACTTGGGTAATTAAACCGATACAAAATAGTAATACAACGGATATATCTATTGAACGAGCAATCGCAATATCAACAGTAACAAGAGAACCATAATATCGCGATCGCACAGCTAATGGAAAAATGAGTAATAACAAGAGTAATAAGAACATAATGTGCATCGCAACTGAGATAGTCGCATTACTCATGAAAAGCATTCGCACTACAAAAGCCGAGAGGGCGAGGAAAGCCGCCCCCTCGCACTTACAGTCTTGCCGCCGCTTTCCTATTCCTCTGAGTATATACGAGTCGATGGAATGATAGATAAGGATAAGGGCATGGGAAAGCAGCGGCTTTTCCTATATTGTGTCAATATCTCTAGGAGCTGAGAGCTTAGAAAGCTTTCAGCTTCGATACTCCCGCCGGCGTCTTCAGTTCAGGTGTGTCATTCTCTCCGCCAGTTCAGCCAGTTGCATTCCCTTTTCCTGCTTGGTCCTCTGTGCTTCGTTTAGTCTTCTGCGAATGTCCTCACTTCGCTCCGGTAAGGTACATGCCGCCGAATGATGTCTCTCCTTGCAATGAAAGCACTTCGTACGATACTTTGGCCACTGGCTATCAGCCGGGCAGAACCATTCCAGAAACATTCGGCAGCGGTGTTGCTCTTCGAGAATACGCCTTCTTTCTACTCCAGTGACGATCCGTCTACAGGATCGGCGTAATGATCGCCTCGCACGTCGCAGAAGATGCATCTCATGCATGCATCATCACTTCGCACCCTGCCGTCGTATGGTCTCGGAGCGCACGTCTGAGTATGGGACAGTTCATTAATAACGTTGTCCAGCTCTGCTATTTCACTTTCAATCGCATCGCACTCAGATTTCAACGTTTCTCTTTCTTGCCTTCCCTCCGCCTCGCCCTGATCCTCCGCCATTTCGCTGTCCTCATAGACTTCAAGGTCGTCAACAGCTTCCATGAACTCGCAGCTACCATGAATCACTTCCTCCTCACCTTCTGGCTGCTGCTGTTGCGGCTGCTCCAGGCGACCCAAAGTTGTAGAAGCGTCAAGTACTTCTGAAAGTGTGATGAACAGCTTGCGTTGATTGTCAAACAGCTTCGCGAATCCGGCATCGCATTTTTGAAGGATTTCTGAAAAGCTGGATCGCATCTAGATGACATTGCTGGAAGAGGAGGCTCCAGGTGGATGAATTTGCATTTTTGCCATCGTTTCCTGAATGTTCGAAATGCCCTCATCCAGACGTCGGCGCAGAGAATCAGCGCTATCCTGCACCAGAGATTGAAGGTCTATTCGTTCAGCGTGATCCTCCTCCATTTACTGCCCTCTCGCTTCTTGAAGCTCTTCTTGTAGTTCATCTATGAATCGGAGTTGGTCTGCGATAAGGGTATCTAGGCTCCCGAGGTTGGTAACAATGGGTCTGCCGTCCTCGAATTCCATATTCGTTGCCATCAGTGCTGCCCAACCTTCTTCAGATATCTTTTTTGTAGCGATGAGCAAGGGAATAGTCGAAGCGATCGTGCGTATCTTCGTATTACAGAGAGCATATGAAATTCGCATCTTGCCCAATATTACCACCGTGAGCTCAAGCTCATGAAATCTGTTCTGCCATGGAGCAAAGTTCGCATTCCCTAGGTCTCTCACACATCCGCTGAGGAAGCAGACTGTGGATTTGTTGAAAGTTATGTCGATGCTGGTCTGCACGATCCTTTTGTGAAGTTAATTCGGTCGTGGGAGTACCGGAAGCGCAAACTCCAAGCGCCATAGCTCTTCTTTTACCCTTCGCAATTCCACCAGAGGATTGTTCATGATCTGAAAATATGTTTCTGCGCACAAATATTTGAGAGTCGCATTATGATACAGTTGATTTAAAGTTTTGCAAACTAGACATTGAGCCACTTTTTTTGGAATTTTATGACGTTCTCCATCATAGTTTCTTAACGTGTGGCTCAAAATCCGCTGTATGTCCCTGTAGCTTCAAACCTATCGAATGGCAGACTAAGCGTAGCGTCCTTTGTATAAGTACTCGAGGAACCGTGATTCCAATAAACCACATAAAGCTGAGCAACCCTTGATGAACTCGCACTGCGAATGTTTGTAAGTAGATGTACTACAGAAGAAGGGCGCACAGAACGCATATTACTGCGACCATGATAGATTTATACCGAGGAAGTATGACGTCTCCTATATGGCCGAAGTCTGGCCAATGAAACTCGCTGGAAATGGTGCTGTTGCTGTCGAGTATGGCGTTGGAAGCGAATTTCCAGGAATTGATGTATTTCAGTATTCCTGACAGCACGAAATGAATCGCATTTTTTTTCGCATGTTATGGAGCAGTTCAGGAACTGTCGTGCGGCATCTTTGTGGAATCGTAGTTTGATCTCTATTCCCTGTGGTGAACAAGGTACCACGAATGCTTCGTCGGAGCATATAATTTCGCCTTGTGTGGGAGATCGCGCGAAGCATCGCACATTTGCAAATGCACCCTTTCCGCCGTGATAGCAGCCATAGAGTTCGCTGTTTTTGGTTTCGCACGGAATATCGTGTGGTTCGACAACGGAAACGTGAACAGCGTCTGAGTAACTGACCACGAATTTGGCTGAAACTAAGGCTGGGACCTTTGCAGTTAACCGAGGCTGTCCATAATAATGTTGCATGAGCTCTAGAGAAGCTCGCTTGATGGGTAGTTTCGTGTCAAGCCGGCCAAATTCGTTCAATACTGTAGAAGGTCCATAATCGCAACGGACCTTCTTCTCTGCTGGGGAGCAGTAGCAGTCGTCATTGAATGTGCAATTGCTCACCTTTGCTGCTTCCGAAGTTTTGCATCGAAGATGGGGACAAAATATCGAACTGAGAATCGCAGTGTCTTGTTTGCGATTGGTGATGAAGCGATCATTCAAAATTGGCAAAGGAGGGAGCCATAACGATGTCATGGTGATGTGGAAGGACTGTATCTGTTTAGGGATGTTGGGGACTAATGCAGTCATATATCGCTTGTTTGCGGCTACATCTCCTAAACTATCCACGACAACCTCTAGTTTAGCTTCTTCTCTCCATCGAGTACAATGAAAAACTTCATAGATATACGATGTCCGTGGAGTAGCATAGAGTCGATGAAACAGACATTCTGAGCTCAAATAAAAACAGTCGCAACCGAATCCTCCGCATGATTCTAAACAGCCTGTTCGTCCTGGATAAGAGTTGCCTTGATTTAGTTCAGGTATAATGCTGGAAGCATTTATCGCAGCGCACTTTTCCCCTGTACAAGAGCCCATATGCGCGCACCGCTTGCTATCTACCACTCGATGTATGGTATATCGAGTGAAATATTCTGTCTCTTGATCGCACTCCAGGAAAAGACCTTTCCATGCTATATTCACGTTGGCGATGAGCGTATTATTCCCTGTGAGGCGTAAACATGCTTCCTGCTTGAAGTTATTAAGGTAAAGCGTTGCCGAAAGCGATGTTTTGCACGTCACATGAGTCTTGTTCTGATCGCACGTTATGGTCTGATGCTCGAATACGTTCACGTCCTGACAACCCCGGGAATGAGGGATACTTCCAATTTGAAGAGCCATCGCCAGGGCCAAAGCTTCAGCCAACCGCATAGCTCGAGTCTCTGCTGCCGCATTCGACGAATCAATATTACCGCGACTGATAGATTTTTCCGCATCAAAAATGTGATAATTTGCAGAATTATGATTATCGCTTGCTGAAAAGGCCTTCCTATTGTGATGAAAACCCAGAGCAAAATATAAGTTGTCGCAAAGGCGAGCTAGAGGAAAATTGCGTACAGAAGAATCGCTCTAGATGACCAGCATTCCGGATTGAACATAACTGACATGCACAGCCAACAGTTGGCATTCTGACAAAAATCGATAGCTGGGCATACCGTTTCGATCATCGCAAGCTTTCCGTTAGAGTTCCATTTCGAAGTGGCCGCAAATTCCCGATGGGTAACTTCAGATGGGGATTTGATGATTTCAGTTTCAGCCGAGGTCATAACCGCTTTACATTGATCAGCACACACTTCGAAGCTGTTGTTGCGTGTGTGAACGACAATGCCGTCATCAGAACAGCGTAAACGCAGAGAAGGGATTTTCCTTGCGTAGCCACCTGCTGTCACGACAAAGATCACTGCCTGAAGGAGTAGCCACTTGAGAAGAAAATATTTCCATTATAAGGAAGATGAAGTACTCGCAGTCGTGGCAACAGAGTAATTTACCCTATTACGCGGTCGAAGATTGTATGGCGAATCACACCTAGTTTGGGTAGCAGGCTGTGGATTGTCCGCCCTTTTGCCAGTGATTTCCGTAGTCTCATCTGCCGAGTGGGAGTCATCGTCCAGCTCTAAAGGGACCATAAGGTTCACGGGGCGCCGAATTGGCCGTCCAGTCGAAGTAATGAGATCCACGCCCCGCACTGCGCCATCAGAACTTTTTTTGAATTTGGTAATTCTCGCCATCTTCCATTCGTTGCGAGGCAGAATGGGATCCACGATAGAACCGTTCTTCGGGTGTTCAAGTCCTTGTCGTTTTTCGAGATATACATGACCTTGCCGTTCTTGCAAGCTGGCCAGGCATTGCTCTTTCCATATTGTCCAAAACTTTTCGGTGATCTGACACGACAAATTCAGCGCGTCCTCTTCCTTTTTACGAGTTCGCAATTGGAACCGTTGTTCCGGTGGAAGGTATTCGTTATCCTCTCGGTCAGATTCGCTCATGTCAAGAGGGTAGGTCAGTATCATATCCTTTTGCTGAAAGTCGATGGAACGCAGGGAGTCAAATTGATCAGGATCGGCTTCCTGATATGTCAGCGGTCTAGTATTGAGACATCCTTGGACTTCTGTGATGATTGTCGTCATTTCATCTGTTGTGCGGGATTTCGCACTCCGCAAAGCCTTGTAGAGCGCGTGCTTAACTGACTTTATGAGACGCTCATAGAAGCCTCCTTGCCAAGGCGCATAAGGCGTAATATGATGCCAAATGATTTCTCGGTTTGCCAGCAAGCGGTTCAAAGAGTCATCCGCAGTAACCTTTCTGATGTGATCTGCTAGGATTTCTGCGCTAAGAGTGAAAGTGGGCGCATTGTCGCACGTGATTGACTCTGGAATACCTCTTCTTGCAAAGAATCGCCTCAGCGCGGCTAGGAATTCTATGGTACCCATATTCCGTACCAATTCTATGTGGAGTAGACGGGTGACGGTGCAAGTAAATATACACCCATAAGGTTTTATGTCAGTATCCCCGTCTCGACAGGTTGGCAGATCAAAGGAATCGAGACCGATATGCTGAAAAGGGTGATATCTTTGCACACGACATCCTGGCAAGTCAGTTGATTCTGGATACTTGTATGGCAACCCATTGAAGCGGCGGCAGAGGACACACCTGTGTATGAGCTGCTGCACTTTTTGTCGCAAATTCGGTATCCAGTGTCCGTATTGGGCACAACTAAAACTGGATTTTTCGCACCTTCGCCTAAATTCGACTTTCCTATGCGACCTTCAGCCCGCGAAATTTCTTTATCGTCTTGAAATAGCCGTAATGATGCCGCCATAAATCTCCTGTACTCAGCGGATAGATATGAACGCTGGTGATTTTTGATGAGGACGGATTGCGCAGCCTGCATTTCAGTCCCAGAAATAATGTTGGAGCAGTCTTGTATTTCCTGGAGTTCTGGCATGCTCTCATGTATTTCCTCTAAAGAACTGGTTGATCGCAAACACTGCTCCACCAAACGAAGGACAAAAACCGTTACGCGTTTAACATCCACCAGCGATCTGAACCTCTTATACTCAACCAATTCGCGATCGGGTTGATGTGCAACATACGAGTTGATGAAGACGACGCTATCATCTTCGTTGATCGAAAAATTTTCCCGTGCCTCATCGGAACCATAAGCGTTCTCGGCTCGCAAAACGGACGGGGAATCTCTCCACTCGTTTACAGGGTCCTGTAGGAACGATGGTCCGGTCCACCAGCTGTGTTGTTGGAGTTGTTCTTTGGTCAATCCACGTGTACCAGCGTCTGCGCTTGTTTCCCGTGCTCCTGGAAAGTCTCAACGATATTGCGAGTTTCATGGCGCCGATTACATATCAGTAAACCCATACTTGCCTTATCCATCGGCGTGTTTAGCCAACTCAGCGCTATCTGCGAGTCCGAAAAAATGTAGATCTTACTGAACTGGACCCGTTCTTGTAGGGCTCAGAAAATTGACCACGCTAAGCTAGCGCCTAACGTCAAGGCATTCATTTCCAGTGTGGGGATGGTTGTCTTGCATTTAATGGATGGAAATTTCGATTTCGCCATAGGAAGAGATGAGTGACCCTTTCCAAAAGCGTAAGCACATGTAGCAATCGCAGATTCGCTTGCATCAGCGGAAACGGCCAAAAACATTTCTCCTTCTGGTGGCTCATGAAGCTGGAATGCCTGGCGCATTCTCGACTGTGGTAATCCATGCGGCTGAGTTCTGTGGAGATAGGGCTCCATCCCAGTCATACTTCGCAATCCATAGTTCCTGTTGAAACCGTTTCGCTGGGGTCAAAAGAAGAACTAGCCAACTTAGGTGCAATTTGACGAGCTGCTACGCGCTTCGTTATGGGTCTGTTGAAACATAAATCGCACCCAATGGTCATTAAATCACTTTCCGCATTCCAGACAATTCCAAGAACCTTCTAAGTTGTTTTTCGCAAATACACGTCATCTGGAAAAACGGACTGTAATTCCTCTGTGTTAGACAGAATTCCCGTAAATTCATATTCACCTCGCCGAAAATCTTTCGAGTTCGAGCGGATTTTTCGATGACTTCGTCCACAGAAAAAGAGCTCAAAATAAGATTGTTGATATGAAGATTGTCCTAAATTTCGTTCGCAAGGTTTCGATCATCGACATGGTTACTCAGATGGAAAATAATTGTGCCACTTAGCAGGAAGGGGGAGACATTTAGACTGAAAGTCACCCTGGTGAACCTGAACTCGACAACGTTATCACCTTTCGGTAACTTGTTCACATCTCGCACCCATAAACATCGAGTCGCGTCCCTGTCGAGTTCGTTCAGGTGCACCTGCAGAAATGCTTTTTCGACATCAGCAGTAATTACACACTTACATACCCGGAATCGAAGAAGCATCGCGTATATTTCTGATAGAATAACTGGTCCTTGGTGCAGAATATCATTCAGCGAAGGTTGGTCTTTGTAGCGAGATGACGCATCAAAAACTACTCGCAACTTCGTTGGTTTTTTTGTGAGAAGTGACCACCGGTTGGTGAGGGATATAGTGCCGCACCGAACTATTCAATGCACTATTTTCAGGAACTTTTTCGAGAGCTCCTCGCTCGAGCTGGTCGTGAAACGTCTTGTCATACTCGTTCAAAGGGCCTGGTTTCTTACTTAGTGATCGTAATACATTTTCAAGCCGCCTTTGTGCAAATGCTCTATTGTCTGGGATTTGAGCATGATCTGTTTTGTATGGGTACCGCACGTAATAGCCATCGTTTCTCCTCTCGATTGTTTCGTTGAAAAATCGCATGACCTCCGCGTTAGTGGCTACCTTCTCAGCTTCTTTAGTGCCCGAGAATTCTGTTATTCCTGCAGAATCTAGGGCCCATTGGTTATCCCATTATATGTGTCCCATTGGTTCAATTCATCCTCAAAATTCACGATTGTGCACACATTTGTGGCCTCGGATGTGATGCCGCATTCAATAGGGTCATCAGGGTCGGTGGGCTCTTGTGGTCTCGCCGTCAACTGTTGACCTGTCACCAAATATCCCAATATGGAAGGGATTAAGTAGAGTCCAGATGGAAGTGTAAACTGTGGTTGCGAAGTATCCAAAAAATTCCACAGTTGATCGCATCCTAGTAGAATTCTGGGTCTTAATACGGTATCACGAACGGGACGTGACAACGATATTTTGTGCGACTGGATAAAATGAAGATCTTCAGCTTGCAACTGCACCTGCTTACTGAGATGGAGAAGGTTTTCATTATGTGCAATCGCAAATCGTGTCCGTCACCATTGCAATCCCAGACCTTTAGTGTGGTGATGTCACAGATCATATTATTAGGTTGTGGTGCTCTAAAAGTGAACATATTCAGAAGAATTTGCTCGGAACTTTTAAGTTCCAGCTCTTCTGCCAAATCAGCACTGATGAAGGACTAATCAGCCAGCACCTGTATCAAGAAGAATCTCAACAGATTCCATCTTTGAATTCCTCGGATTCTTGACCTTCGCAAGTCCTGTGAGGAGTATTACATCTCTTCTCACCGTTTCGTGAGCGTTTTCAGTGTACAAAACGACCCTGTTCTGTGATTCAGTTTCACTGAGTTCTTCAGGCCCCTCACCGGACGTCTCAATCGCATACGCCCGTGAAGAAGCCGACTGGCCTGGCACTCGTTTTCTGCGCGTTTTTCATTTCGCAAGTCCCTCGTAAACGTCTTCTCGTTGTTTCCTGTATGCATGAATTCGGGAATCTTGCCGTCATGCGCAGATGCGCCGCTGCTCCCGCGGCTTTTGTCCAGTCTTGCCATTTGGGGGCAGATGGACTGGTGGTGTTTTTTCCCATTGGACTGTCGACACCCGTCGCGTCGCGACGCCCGACATGTTTGCGAGAAATTCCCTTTGTAGCCGCAATTCAAACATCGTCTATTGCTATTCAGAGAGGCGACGCGTTCCTCAACGGTTGCTATCTTCTTGAAATCTGCACTTTTGTGGTTGGACCAAGTGCAAAAAAGGCAAGAAAAAGGTCGTGGATGATTGTAGACAGCCTTGGAAATCACCTTTTCATGCTGTAGTCTTTCATCACTTTGAGATCCAAGCATATCACTGATGCGTTCCACCATAGTGATAACGTGATCCAAATCAGCTTAAAAATCTTGTATTTTCCACGCAGATGTCGCACCAACGTGACGTTCTAGAATTTTTCGTTGCAGGGAAGGTGATAATTTCGCCAGGATTCTCTGGATTGCGCATGAACCGTCCAGGTTTATGTTTCGTTCTTGCGACTGACAAGGGACGACCCCCCGGGGGAGGAGACGTCCTAAAAAAGTTCTTCTGAGAGTTGTGGGGGATGGATAGAGTAACAATAATCTATATTCGGTTTTTCCTAAGGGCCATCCGGTACAGCGAAAAATTGGAAAAACGTGAAAAATTAGCGGGCGCACTCTATTCAACCGACCACCATGGCTGTGCTTTCGGCTTTCAGAAGCGAAAATTGGCTGGCTACTATATCTAACACCTATTTACCTCAATCTGCTTTATTTGGATCATTATGGAGAGCAAAAATCTTCGACTTTTTTTTTCGCCATATCATTACTCACTCGCTCTCGCTCGCTCACTCACCCTCGAACTCCAGATAATCGAAAGAAAAATTCTGCGTGATCGAGCCAAGTTTAGTAGTTTTCGATGAAGGGTCAGCAGATGTATTTTGCAACCGATTGTCGCCTTCTGAAAATGAAAACTGCGGCCACGATGATAATTTTTAACAAAGGGTTCATCGCTTCGCTTCTTGCAATGGTAACGGTTTTTCTAAGATTAATCGCTAACGACTTTTATGTGTTCGAGAAAGATGTTGTTTTCACTCGAGAAAAGTAAAACAAAGTTACAAGATGTTCACATTACAGTATTTCTTAAAGGCAGTAGTCACGATGAAAAACGTTATCAAAAAACTACAAAAATCAGCTTAGATCAAAAACAGCTCAAAAAATATGAAGGTAGCGCGGTGAAAAACGGGATAGAGTTGAAATTATTAAGACCCTAAATTTCCAGTTCGGGCACACGTGCACAGAAAGATCACAGTCTCGTGCCAAGCAGTCGAAAATCATCGACACTCAGAGAAAGAAATAAATGCAAATTTACCTAATAAAACAGTTGAACAATGAAAACTTCAGCACTTCAGTCAATGTTTTTGACTAGATGTGTACATAAATCCTAAGGTTCATTGATTGAAATTCAATTTCAAGCCAGCTGATGTTCTTGGTATTAGAGATCATCGATGCCGATGATTTGGGGTAGCTCGTCCACCATCAAAAGACAAGAAAGTTCAGGCTTCAAATTTGGCCCAGAACAGGGTTTTTTTTTTGCGATTTCTTCTTGTAGGTTCTGCTACTCTATACCCAGAAAAGGGTTTAGAGAGGAAAAGAAGACGAGCATAATTGAGCGCGACCACTGCCTTTAATGAAACCGAAATGCTAGCACAAGAAGGTGAGAAGAATAATTTTGAATCAAGTGAGGAAATGCTCATATACTACAGGGATTCGCGCGATAGAAATTGTAAATTCAGTAAGATTAGAAAAAGCAAGTTAAAATGCGAATGAGAAATCTCGTGGATAAACAATGGAATAAATGAAAAACAATTTTTCCGGAAGATGCATCGCGGGAATCGAACCCGCAACCCAGCATCCCTTCGTAGTTTGGCATTCCCAATCGTTATCCTCTCGACCATCCCTGCATAGCGGCTATGGCAACTTCAATCAAGTGATACGAGGAATGGAATGCACAGTGAGCTCGAAAACGGCTTATATCTCACGAATGGGCCAGAATCAGACCGTCAAACCTTGTATAGGGCAATTTTATTGTAACTAAATGTGTGCCAAGCATATGAGCTCACTACAGTTGCTCCGAGTTGGGGGTTACAGGCAGTCTCAAACGATTTCTTCTTTTTTTCTGGAATATCGGAAGGCCCTTAGGAAAAACCGAACATAGATTATTGTTACTCTATCCATCCCCCACAACTCTCAGGAGAACTTTTTTCAGGACGTCTTCTCCCCCGGGGGGTCGTCCCTTGTGAGTGATAATCGGCATGACGAATTGCAGAAACCTGCGCTGATCATGCATGGAAAAACCCATTGGTTTCGCTTTCTCCAAACGTGCTTGTAATTCATTCACAAGCTTGGATTCGTCTCCATTGGTGGTTCGTAGAAGGTCGATCACATGTGCATAGTTATCCTCTGTGATTGTGTACCGGCGAACTAGACCTCTCGCATCTCCTCAATGTGCTTGGATCAAGTAGTTGAATTTTTGTAGTCCTGTTAACGGCTGACTGTGAACACTCGCATCGAAAAGGGCCCAAAAATTAGGAAATTCCCATACGCGTCCTGAAAAGTTTGGAATAGGTATTGTTGGTAGGTTGACCTTTGCCACCATCACAGGTGGGGAATTTGTCAAAATCGCAGTAGGTACAGAAGATCGAGCGGGGTTCTGCAATATACCTGACCGCGCCGCATCTATTTGAATAACCAACACTTGCGCCTTTTCGAGGGCCATATGAGTTTTTGATACATACTCCTGTATATTGGCTTGTTGCGCATCCGCGAGTGGCTCCTCAATCAAATCAACCATTTTCGCAAACGTATTCAGTATCTAACAGTAGTTGGGACGTCGCATTTATTTCATAGGCCATTGTGCTCAATGCTGAGGGGTTCGAACTGGTCTCCTCAGCCCTGAAAGACTCGCCATATCGCTCGACTAACCCGGTGAGAGTATTGCAGTACCTGGTAAGGAGGGATTTTTGTGACGTAATCGACGCAGGGCCTGCCATGCTTTTCGCTTCGTATAATCAACAGTCCTGGAACTATTGAGGAATTCAAAAGCAAAGTGAAACTCAAGTTTGCACATCTGATAAGGTCGTTCAATCGATGTAGTCAGAAGTCAAAGAACTCGAAGACGACGAATTTGCAAGTGCCGTAATCGTAAACAGCTCGCTTCCGCTGAGAGAATGTGATATTCAGAATGAAGATCGGGAATTCGCCACAAAAACACACCGATCCTCTCGTAGAAATCCTTGATACGGGAGTTCGCAACGAGCTCGCAGTTCACGATGAAGGCGCACAACTTGATGTCAGCAGTCGGTCCGATGCACCAATTTGTTCGCCCTGTGTTTCCTTGCTTACACAACGCGAACAAGAGAGCTCTTCCAACTTCTTTACTCGACCTCAAACTTGGATAATTAAACTGATACAAAATAGTAGTACAACGGATATATGTATTGAACGAGCAATCGCAATATTAACAGTAACAAGAGAATCATAGTATCGCGATCGCACAGCTAATGGAAAAATTAGTAATAACAAGAATAGTAAGAAGATAATGTGCATCGCAACTGAGATAGTCGCATTAAATATGAAAAACATTCGCACTACAAGGGCCGAGAGGGCGAGGAAAGCCGCCCCTTCGCACTTACAGTCTTGCCGCAGCTTTCCCATTCCTCTGAATATATACGAGTTGATGGAATGATAGATAAGGATAAGGGAATGGGAAAGCGGCGGCTTCTCCTATATTGTGTCAATATCTCTCGAAGCTGGAAGCTCAGAGAGAAACGACTTCGTCCTCATTACGTGGAGGAGATTCAATCCCCCGGCATCACCTGGGGCCACAACAACTTTCATGCGTTGGTGACACGACAACATCATTGACATGACTTATAACCACCTCCCGGACTTTATACCCCGCTCCAAACCCCGATGAACCGTTATCAAAATCTTTTCAAGCAGCTTCAAGATCCATTCGAGGATTACTGTGTAGCTTGAAAACCTTTTTCAACGACGACGACGACTTCACGGATTGATTCTGCAAAAGTAATCAAGGAAAGCCACTTGGTTTTTGTGCAGAGCGCCGCGAACCCCCCGGCTTATAGTTCCCGGCCTGGTTTTTTCCTGCCCGTGAGAGAAGAACCGCGACATAGGTGCCACGGTTTGTTGCCGGCAACGAAATCTGCCCTCTGCTTACACACACATTATGCGTGACCTTCGTCCGCATAAGTATTTGCTACACTTGGACACGAACGACATTTACGGTGGAAAAACGAGGGATCGGAAAGATTATACAAATAATGCTTTTCATTTTATTCATTAGGAAGAGCATTCAAAGGGAATTTCGTAATATTTCGCCTGTTCGAAACACGATCAGAACGCAATTTTAAAAATTTTCCTTGGAAATCCTAATTCTCGTAATTTCTTATGAGCTCCGTGAGTTTTCAGGACCACTCTCGAAAAGACATGTTAGGTTAATCATTAGCCTCAATCAATCAAATGCGTGTGATCTGACAAAAGTTTGCATTTGTCGCAACTTTGTTAACGTTTTTTTAAATTTTTTTCAACCAAAAGTTTTTTGAAAAACAAAAAATTTCTCCGAAGGAAATTTCGAGCGAACGAAAATTTGAAAATTTCTGGATGATTTGTTCACAAGGTGTTCTTGGGAAAGTAATGCTAGGTGCGAAAAAGACATTCCGAAACTCGTCGAGTAATGCATAAATTCAAAGAATGTCCTGCGTTCAACTGAAATGGATAGTTAAAAACTTATAAGAATGATGATAAACTAGGGAGCCTATTTCCGTTCTTGAAAAAGAATTCAAGTGCTTTTTTTGGCAGCGTGCAACTGAAGTCTGGCGTCCGAGATTAGGGTAGTGGTGTGGTTTCGGTCATTGATGCAGTTGAATTTGTAAAGTGTTTGCCGTCTTCTCAAAACGAAACTAATCCCCCGCCCGCAGTTAGTGCTGAACATATACAGAAACACTGTTACACACTCATATGCGCATCATGCAAGGAAAAGATGTTGTGCACATATTTCAAGGTAAGAATCTGAAACACTTCGAGTGGCTCTACCAATGCACCAAAGCAAGAGCGTCGCGGACCCTCAAAAAAAAGAGGCCACGATGGCACTGATCTGGCAATGAAAGAGGAGTATTTGAATCTTGGAGAATCAGGAGAACAAATACAGTTGGTTTTAGGAACAAGTTCACATTTCTTTCCATCAGAACTCGCCCGATACGCCTCGACTAATGCTAATTAAACATTACTAAAGCATCAAATCACTTGAAAATCCGTCGCTTGGAAAATTTTCAGTTTTTTGCACTAAAAAGACCTGTTCGAAACGCGAGCAAGCAAATAATTTACTACATACTCCTCATAGCCTGTGATATACAATGAATTATGAAAATGAAACTGAGCTGATAATAGCGAAGCGAATGAATTTAGGAAGAAAATAAACAAAAGCATGAGAATTGTCGGCGATCGCCAAAAAAATAACAGCTGATTGGGAGGGATTGATTAGTGCCACCAAAGAAGACGGCCAACGTGTTTCAGCAATGATCCCTGCTTTGTTTTTGATCCCTCATCGCCCGTTTCCGTGGCGGAAGCCGTTAAAAGACCATCCCTTGGAAAACCTTTCAGTTTCAAGGATAGGCTGACGTCCTGTATCAAAATGGCTAACAGTGCTATCAAACTTCCTAAACCCTCTGCATCAGTTAAACTCGTGCTTGCCCTCAGTATAGATGGTCAAACCTGTTCCTACTGTATCTTGCTAACCGCATCCAAAAACTCATCGGGAGGAGTTTTTCGTTAACCGCCAGTTCCTCTCGCATTTCAGCACTATTTCCGCGCTGTCTGCGAGAGTATGTTAAACGCGAACTTACCACGAGGATGCCACATGTCGGAATTTTAGAGAAAAAACAGACCTGAAAAGGTTTTTAAATCGCTATTTTTCGTAACAAAGGTTAAAATTGTCGCTTTTTCGAGGCGTTTTCATTGAAAGTGTAACAAATGCCTACCACTGAGGGATGTTAGAGTGAAACTAGAGCGAATTCTCTGCCAACTATTAGGAGTCCTGCTCAGATTCTGTGGTGGTTAAACTCGCGTTTAACGCGAACGTAACGCCTGTTAATTCGCGTTTAACACCCCCAATTACTACCACCCTTGGTTAGAGAATTGAATGCAGACGTAGCGCACATCGTTGTCGGGTATCTGCTGGATAAATAAGACCGTTCTTCAGCAAACAGCCGAAATAACAGAAATCATCCACCAATACGATACGTTGTCCGTCCACACAAACTCCCTTTGAAGGTCTCTGAGAGACCCACATCTGCTTGTATTTGTCGGGACGAAGACGAAGTCCATAGGCTGCGGCATACTTCAAAACGAGGTTCACAATCCTTTGCAGTTTTGCGTTGATTTCAGCGAATAACACAATGTCGTCGGCGTACTCCAAGTCGTCAAGAAAGCGTCCTGATGGTGTTAGGATCACGTCCGCAGGAAACTGTTCAGCAACTCTACGCATGATGTCATAAACGGCAAAGTTTTTGAAAAAAAAAAGGTTCTGCTACTCCGCTCCTGTTTTCACCTTGAAAGCTGACGAAAATCCGACAGGTGTACGAACTGCTGCTGTTGTTCCTCTGTTCATGTCCTCGATTAGTCGAACATTCTTTTCCGGGACTCCATCTGCTCGCAGAGCGTTGAGCAATCGATCACTATGAGAAGAGTCGAACGCGGATTCGAAGTCCAAAAAAGCAAGCTGTAATGGCTTCGAATACCGCTGCCAAGATTCAATTACTCTTCTCACGACGAACACTTGGTCGGTGGTTGATCTTCTACTTCGAAAACCGGCTTGCTCATCTCTCGTCGTTCCTTCACGATGTTTGATAAGTCGCTCGAGAATGATACGTTCTAAAGCCTTGTACATGACACGAAGTGGAGAAATGCCTCTGTAGTTTTTAAGATACGTGACGGATAGCTTCTTGTGAAGAGGTGCGATGATCACATGTCTCCACTAATCGGGTATCCTTTGGCTCATCCATATGGCACGAATGGTTTTCCTCATTTCACGAATTACAGACGGAGGAAGAACTTTTAGCATCTCAGCAGTGATGTTGTCATCTCCACCTGCCTTTCCATTCTTCATTTTCCGGACACAATCCAAAACTTCAGACTCAGTCGTCGGTTCATCACTGACATCGTAATGTGCTCTCTGAACATGCGGGAGCTCAGGAACTGATGGCGCTGGACGATTCAGTAGTGAACTAAAGTAATCTTTTCATATTGGCAGCGTCGCATCACCAACTGCAACTCCTTTGGTAATGTTCAAGACAGGAGAACATCTCTTCATCTTCCCGCTATATTGTCGCAGCAACGTGTAGGCTTTCCTCGAATTCTTCTCCTCCCAAACTTCTCGAACTACATAGATCTACACGTCCACTCTCGTTCGCAGTCACTTTGAAGCTGCCGACGCAACTTCCTCCTCAGACACTTCTCCTCCACGAAGTTTCCTGCAGTTCGGAGAGCACATACCTTGTTAAAAGTAGACGTCGTTTCCTCTGAGACGTAGGCGAACTTCTTCTTAAAGGCAGTGTTCACGATAATCTTCGATTTCGAGATTAATCGCTAAATCGATTGTTTGGCCCCCGAGTAGACCTGAAATGACGAAGAAACCGAGAAAAACGCACCAGAAGGGCGCGAAATCCTTAAGTATCAGCCCGCCTCTTAAGTATCAATGGAACTGTTCGTTGTGACAATGAAATCTTTTGTGGACCCGTCTTTTGCAATTCTCCATTCTATGTTGCTCCGTTCTCTATTTCGGGCCCTAACTAATACTGTTTCGCCCAAAATATTCTTCCATTTTCGATTAGTCCCATTTTTTACCGGTGACAACCACCGTGAACATGTTTATCCAACCAGACAATTAGTCCAGGCCATAAAATAATGTCACTGCAATAAGACGAATTAGTGCGTTTCTCGCCGTTTCTTCGTGATTTTAATAATACTTGGTTGCCAACGCATTGTTTCGAGTGGAAAACTTAGAAACGAGAATCATCGTGAACACTGCCTTTAAGCTGTAAAACCGGGAGTGTCTCTTTCAAAGCGTCCTGGATGCACTTGACAAAAGAATCCGCGTCGCAAACTTTCTCCTTCGCCCGTACTCCGATGTGAATAGAAACGCGTTGTCAAAAACTCCTTCCGCATTCTTCATCTCTGACACTTGTCATGTCAATCCTCTGGAGGAGCTGAGCCCCCCGCTTCCTGTTATGAATCGTCGCAGTTAAGTTCAACAGAAGAGGACCTGATCCGAATTGAATGCGACATCCCACACTGATCTAGATCTCCGAATGTCCGATACTGGAATATTCCTCGGCAGAACATAGTCGAGCTGCAGTTTCGAAGTGATCATCTTCCGCTTCCGCTGCTCTTATGGAGATAGCTGGGTTGGTCCCTGCCATGTAAGCTGATGGCGGTGATGATTCCTCTTGAATGTCGATGCAATAATCAGACCACTGCGTTCACAAGTCGACAAGGCGGTAGCCGTCGTCCGTTTGCTCCACTGGGTAAAACCATTTAACGAATACTTCGAATTCCTGATCAAGTCCCATCTTCGCATTTGCGTCAATCCCCACGACAGCAGCATGTTGACAAAATATCCTGGCCAGCAACGTATTGAGTTCCTCATAAAACGCATCCTTTGAATTGTCCTCGGCGGTTTCAGTGGGCGCATGAGCACCCGCTATCCACAGACTGAATCCTCTGTGATTCCGCAGCCGTACGAATGCATTCAAACACGACTTTGAGCCGAGCTCTTCGACCATACCATCGAAATCCTTCCTTACAACTATTTCACAGCCTCCCACTCTCCCATAATCAGCATTACCGCAGTAGATGGCATACTCTCCGACGTTGATGACGGGTCTATCCCTGAGGCGAGTTTCCCGCAAAGCAGCAAAAGGTGCATGTAAATAGCTCAGAAGTCAGGATAGCGCAGTTTGTGGGATATCACTGGACAGCGATCGACAGTTCATGGTGGCGAAATTGTGGCTTGTGGCCAAAGACTCCATGAACTCCCTAGGTACTGATCCTAAGGTGTTAAGGACCAGAGGCCTTAGTGTGCCGGACGGCGACACCTTTATGCAATGTGTGGGATAAAACGTCTGCTGGGTTCAGTGGAAGCAGAGGGCATCAACGAGCAGGTACCAACAGACTTGTTTACACACCCTCTGAAACACACCAAATAGAAGAAGCTTTGAGCTCCAGATATTTGACGAAAAGCTATCAGTATTCCGCTTGTTCTCTTAATATGGTAAATCCCCCAATAGTACTTCATATCTTTTAGCCGCCCGTTCACGCTTTTTTCTCGGCCCGCCATGGGAAATCTAGCAGCGAGTGCTCACGTGGCGGCGAGACTAGCACCGACATGCCGCTGGAATATCGATATTTCGTCGGGCAGATCATGCTATGAATACCGGAATCCTCTACTCAGAGACCATTTTCGCTTAAAGTAGTGCTTCTAATAACTCACGAAACTTCAGACATCAGAAAAGTCGACCTGCCTGGTCCAAATTTTCGAAGAGCAGGATTGTGACACGGCACGACACTTTTGAACTACCAGATGGCACTTGAAATTCAGAAACTCCCACCTAGCAAGGGTGCACATTTCAACAAGGTAATGTCGGCATCCGACCCAACACCTCGACACCTGTGGCCGTATTCATGAAACCACGGGCGCAGGAAAGAGGCGTGACCTGCCCGTACCCGTCGTATGGCCACCAGTTTTGTGGCTCCCCTGTCGAGATTTCAATAGTGGCGACAACCTCTTCGCCACCTGTCAGAGCAGAGACAGGCATGGTTGGCCACCCGCAGAGACGGAGGGGAGAGCGCCAGGTAGGAGGCTGCTTTGTCTCAGCCCCGCTATCAATGCATTCCGGCGAGCACAGCATGCCCGACCTCGATTGTGCGGGTGGACGATTATAGCGCGCGCTGCCTGCCAGTAACATATTGATCACGTTTTGGAACGCAAGATAACGAAGCAGGCAGCCGCAAGTCTCTCCGTCCACCCGCCAGGTGGCTAGAAACCCTCCTGTCTACCCGCCAGGTAGCCGGGATCCTTCATGCCTACCTGCCGGGTACTCAGGATGGTATAACTTCGAAAACTCGTCCATCAGCGGGTGCACTTTGTATTTTCCCGGGAGGCTCCCATCGCTTCATGAATACGGCCACACAATGGTTCTGTCCCCTTCAGATCACAATTTTGTGCGGGTCGTTGTTGTGCTCTAACATGAGTTTGACAGAAACCCTCTTAGATTCAAACAAAGATGGTCAGCATGTCCGGAAGAACTTTGACGACCGTCACGTACCATAAATGCTGCAAATGTTGACATAAACAAGAATAAGCTGCAGAACTGGGTCGCTTCGATGCCATATCGCCCTTACCATGAAATTTCTTATCGAATCGGGCTCACAAAGCGCCGGAACGCCGGAATTGGACTCACAAAGCGCCGGAACTCAAGAAACATCCTCCCTTTCTAACCAACGAGTTCTACAAAAAAATCTTAAATATATATAACAAACGGTACTGAACACATGGTACTCAGGAAAAACACCAAAATAGTGTTTTTGCCATCAAAACTGAAGTTCTAGAACTTAAAGAAAAAGTTAGTAGAGCCGTTAAAAAACATTTCGTCAGGAGGAATCTCAAAAACAACAGCAAACTGTTAACCTAACAAGACTTCCAGGGCGAAAAATATGGAAGCCCACCAGAAAATCGTAATTGTGATAAAACAGCAACCTAGAAGAATCTAGCAATCGTCATCAAATGCCACTACAAGGAAACTCTGACACAAAAACATTCATGCTCAAAAAATGTACCGACAACCGGAAAGGGATTTTTCCGAAAAAAAAGACAACTACACATAGTATGGAGAAAAACTGAAAATTATTGCGAACACAGCCTTAAAGGCACAGTCCAGGCTCAAGGATGGAATCTGAGATTCCCACATAATTGTGAAGTAGACCCACCACCTAGAACACCTGCCAAGGACGAGCTCTTGATGTCTCCGAATGAGCGAGATATAGGAGAAAACCACCCTGGGGAGCCCACATTTGAAAGCCACTTTGGCACGCCCCTTCTACGATCTTTAGAGCTCACCAGTGGTGAGATCAGCGATGGTTTGCGAACAACAGCCCCGTTCTTCCCTTAATTCTCAGCCTCTCTCTCTTTATTCAGGTCAGCTCGCATACATAGGTTGCAAATTACGAAAGTTACAAGCCTCGGACAACTCGTCCACCATACTTCTGCAGCTCAATTTTTGAGGGGCCATAATTCTGTTCCCAGTAGGCCTTGAACAATTCCAGAGACATCATTGGAATCAGTGTGGGACCGTTTTCAAGATAGGCAGAAAATAAACGGTTTTGAGGTTGGACTGTACCTCTAAGGGTGTAAGACACCCGCAAAAAATCAAATGTATGCTAAGCTTGGGGAGCATCACTCCTTAATCATATTTTCCCTCCCCTCCAGAACCAGTTTCTCACCTATTTCTTGAGCGAATCAAAATAAAGAGACAAGATGGCAAAGGAATGGGAATCAAAGTCGTTGATGCATTCCATCCATATATGTAGCCGCTATTGAACTCGAAGGCTAAGAAAGGGGGTGGCCTGGTGGCCGATTATATCTAGCTTATTTCAGGGAATTGAAATCTCGCCCTTGAAAAGAGTTAGAGAAGAGAATTCTTCTATAAAATAAGGTGAAACTCGAAACAAAATCCATGTCTGAGAGTGTATTGTGCTTCTGTGTACATTATGTGGTGCACCAGTGAGCCTAATGGCTGCATTTTGCTTACTTCAATGCGTTGCTCCACTACCTCCTGTGCCTGGTCTAGCAATGAACAGCTAGCGCTATGGAGCAGTGCAATGTCGTGCTGCTCTCGATCCAGTCTTGTTGGTCTGGTTCGCTTCCCACAGGCGCGGTAAGGTTTGTTCACAGCGTTTCAGATCCTCATTCAACACAGGGCTGACTCCTCATTATTATGGTTGTCTACTCCATATCAGTGGAAGATGTCCATTATCACTAATTCGCACTTATGGTCAGATTACTACCGCCCCAGCTAAATAGCAGCTTGTTGTTGTTGTTGTTGCCCATCCTCCACCATAAAAATTGAACCTGGATCCAACTTCCGGCACGTAGACGGCATAATCGAAGCAACGTTTCTGGATTTCTCTTTGAAGGATCCCTGAGTGGGGCGTTTTTCGACCCTCTTTTTTCTTTTTCTTTTGTTCTTTTTTTCTTTTTTTTATTTTTTTGTTCTTTTTTCTTTTTTTATTATTTTTTATTGATTCTTTTTTATTATTTTTTCTGATTTTTTTAAATTTCAAATTCATAATTGCATGTTCAAAGTGACATGAAATTGGCGACTTTCACTGGTTTGAGCCAGAGATCTTCTATTGTGAAGTGAGTTGGCTTTCCAGAGCATGAGAACATGTGGGGGTACTGTGTGTTCCTCCAGTCTGCATTCCGGACAAAGTAGATTATCAGCTGCTCCTATCTTATGAAGGTACCATTGCGATTTTGAGTAGAAATCACTTCGGAGCTGGGACAGCGCTACTCGACTAGGTCTTGACAACGTCTCCTCCTCCATGGATATCTTCGGCGGCGGTCCACTTAGCAAGGTAGAGTTCAGATTACCCAAGAACTCTTTTACAAACTCATGTAAACTTCTTTGCGAATGCTCTCTGCAGTTCCAGGTTTCACCAACATTGGTTTGACAGTTCTGACGTGTTTCCTAATCTGTCTAGGCGGTTCTGGCTCCTTCATCATGTCGTGCGACGGGTGTCCAGGGTCGAGTGTTGCAACCGTTCAATATTGGAGTGTCAGCATCTCATTATGAGCTCGAACTGGCATGATTCCTGTCTCATTACTCAGGTGAGTTGTGCTTGCCATTGCCAGGCTTCCCGTCGCGGTCCTCAAAGCTGTGTTTTGACAAGCTTGCAACCGATCCCAGTGAGAAAATGCAATCAGCGGGCTCCAGGCTGGAGCCGCGTAGGACATCACAGATTGTCCAAGGGCACGAGAGGTCAGTGTGAGCAGCTATTTGATTTGTCTCCCGTTCCATCCCGCCAACGCTTTCAGGAGATTCGATCTTTTAGCCGTCTTTTTGCGAACAGCTTCCGCATGAAGTCGTCCCGTCATCATCGTATCAAAGTGATAGCAGAGGATCGTCGGATTTCTTTCGTGAGTGATTTGCGTTCCATTTATGAAGACTTTCGGCACGTATCTCACTTGAACAGAATGTGTTGTGAGAAGAGATACAGTAGTCTTCTGGATTGAAAGTTGCAGTGGGAGATCTTCCAGAGCCTTTGTCAGCTTTGGAGGATAGTCGTTCAGACGTTTTTTTGCAGGTTTCCACATCAGGATCTGATGCGACCAGTGTTAAATCCTCCGCATATCCGATAAGGTGTGTTTCTGGTGGGGTGCTGGAAGATCGGCGATGTAGTAAGAAAAAAGGAGCGGAGAGAGCACTGCGCCTTGCGCTACCCCGGAGAGCACCAATCTTGCGTTTGACATCCGGCATGTGAGCTCTGTCCGTATCGTTATCCCCTTCAGGTAGCTAGAGATCCAGCGCGCAAGTCCTCTTGGTAGGGATGACTCTGCAGCTTCTGTTAAAGAATGGAGATGGCGACAGTGTCATAGGCCTTTTTTAGGTCGAGTGCAACCATAATTGAACGGCTTGGCGGTCTCTTTTCATTCAATCCATCCGTAATGAATCCAGTAAGCTCGACTAAAGCTGTGGTGGTGGAGAAGCCTTTCCGAAAACCATTCTGCCATCCAGGGATTTGCAGGTGCGTCTCCAGTGTAGGAAGAATGGTTCCTTCAAAAGTGCGTGCCATAGATGAAATGACCAAAATGGGCCTGTAGCTGTTCAAATCCTCTGCAGGTTTTCCGAGCTTCGAAAGTGGAAAGATTCTTGCCTCCTTCCACAACGCCGGAACCAGCCCAGTTGGTAGAGTTCTGTTGAAGAGGGCTCTCAGGCACTCACGAAAAAATTGGTCCTGAATGTTTGAGCATGATAGGGGCCACTACAGTTGTATCTAGCGCTCTAGACGGCTTGCATCTCTTCAAGGCGGCGTCAATGAGGGTGGTCGTGATAACGGGAACGTCGCCTCTCGAAAAGTTCTTGATCCATCTGGAAGTCCTTCGTGACGACTTCATGCTTCTATTAGGGCATGGCGAACTGAATTGTTTGCATAGAAGGTTGGCCGCCTCCTTGGTGTTAACCGGCTCGCCTCTATGAAGAAGCTGGAGGGGGTTAGGTTTAGTTGAACGGCCATTCAAAGCTTTCATGGTTGTCCATAGGTTGAAGGAGTTCGTACGATAATCAATGCCTTCCACGACAGCTCTCCACGTCTGCTGCCGGACCTTCCTCACTTCATCTGTGATTTCCCTGTTCAGCTCGGAAATCCGGGTGTTGGTGGGATCCGTTCTTCGAATCGCGTCTCTTTCACAAATGAGGTCCTTAGCTGTGTCCGACAGGCCCAGCATAAACGCTTTACGCCTACCCTTTGAGATGGATTGTAAAGTCGCTGCTCTTATAGCTGATTTAAGGAATCTATGCATTTCCAGTGGGGTAGTCCGAAAGTCGAAATCAGCCGAACGTTGTTCCAGCACCGACAGAAATTTAGGCCAGTCCGCATTCTTGAAGTTTACGAAAGTGGTCCTTGGCGAGGAAGTTATAAGGGCCTCGCTTCTAAACTCCATCAGGATGGGTAGGTGGTCACTTGTGCCTGTGTCAACGGTGTCCCACAGTGCTGAATAGCAGCTTCTCCAGCTGGTGTGCTGAGATCCCTTTGTTGGCGACCTTGGCTCCGACACAACGACTGTGTCAGTAACTCTACAGTGCGTCAATATATTTATCATGAATGATCTTGAAAAGTCCTTACTGCGACGAAGAAATTGCTTTTTGAAAAACGTGTCCCACCAGTGAGGCACATGGCCGTGAATGGGTTAACTCTAAATTTATCGCCAAGACGTGGTTTTCGACAGGCTCTCAGGCCAATATTATTGACCAAAGAGGTATACCCAACCAAGAACGTGAAAGAATATAGTACGACTCTCTGCGTGTGCATTACCTTTAATACTAACAAAATGCGGCTAGCAACAATTTTCCAAAATGTGGTAATGAGGGACAGTCACTTGGTAGATGAAGTGAATAAGCAAGTAGTTCACTGACAAAATAGAGACAATAGGTGACCAAAAGAAATGCTATGATCATCCAAGTCATTCACCTCAGAGAGGACACTAAATCATGTCTAATCGATTCCATGTACTTCAAATCCCAGGTTAAAACAGAACGAAAACCAAGGTTGAGAGATCTACAGTTTTACGAGTTAATTGAGAAATCTGCAGTATAACGAGTCAACCTTCTTTTCATGGAGGTCCAGTTTGGGCTTTTGACTGGTTGTATTCAGTGATCATCAATAGTAAGCTGAAGGCTGGAAAGGTCACTGGGAGTAGACGACCTCAACTGCCAAGTTATTATAGACAACTTAGCACAAAATGGCTTTACTCCAATTCAGGAAGATGGTTTTTTTTCTTTCTTTTGCGTCAAGAATGGTAAGAACTGATTCCGATCATGAAGGGTCGAAGAAACATTCTCCACCCCCTTAAAGGCAGTGTCCATGATAAAAACCACTTCTGTTTTTTGGTGGAGATCGGCAGCTGCGGGGCCTAGCGCAATCATAACGTTGAAAAAAACTTAGAAAAATGGGCTCGGAACGGTCCCCTACGGCCCCAAAGTTGGACACCCATCAGCTCGTCACACCCCAAATGCACTTTCCACGCCCACCGACGTGAACAAATGAATGCTCGAGATTGTGATATGAGCGATGGTTTCCGAACAAAAGCCCCGTTCTTTCCTTCATTCTCAACTTCTCTCTTTACTCAGGTCATCTCGCATACATCGGCTGCAAAAGACGGAAGTTACAAGCCTTGGACAACTCGTCCACCATGCTTCCCTAGCTCAATTTTCGAGGGGCCATAACTCCGTTCCTAGAAGGTTTTGAAACATCATTGGAATCAGCATGGGACCGTCTTCAAGATAGGTGGAAAAGCAGAAAAACGATTCTTATCGTGAACACTGCCTTTAAAGGCTTAGTCCAATCTCAGGGACAAACTTTCCACATCGTTGTAAAGCAGACCCACCTTGTACCACGCCTGCCAAATGCGAGATCCCAATTCATTTGAATAAGCGAGATAAAGGAAGAAGCCGCTCTGGGGCGCCCACCCCAGGAAGACACTTTGACACGCCCATTTTACGACCGTTCGAGCTGAACAGTGGCTAGGAGGGTATATTTTTCTATATCCCTGTTCTTCCCTCCACTTTCAGCTTCTCTATCCATTCAGGCCCGCTCGCATGCATCGGTTGCAAATCACGAAACATACAAGCCACGGGAAACTCGTCCACTGCGCTTGGACCGCTCAATTTTGGACAGGCCATAACTCCGTTCCTAGGGGGTCATATACGAGTTCAGATACATGATTGGAATCAGCATGAGACCGTTCTCAAGATAGGTAGAAAAACATAAAAACAATTCACAGGTTGGACTGTGCCTTTAAAGGCACAGTCCAACCTCGTAACCGTTTTCCAGTTTTTTTTTCGCTAAGCTTGGAGAGCATTTTGGGCTGATCACCATGGTGTCTCCAGAATCGCTCAGAACTCATTACAAACGATTTGACGTCTCAAAGATTGTGAAACCGGAACCTGAGACATTCGTAGACAAGTTGTCTTGAGCCTGTTTTTCGTCACCCTTCGCAGCCATCGTTCCGAAGCGGACCACGCTTTGAAGCTAGACCGATAAGCAATGGAACAACGCAAGTATTTATCAAAATCCTTGACGGGTGCCGTCCCTATTGGGACCGAAAACCCTGTGAAATGGGCGGAGGGAATGGGTACTGATTAGAGGGGCAGAGGGAATGGGTACTTGATTGCCCTCGCTTTTTCTGAGGAGCTGAGATTTCGCGTTTTGCAGGGTTGCTACATACACTATAGCTGTGCCATTCGAATAGATTCGAATCGATATATTCGAATAATTGCTATTCGAATACGTATTCATTATAGTAATTTCTAAAATCGCACCATTCGAATACCATTCAAAAATCGGACCTCAAAAAAAGAGGCCATTCGAATCTATTCAAAAATCGGGCCTCAAAAAAAACAAGTTCATTCGAATGTATTCAATATTCGAAACCTACTATTCGAGTGAACATTCGAATAGGTAAAATTTCGATTAGTTTCGAATAAATGTGTCCGTCGTCGCTATTTAAAGGCAGCGTCCGCGCTGAAAACCACATCTGGGTTTTTCTTCTCAATCCAAGGTTTGAACCAAGTGGAGATAGTTGCCGAAGCTTGAGACCTCAATGTAGCGTAAAAATAATGCTATAGGCTCTTGAAAACTGCTCCGTGGTCTGAAAAGGCGTTTCCCTGGTCGATCATCTAACACGAGGAACAGAAGCGCCACGACGGGCTCCGGCAGGCAACTTAAATCCAAAATTCTATTTTCTCTTATTCGAAGGATCCTTGAATTTGGACGTGTGTATTTAAAGCTTCTTATTTTTTAAGACCTTTTGACTGCTGAAAGACGAAAAGAATTGTGGAACTTAAAAAGTTAATGAGGATAAACCAAATCAGCCGTCCAAATTTTCAAAATTTGTGCATTGCACAAGACACACCGGACAGACGTGAAAAAAAGGGAGCTGAATGCTCAAGGATTTCCGAACGAGTTTTTCTCAGGAATTTGAGTGTTTTGGGTGGTCCCTTTGCGATATATCACAACCTGGCAGGCCTACATGAGCGAAATTGTGAAAAAAATGAACACGGTTTTTTGCGCGTACGCTGCCTTTAAGGTGTACGTTTGCTGGGCCTGTATCCCATTGGCAGACATGACCACGTCAAAGGATTTCGAAATCACATGGCGCTTCGCTGCGTGCAAAATGTGTTAAAAGCACAGGACACCCAAGAAATTAATTCTCAGATTTAATGTTTTTCTAGGAGAGAGTCACACGCTGATCACAGTGGTATCTCTATAATCGTCCGAAACCCCCTTTGAACAGAGTTATGGCTCTTCAAAGATGCCTAGAATTTGAGAGTGAAAAATTGGTGTACGAGTTGTCTAAGGCCTGTATTTCTCTCAATTCGCAATCGTTACGCGAGTGCAAGCCAGGATAAGGAGACAGCCCGGAAATGGTGTGAAGAACGGACTTTCGTCGAAAATCATTCATCCATCAAGCTGCTATCGTGTTCGAAAATCTGGTAGGGGGCCGGGTCTGTGGTGGAGAGCGAAGGAGGTCGGGCCTTTGGTGGCCGCTTATATCTCGCTTATATGGAGGAATCGAGGTCTCGCATTTGGCACGTTTTATATTGGAGAGGTCTACTACACAATCATATGAAAATCTCAAAATTCGTGTCTGAGGGTGTACTGGAGAATTCGTGTCTGAGGGTGTACCTTTAAAACAACATGGTTTGGTGTGCGTACTCGCCGCAGTTTCTGTGTTCGTTAGCGCTGCAAGAAACTATTGTTTTAACTAGTTCCACCTCCTTCTATGTGTAATTGTACCCAATGAATCTGTAACTAATAATTTCCTGACTATCAGATGAGCACGCTCAAATTCTCAGTTGATCGAGAACCTCCAATAGTTTTTTATTTTTTCATAGAATTCTTGACCCCTTAGGCCCCGGTCAGACTTCGTCGAAAACCTGCTGAGTCCGACTGAGTCCGGGATGGAAAAATCTGCTGAGTCCCACTGAGTCCGGTTGCTCCCAGCGCCAACCAATTCCTCTGCGAAACACGCAAATGATAGTGACGATTATCACCTCAGCTGTGAATCGGAACGTGTTTGGTGGCTGATTTTTCTTGTTTTCAACATGTCTGAATCTGATTTCCGTATCAGCAGCAGGTGGGGCAGAGCGCAGATGACGAGAGTCGAGATACGGCGGGACTCGGCAGGTCGCAGTCGGCCGAAAAAAAATGCACCCAAATCACGTGAGAAACACCTATATCGACCGGGTGGGGTGAGGATGATTTCGGTGGGACTCAGTGGGACTCAGTCGGTGCATTGGTCCCGCCCTTGTACGCATGAGAACCATCAGGATCGATCGGGGGGATTGCGGTGGGCATCAGACGGTCGCAGTCGGACTCAGTAGAATGATTTTTTTGCACCCATTTCCCACGAATTCGGTGCGTATCGACCCGGTGGGACTCAGTAGATCCACCGACTAAGACGGGGGCCTTAGAAATGCCGAAATTGCAGAAAATCCTTTTAGAGACAAACCGATCCCTGCAAGTTCTAAGATTACGAAACCAAATGATACAAAGTAGTAGCGTAAATGCAGCTCTTTTTAAACATATTAACCAGTTGAAAACTCGTGTAAATCGATCCGCTAGTCCTCGGATGGTGGGCTGGCGGTAATAATTGGGACAGGGAGTTGACTAATTCTGCAAATACTTCATCCGGCTTTTTTTTTACCTGAAAGTATTTACAGCGGTAATTAAAGGCAGCATACACGCTAGTGAACGTGGTTGGGATAACAACGTGAATCGAACCGTATGGCTTAAAACATAATGCCTACGCATTTTTAAGCGTCAAAAACGACCCACAATGCCGCTACAGGAGCAACAAGTTTGACCCGCTTGTATTTTCACGCCCCCTGTATTTGGTCTTTTCCTCTAACTCAGGGTTGCTGGGTCATCTTCGCCGTTAGTGACGTGTGTGGTTCACTTGTTAGGCAATCTACCAACAGTACCGACGGTGAAGATCACCCAGCAACCTTGCGTTGCAGAAAAAGGGCAAATACAGGGCGGGGCCAACTTCTAACTCATGTAGCGGCATTGTGGGTCGTTTTTATTACTTCAAAATGCGTAGGCGTTGTAATCTGGGCCATACCATTCTATTTCCGTAGTTATCTCAATCACGTGTATGCTTCCTTTAAAGGCAGAATTCAATAAAAATTTCTGTGTCGATATCCCTAGCTGAAACGAAGGGTTAACTACCTGGCAGAGTTGAATTTGGTAAGATATTGTGTAAAGGTGAAAAAATGATGATTCTTTGGAGGCAACGAATGAAACCACCACTACCTTATCACCAGAAATCGCAAGGTCCGTGGCCCATTGCGACAACAGTGTTTGAAACCGGCTTAAAACGAGCAATCAATAGCAATATGTGGCGCCGAAACTTCGGATATGGTGTGCTCGCCCCGCCCCCTTAATCGGTAGCTACAGGAAAATGGGTGGAGTGGGCTCACCACTTTCAAGTTTTGGGACCGCATGGCGGGAAAGTGTGAGACAAAGCATACGCGCGCACACTCTCACGATCAATGGCAGTAAGATTCGCTCCAAAATAGAGAATACAATAACTGCTCAACTGTGTTGTTTTCAGTTTGTCGAATCGAAATTACTCGAAAAATTATTCGAATATGTTCGAATCGAATTTATTCGAATCTATCCGAAATTCGGACGTCAAAAAAAGGAGCTATTCAACTGTGTTCAGAAATCGGACTTCAAAAAAGGGGGTATTCGAATCTAATCAAAAATCGAATGCTAAAAAAGGGGGTCATTCGAATCTATTCGATATTCGGTCTTTTCATTCAGGGCACAACTATAACGCACACACTGCGGCCGGACCATAGTATCAATTTTTACCCACGAAGTTGGACTGTGTGTACAAAATTCCGCCTATCCAGAGTTCCTGTCCCCTTCAAAAGCCTAAGGAAGCGTGTCGCACCCACGCCAGAAATCACTGCAACATCAGTTATTCAAATCATGGTCAAAAATCGAATGGCAGCATTCTCCAGGACACGGTTATTGAATACAAGTTCCACAGACATTCTTCAAAGGCAGTGTACACCAGGGCTGTGCGTTATAACGTTAACGTGTTACCGCATTAACGGGTTAACGTGGTTATTTTTGGAGAATTAACGATTAATGCTTAACGAAAAAGTTCTAAAATCACGTTAATTTTGGGTTCATCAATTGCGGAGGAATTACGGCGCTGATCGATATGCATCAATGGAAAATTTTGAAACTGGGGCCTAGCACGTCGAAAAATTTTTGCTTGTGAAATATATCACAGACTTTGATGTTTCCCATTCCATTGTTTATCTATTCTGAATATTTCTTCTTAATATCGAAGAATTCCATTTCGTATTCTAAAAAGGAAATGTGAGGTCTAATCTACCTCTCTGCGGTCGAGTAAGGTACCAAACGAGGGTTGGAAGCAGGGATTGAAGGCCGGGTTGCAATATTTGGTGGACCGCACTACAGACTAAACCGAGACACGGAATATTAGGTTGATGCAAAAGTTTCCGGACTTTTCACGACTTTGAATAAAAAACATTTATTTCAAAAATAATCAAGGCTCACCCAACAAAATAATTTCTATCACAATCTAGGATCCTTCGCCACCGATTGGGCAGATCATGGATTCCCGACGCGTAGAACTCTGGCTGTTTCGAATCGAAGTATTCTTCCAAGGCCATTTTGACTTCTTCATTGTTAGTTCACTGTTTTCCATCCAGGAAGTGCTTCATCGAGTGGGACAGATGGTAGTCGGAAGGGGAAATATCTGGGCCATATAGAGGGTGAGGGAGAACTTCCCAGCCCTGGTCCAGCAGTTTCTGTCAGATTATCCAAGATACATTGTCGTGAAAAAGGCAAACAGTTTTCATCCCAGGGCGACTGGAACTGGGCTGGGAAGTTCTTCCTCACCTTCCATATAGCCCAGAATTTGCTTCTTCCGACTACCATCAGTTCCGCTCGATGCATCACTTCCTGGATGGAAAACAGATCACCAACGATGACGAAGTCAAAATGGTCTTAAAGAATACTTTGACTCGAAACAGCCAGAGTTCTTGGCGTCGGTGATTCATGATCTGCTCAATAAGTGGCGAAGGATCCTTGAATGTGATGGAAGTTATTTTGTCGGGTGAGCTTTGTTTGTTTTTGAATAGAATGATTTTTATTCAAAATCGTGAAAGGTCCGGAAACTTCTGCATCAACCGAAAAGAACCTGCGTCAAGTGTGGGCATATACAAAACCAATCCGAAGTGGATTATAGAGCATTTGAGTAAGGTGTCAAGGTCATCATTCTACGTATGTCAGACAGTGTAGCACACCCTGTTGCCAAGACGTTCCAGACACCCCTTCTGGAGTTCTATTCACTTTCCACGGCATCCTGTTTAACAAATTTCAGGTTTCAGTGAACCCCCACTCGCCCTTGTCACTCTTTATGCGGCGCACTCTGCACATGAAGCGCTACTCAGTTTCTACCACGCGGCCCACGCCCCCATGAAGCGCTAACCATTTTTCACGACGTCCTACTGACGTCATCTGAACGCTTACCCACTTTCCACGACGTCTCCATCTGAAGCCCTACCTACTTATCATGACGTCCTGCTGACGTCATCTGATGCCCTACCTACTTTCCTTGACATCATCTGAAGGCCTGCTCCTCTTCCACGGAGTCCTGGCCACGTAATCTAATGCCCCACCCACTTTCCATGACGTCCTGCTAACGTCATTAGAAGGTCAATTATATCTTTTTAGGGACCTGTGATGGTTTATCGATTTTTGCTGTATCCAGGCAATGCTCCTAAAATTTTTAACGAAATCGAAAATTAACGTGTTAACGCATTATCGGGTTAACGCGGTTTTTCCCAAAGATTAACGATTAACGCTTAACGAAAAAACAAATTTTCATTAACGCACACCCCTGGTGTACACATTTAAATTTGATTTTTAGTATTGAACGAAAATACAATCTGTATCCCGAGTGGGAGATTCGGCGAGTTGATTTTTGATAACTTTGTTCCATGTTCAACTCACTTTGTTGCCCTAGCGACATTGAGAAGTTGTGGTGCAGGCACTGGTAGCGTTTGCAGGCTCTCAAGAGGTGTGGAAGTTGAAATCGGCCTGCTGTTGGACTCGCTATTATCATCGCTTCCGGAAGGAATGACGACAATCTGCGGAGAAACAACGCGGGGTGGAGAAGAACGAGACGGCGTGGTGGCGCAAGGCTGGGGTTGTGCTGACGCCATGGATAACCTGAAAAAAAATGAGAACAAGCATTCACTCACCCATTCTCCCGCATTCACCTGCGTGTCGATTTTGCATACAAATCGAAGGCTCGACAGTTCGGGGTACGGTAAGCGAACGTGCTTCTACAGGAGCACGCAGTCCTATTCTGCTTAAAAACAGTGGGCACGATGTGGTCACGATGAAAAATCTTATGGAAAAAACACAGAAATCAGCTTAGGTGGAAAACAGCTGAAAAACTATGAAGGAAACGCGGTGAGAAAAGATCATCGATGCCGATGATGTGGATTTGATGGTGGGCTCGTCCACCATCAAAAGACAAGAAATTTCAGGCTTCAAATTTGGCCCAAAACAGTGGTTTTTTCGCGATTTTTTCTGATAGGTCCTATTGCTCGAAACCCAGAAAAGAGATTAGAGAGGGAAAGAAGACAAGCATATTTGATCGCTACCACTGCCTTCAAATCCGCAGCCCGAGCTCCAACAGACCAGGTATTCGATGCATGCGCAATACGCACTCAACTCTGCCGAATGATATTTTGGATGACAGGAGGGCACGGACACCTTCGTACCTCAAGTGCTAACGTGATGATCATGAGCTCTCAACAATAACGTTCATGCCAAACTATAATAAAAAGATATTTGAGAAGACTCTACTCTCCTTCGGGACAGGTTTAGAACCTCGGACAAACGGGCGGCCTTATTGCAATTTTTATAGTGCCTTTATAAGGCAGTGCACAGGTTCCCCTTTCTCCCGCAGCGGCTGCTGCCGCAACGCACCACGACGGCGAGGTCTGTGGTGGCCCTCTCTCATCCGTTCTCTGCCACCACATGTGCCAGCCATCGACTTTCGCATGGCCACCGTGCATTCGTCAATATGACCTGCGATCATGCTCAGAGGCGGTGAATTTGTTCCATTTTTTCCGCCCTCTTCAACTTTCCCGATGATAATTTAAGCGGCTTCGTATTTGGTAGTGGGTTGTGCGAAGCTTGGCACACACCCTAACCTTTACCCAGCACAGTGAGACATGAATTAAAGACAGCATACACGCTCGTAAACGTGGTTGAGATATTTACGGAAATGGAATGGTATGGCACAGAACACAACGCCTACGCATCTTGAAGCGTCGAAAACGACCCACAATGACGCTACACGGGTACGAATTTGGCTCCGCCCCTGTATCTGCCCGCCCCCCGTATTTGCGTCCTTCTCAAAAACAATGGTTCTGGGCCATTCACCATCAGCGACGTTTGTGGGTGGTGCAGCAAGCGTAATAAGTAAACTACATATATCGACGACGGTGAGAATGGCCTAAAACCCCGGTTTTGGAGGAGGACGCAAATACAGGGGGGCGGGCAAATACAGGGCGGGGCCAACTTCTCACTGGTATAGCGCCATTTTGGGCAGTTTTTGACGCTTCAAGATGCGTAGGCGTTGAGTTCAGAGCCATATCATTCTATTTCCGCAGTTATCTCAATCATGTTTACGAGCGTGTATGCTGCCTTTAACATCAGAACAATTGGGGAGGGGGAGATTGAAAAAAAAACTCAGCACGGTTTTAGCACGATCGCCCTTCAAATGAAACATTAGACGGGGGTCATGTGAAAGTCGATGGCCGACACAAGGGATGGGAAAGAACGGATGAAAGAGGAGTGCCACAGACCGCACCGTCGTGGTGCATTACGGTAACAGCGAGTGCGTGTGAAAAGGGTAACCTGTGGGGTGATGGTCGTCGTGTACTTCAGCGACAAGAGAGGCGGGGGAAACTCCGTGTTCCTCCCAGTCGCGGGCTTCGTTCCTCCCCCGTTCGTCCAATCACGAACAGCGCTCATCCCCCATTTCCCGGCTTTGGAATACACTACCGCCATCACCCGAACCTGTGCACTCCCGAATAAAGGTACTATAAATTGCCACGAGTTGAATGCGGAGAATGTGTGGATTCAACGCTGTGTCGAGTTAGACCGTAGTTATACACCAGCGGGACACTGCGGAAATAGCAAGACAACTACCACCTATAAGCGTCATAAGTGTGCTGAGGCATGCCAAAAGGAAGAGTTGTCCCAGGAAAACGCACCGGAAGCCCGCACCAAGCAGTTAGACACGCAGCGGCACTGTATACTGTATCCTTGCTGGACCTACCCCGTTGGAAATTTGCCAATTTCCATCAGCTGATTATTTTTCAGATCTTAACTTGTAAAAATGCCACCGAAACTACATAACGAGCACTGCTATGACAGGAGCAATAGATTTCTAGTGACGTTTTGCAATAAGCAAGTGATAGCAGCGTAGCTAAATACAACTGAAACGCTCAAGAATTTTCGGTCCGCAATATTGCGTCAAAGACGCAACATTGCAGACGAGTCCCTGATCCACGCGGCAAGCGGCGGCAATGTCATTGCGGGACGTTTTCATTCCGCTGGTGTATAACTACGGCCTTATCCCCTTCAATCACGAGGGAGCTGCCACGCCGCTGTCAGCGCCGAACCATTCAATCGATTTTCAGACCCTTCCCTAATTTGAAGCATCCCAACCAGGTATGTGCGGCAATTGCCGTTTGTCGGTTGCCGATTGTCGTTTGCCGGCCGTTTTCGGACGAATTTTCTCAATTGCCATTCACCTTTATCCTCTCGTTTTTCGACAAAATGGAAAAACCTTCGCACGAGGTTCTTTGCTTAGCCGTTAGTCGACTGCCATCGTCGTTTGCCGACCGCCCTTGGACAATTTTTGCCGATTCCCGTTAGCCGATTTTTCGAAATCGTTTGCAGCATATCCCTGATGCCAACACAGCGATTGAAGCACACATACTAATCGCTAACAAAGGAACTCGCGTGTGGTAAAATCTGGTCTAGCAAACCATTTGCGGCGACTCGTGCACCCTTCGCGACATTGCCAGTCAGCGGGGTTTCGATTACGATGTATGAGCGACAGCCGCGGCTTCCTCCATTCATTGGACTGATAAATCCAACGCGGTCATAAGCTCTTAGAACCAAAATTAATAGCATGCTCATCATCGGTCGAAATGGGGTTCTCAGCGGAAACTACCAGGGCATGCTCAAGAGATGCTAAACGCAGCTATCTGCAGATGGGCCACACATGGAGGTACGATATGCCAGCATTGCTCCTTACCGACCAAGTTCGCATATAGATGCGTTGTGCAGTAGTAAATCTTACCGCGTGGCTATGAGCCCCCTCTCCAGATAGTCACTTCTCGTTCGCTTCGACCCTGTTGTGTCTGCCAGAAGTTACAGGGTAGAGCCAGGAAATCGATTTCGATATTTGCAACCTCAAACTTGTGCAAGCTGCTGAATGAAAGGGTAAGATTTCGCAGTCCAATACTTGCGAAATCGCTCTGCGCTGTAGTTTCCTGTCAACGTGAACCCTAACATAAGCGGATGGGCTTAGACTGGAATGGCGCAAAAAGGAGCGTTTTCCTAGCCGTTCCCGGGTAATTTCGAAGCAACCAAGGGCCAGAGCATCGATTAGAGGGAAAATCACACGATTGAACTACATACTGCCCGGACCTCAGCTATAGCCATGAGTTTTCAAGAAAAGTCGCAGAAAGTGCGCGGTCCGCTGGTGGCGAGCAAGACTTGAAATGGTCGCGTGGGTGAGCTCCGAGTCCTAACGCAAATTGGGATTCGATGTTCCTGAAATCGAAAATTTTTTGTTTTCTTAAATGTGGTTAGGGGGTCTTTGCAGACACAATTTTGTGTTAGAGGCATCGTACGAGCTGAAAACACCGTTTCTTCTGCTCATTCCCTCGTCGATAGGGGCTGGCTCTTCTTTAATAATCTATCACAGTTTACCCATCGCCATCCTATGCTGGCAAGAATCCCTTGCGATCCAGCGCAATCGTTCAAAAATCAGTTGGCGCGAATTCGAACGTCACACTTCGAGCATTGGCTTTTTTCACGTAATGTGGTTTCAAAGAGCGCTTTCGTCATTTTTATTTACTACAGGGATGCACTCACTCAAAAATATGAAAAAAACGTAGAATATGGTTTTCTGCGAGTACGATGCCTTTAATTTCAGCATGGATCCAATCTTCTGATGATTATATCTCATACCCCCTCTAGGTACGAACCCACTTCAAACGAGCCACAGGTTCCGCACCTTGTTCATAAGAACGGTTCACCTACCTAGCGACATTGAGAAGTAGTTGACCCGTTGACGTTATTCCTTCGTGTCCGCTAGTGATAATCATATGCTTCGTCAGCTCCATTCGATTTTGTCGATCAATTTCCGCGTTCTGTTCCGCAATGATTTCCATAGTTCTCCTAATCGTGTAAAAATAGAGTCCACAACTGCAATCATAAATAACTCTTACCTCAGCGCAGCATTCTTCCCTCCTGTTGCGCCAGTAACAAGCCATGCCTCAGAACTTAGGTTGGGTCTAAACAACGTGTAATAAAAGGATAAAGTTATCGCCGTGTATAAATCCTTCTAGGGATGCGTCACATATTCGACTTTCGTTCAGAATCCTAGAGGCTTGTGAATGTGTATTGGGCCCATACGGCTTGCGGGGTAGGGGGGGGGCAGCTGATGTAGTATATTCTCCCAGACACGTCTGGTAACAATTTAGCGACCTCGGAAGGATAGAATGCTCGCCTGGCTACTCAGAACTTTGGAAACACAAACAGCATAAAATACCCTACACATGTTTCCGACGTCTTATTTCGGCGCGCGCAGCTCACGATCATGCTTCGGCCGCTGCTCCCCAACATAGTCGATGGACGATGCAATACTGATGCGAGCGAGCATGATTCGGTCAAGCTTTGAACATATTACAGGCGGGTGCAGCTAGCGTTTCGAAAGTGAGCGTCTGCTCCCTATTATCGATTTCGCGCGTAACTCACTCAGATAGAGACATCACACTTCCCGCGGTGCCACTAGCCGACGTCCAGTAACCCCTGCTGCGTAAGGCCAATAGATCGGTCGCGGGCAGTAGGCAGCGCTGTTCCGTTGTCTGCCCGTGCACGGTGAACACGCACTCTGCGGCCCTTCTGCAACCGCCTCACGGCTAATCTGGTGACTGACAGAAGACAATCCTAAAGCAGTGTGCGGCACATTTGAAAATCACCCTTCAAGTAAAGGTCTGTTTGAACAAAATTTGAAAAATCCGCTCCAGGGGATTTCATCTTGAACTGCTCTTGAAAAGTAAGGCGTGAGCTTCTACGGGGAAGCACTGCTTCTTCCAGCCTTCCCATTCGCAGATGCCATTAACGGACAGTGGTTCACCTGCCCAAGGCCAGCGTCGCACACAGCGCGGGTTTTGGAAAGAGTCTCAACACTGCGTTCTCTGCTAAGCATTTGCTCATTGACTCAACTCCAGTGTGTGGTGCAATGATTATATCAAAGTGGGAATCGATGAGTGAGTGTTCGATGACCCCCAGGAATAGCCGACTGCCCGCCGACACTCCGCGGAAAGACGGGAGAGCCTCGCTCTCCGCGGGAAGTGGGGCGCTGTGTCACGCCCACAAAATTGGGGCCGCGCGAAGTCGACTAGGCCGACTTGGCCGGCGGGAAGTGGGCTGTTTTTATCTGTGCACAACGGTTTTCTCTCGCACGTCCATGGTGTTTCCATTTTTCCGAATCCTGGTATTCATTCAGTTTCCTCCGTTATGTTGAGTTACTGTTTTAAACGTCACCCGAACTCTATCTCGTGATGCACAGTAAAGTCTAAAATCATTTGGTCGCAGTTGTTTTCTTACAATAATTTTGGCGGCATGTAATCACTTTCCTTTTTTTTCTATGCTTTGTTCAATTTCTGAAGAGGCTAACGTCATTCCCTCAAAATTAAGCCTAGTGAAGGGTTAAGAATGCAGCTGTAAAAACTGGTGTTTCTGGCGCCCAAACTCCAATTAATGAACCTCTATTGCTACACTCTAGTCACGACAAATGTACAGGCTATAAAACGGCTAAATTCACATGGTTCCTATGCGTGCTGGTGCCGAGCGGAGGTTAGAGACTGTGAGAAAGCGGAGGGCAGTTGGAGGCTGAGGCATCGCGTGCGCCGCTCGCGCCTCGAATGATGTGAATTACGACGTTTTATAGAGGGTATAGCCTCTCTCGCTCACATGAGTCCTGGCGGAGAAAGCATTCGCTCATAGCCGGATATAACAGTGGCATGGAGATACCCGCATGACAAACAAGATATGCTTAACTTCGACCGGCTCAAAATCAGGAAGAGAGGCTATACGCTAAACGAGCGGATTGAAAGAAGATATGAAGGATCGAGCCAATTTTTTGCAACAGCAAACTTTTTGCGTTTCAATGAGCCTCGACGGGATTGCTACAAAGTAGTCATGTTCCAGTTTTGACGCTATTTTCGAACTGCCTCCAACGCGTGCCATACAATCGTGTTACAGAACAGTAGCTTCAACTCCAGAATTTTACTGAAAGGTGGATGCTTTGACCTGTAATCGACGGGAACTCCAGAAGGAAATGCACATTTGCCAACAAAATACCGGAATCGAAAAGACTTCTTAAAATTCCCAAGCAATTGCCTCTATGAAAGGAACACAAAAAGTCTTTTAAAACGTCCTTCATTCAACATACCTAACAATAAGTGTATTTTCCTCAGCAATCATTTGAGTGTGGATTCTATGAACCAAAAAGCTAACACTAGTCCTTCGAAAAGCAAGTCTTTCTAGACAAAGATGGAAGAAATTCTACATTTCGCACTGAAGGAAGTATACTCAAAAAAATTTTGGATTGCCTTTGATTTCTACCGCAGGTACGGAAAAGTCTAAGCTCTGAGGCATTTCCAATAAGCTCTTGATTTCGATTATCACAACATGGAGAGGTCGCTTTTGATCGAGAAAGCCTTATTATATACCAGTTGTGTGCCATGATTTGGAACCATTCAGAACAAAAACTATAACAAAAGAGTAGAACATGACTACGATGAGCGAATATTGGTCGTCGAAATAGCTATATCGAGAGAAAGTTAGCGTGGAGCACGTTTTCAAAGAAAAAAAACGTATCTGAGTTTCCACCGGAATTCAAAAGGTTCGAAACCTATGGCAACAGCAATGTGCAAAAAACGGCTAATCATGTGCCCCAAATAGCCCTATACTCAGATATTTTTGAGGAAGTTCCCGAGGACAATATACCTGATTTGGTCGTTATCACTGGCCTTCCCCGAGCATGATGAACGAAAAACAAAGCCGCAGGGGAGACAGTGAAGCAAACTGGCTAGTCTCGAGGTGGTCTCGCACTTTGCAAGTTGAGGGGGCAGATCTGACACTCAAGAACTGTGTAAGTATTGTATCCGTGATTCACGGATTTAACAAATTCACCCCATTTAAAAATTGTTTCTCCCTTGGAGTCGATTTTTCAGTTGTTTGTTTCAATCAGTGGCCGTTGCGGGGAGTGCGCTCTACACAGAAGTTCACGGCCTTGTAGGGCCATTTGGGGCTCTTTTTGGGCTGTTTCTATGACATTGTTGCTGCCATGATCCCAGCTCCTTTCGATATTCAATGGAAGCTCTGGAACCGTTTTCATTGTGGGCACTACAATATATGGCACTACTTTCAATATGTTTGATCCCGTCAAAGAATTTCGAAGTTTTCCTTTTTTCCCCGACTTTTGTTTTGTCCTCCTAGCTTCTCGAGTTTTTCTATTTTCTAACTCTGCCAAATTAGATTTTCTGCTGTCGATGGAATTATTTCGCGCTCAATAGGTGCGCAGAGGCTCCTTCCTGGGGTAAGGTGCCACAGTGGTGTAGAGAAGAGAACTTCACTCAAGAAAATGCATCCGGGATATCCGTTGACCCTATCTCCTAGACGGGGGAGGGTGGCGCACTCAAGTTCTATCGTATAGGAATGAAGAAAAACCCTGGCATCGAATTCTTGACATCGCTGTCAATCAAAGCTGTCTTATCATTTCTATAGAGATACCCTTTTTATAGGGTTATCAACTCATCATTCATTTCATTTATGTCTGGAATCCTGAGCGCCTTCCCCCTCTCCTTCTAGAATAGTACCAATTCGTTGGAATTTAAAATCATTTAGAGCATGTCACAACAAATTGAAATAACTAAAACAACAAATCGTGGTATATCACAACTACCAGGATTCGAAAAACGGACTCACCAAAGGTGTTGTCCAAAAAACGTGATCCCAAGTTATTTGGAAAACGCGATGTATTCGACGGCTATTTAAAGTCTGTCCGAATGAAACTGTCAGTCCACGCTGTCGGCGTGCGTGTCGAGCAGTCAACGCAACAGGCTCTTTTCGGATAAGCCTCCCCATAGCTGCAAACATCTAACGGGGATATTATGCACTATTTTTCTGATATTCCTGTCAATCGGTTAATAGGTCCGATAAATGCCCCTGCGACTACCGCTCGACACACACGCCGACCGTATGGGCGGACAATCTGATTCGGACAGACTTTAACTAGGGAGTGGTCAGACCTTTTTGCCAGAACTACGCATGTAGCCATGTTTTTCTGATCGACCACCTTTCGGGTACTTGTGAAAACCCTATTTTAGCTGCCCTAGTAATGATAAAGTTATGAACATTTTTTATAAAAAAATTCAAAAAAAAAGTTTTTTGCCTAAGCTTCTCTTAAAGTAAAAATTTGAGGCGCTGAACACGAATTAAAGTCACGTTTTCGATAATTCGAACGATAAAGGCAGTTGACGGCAGATACATTTTATTTTACCTACAGAGCTCGCAACTTCTACGCCCTTAACTTTTTCTTTTACTATTGACCGGGCAGATAAGATAGGGTTTTCATGACTACCCGGGAGGTAGTCGAACAAAAGAACCTGCTCTCATGGATAGTTCTGGCGACCAGGTCTGGTCATTCCCTTGTAAGGGTGAAAAGAGAAGCAATACAATTTTGAAGAGGAGAAAGTCAGCGCCGTACATTTCATGGTCTTGATAATGGCACAGCAGCCCAAATTATGGTCAATTTCTATCAACTTCTGATCTACTGCGGTCCATGCTCGAGTAGATCCCCTAGTGTTCTCCCAACAGCTGACCTCAAATTTAGTGACAATTAATACGAAGTGTTGCCGCGTAGCCGCATGGATCAGGCACCGAAATGCCGAAGTATTACGAGGCTTCTACCAACACGGTTGGCAAGCATACTCAACAATATTCCTTCATCATTCTGCACAGCTATCGAACATGCGTAGGAACAGCTCACCGCAGCTAAGGCAACATCTAACGGAAGACTTGCGTAACATGTTCGACAAGGTGTTCGAATCATGTTTCGAAAGTTCTAAGCCTTGGGTTTGACCGCAATCAGCATTAAAGGGTGCAATGCTGCAAAATCTGTCCGACGAAAAAAAAAACCGACGATTCCTAAAAATCCTCGATTTTTTTCAAAATTGGAAATTAATTTCTTTCTTGCCAAAAAGGACATCGAGGAACATCTCTGAATATTGGGCATTCAATCATGCTTTGGAAAATGCACGTGCCTGTATTTGAACCAGGCTCTCTGTTTTTTAGCTCGTTGTGCTACGGACGACTAATTGTAATCAGACAGCCTTTTTCACATGAATCACCTCACCTAATTTCAGAGTCATTTTAGTTTACCTTCAGCAATCTACAACCGCACCTATACAGAAAGCCAGACAGCTTTGGAGAAAGCGATTTTTGATGGGTACGTGAACACACGAAGGCCGGTGAAGTAGGTCCTTAGTCTAGCCATCTTGATTTCAGAAAAAGAGAATCAAAAACTCTCAGAAATGCCTCGAATCCCGTCACTGTAAGCTTCCATTTTCACATCGTTCATGTGTCGATCAATCAAGAAGAGCAGACAATGACCGTCCATGGTCACCTGTACATGGTAAGGTTGGAAAAACTCAATTTTCTGTGTTATGCTGTGAGAATTAAATCTGATCCTGCAGTGAAGGAATTAATATTAGATGATTAGATGTGGATGGACGAATTTCTCGGTTGGGACATAGACGCATTCAACGGCATCCGGATCACCAGATGTTCGAAGTGGAAAGTGTGGCAGCCAAAGATCAGCGTTGCCAACAGGTTGGCTCGGTACCAAACTAAATCTAGAAGCATATCGTAGCACGGAATATCGTTTGTTTGCAGTGTCGCCGGTATTTTTTCTGCCTTCGAGATCTCCTCTCATGCACACGTGTTGATTCAGTCACTAGGAAAAGAGGTCTGCAATGAACTTTGTAATCATCATCAGAAACGCTGTGTAAAAGTCAAGAAAGTTGAGCAATCTGTTACCGATAATTCCTGTCACGCCGTCACTGCAAACTTATTTTCCCACTCAAAGAGAGAAGTCCTCGCAAATTGCACTCCGCGAGCCAGTACCGTGAAGCGAACCGAAGCAAGCATTTAAGGATGGGCACACACAACAAAAGTGCAAAAAAGTTGTTGAGGGCAGTGGTATACTTCCTTGTCGCTGACGCGGCGGGCTTCGCCAACTATCAATCATCGTGTTGGGGCCAGCACCGGCTCTATGACAGGGTCGGCCGCGGGAACAGTTTGCATCCGCTCGTAGCGGCGACGGATCGATTACTTGACCGTGCGCGTGACACTGGAGTCTCTTTCCACAGTTCCACAAGCGCCCAAACAATGTGTAATAAACATACTAATACTTGCAAAACAAAAAGAAATCGCGGAAACACAACTTGTCTCATGGAGCCGTATGCATATCTCTCCCCGATCGCCCCCGTCCCCAAGGAGGCCATCTGTGATTGGTCATCAGACGAAATTGACCAATCATGGATGGCCTCCGCGTGTACGGGGACGAACGGGGAGAGATATGCATACCGCCCATGGTCTCATATTGACAAAGTGGAATCAGCATTGCGAGATCTATGTTACAAGGTGGCATATGACTTACCTTCAAAAAATGCACGCAGGGCTTACAGAACTAGACGAAGTTTAGAAAATTCAGGCTACATGGAGTACATAGCGCATGAGAAATGTACCGTTGTGCGTTTTCCATGGGTTATTTATTTAATTAGTTGCTCTCAAGGTGCCCCACGCACAAACAGAGAGGCACACCAATATATCATCAACGAAATTCTTTGAAAAAAAAACTGAGTAAACTAAAACTAGCAACTGAAACCAATTGTTGTGTGTATTATGGTATAATCGTTATGTGTATCATTTAGCCTGAATACAATCTAATAGTGTGCTAAGCTATCAGTTCGAATCGGATTACGAACATGAGACGAAAAAACGAGTCCCAGTACTTTTTTCGTATTTTTTTTGCAAGGAATAGAACGGACATTTCATATAATTGTCCCATGTCCTGCATAGATCTGAACCATACTAAAAATACTTACCGCAGTGATGAAGTCCAGTATGCCAAGAAGACCATTAGAGGAATTGAGAATATCACTATCGGTATGATTGCTATGTTCATGAATTCTGTCATAGAGTCGAATCTAGGATATTTCTCATAGCTAATTATTGACCAACCAAGTCGATTTGAGATCTCCGTAATGTGCTCAGAAATTATGTCTGAAATTTCAGAAAATGAAAAATCTCTTGACTGTCCACCGATCAAAGTAAACAACTCTTCTCTAGAACTCGGTGTATTACGAAAAATATGTAGCACCGCCAGCCTTTCGAATTTTCAAAGATGCCACTGCATGCCTAACGCGAAACTCTGCGCTCACCTTTCAGGCTCAACACTAGTTCTTCTCTACCAGACTACTGAAACCCGGATCAAAATTTCTTTTACGTCGAATTTCCTGCAAGTCACTAAGCGCCCAGTCGTAACCGCCCTCTCAGAAATAATCGCCAAACCCTGCATCAAGTAAGATTTCGCGAAGCAGTCCTACGAAGGGTGCTCCGTATAGGTATCGTCGGAATGGATCTTAATGATACTTTGGGTTCCCTATTGGAGGTTGGCGCAAACTTGGTGTTATATGCTATACGGCCGGGATCACACTATCGTACTCCGAGCCGAATTCCGGTCCTCAGGTGCGGGCTACGGCTGTTGCGTCATGGACACGTGATAATCGTGCTGGGAGAAGTGGTGACCAATTGGTCCCAGCGCGATTAACACGTGCCGCATGATGAAATAGTCGTAGTCCGTAAATGCGGACCGGAATCCGGCCCAGAGAGCGACAGTACTTCCATCGCGGCGATGCGTGGAGAAAAAGCGGCATCGCTCAATAGCGGCGATATGCATTTTTGCTCAATCCTTCCGGGATGTGGGTAAAAACCTAGATTTCAAAAGATCTCTGACGATTACACTGGGTTGGCAACCAAGTAATTGCGGATTTTTTTCAGAAAATAGAACCCAATTTTTTTCATGAAACGAAATAACTTTATTCTGTAATGAACGTATTGCCCATTCTGAGCAATGAACCTTTGCCATCTTTCAGGCAACATCATAATTCCACGTTGATAAAACTTCTGGTTTTTATCAGCAAAAACTGAACCAAGTGCGATTTGACATCATTACCATTATTGAAATTATTACCATTCAAGGAGTTTTGCAAAAATCGAAATAAAAAGTAATCAGATGGTGCAAGGTCAGGCCTATATGGTGGATGTAGCAAAACATCCCAACCAAGCGACGCATTGAAAAATCGAAAAGGTGGTTGTATTTCATCATGACGATGCAAGGCCACACACACATGTTTAGTTTTTCAACAAAAATTATTGGATCTTGGTTGGGATGTTTTGCCACGTCCACCATGTAGTCCTGACCTTGCACCATCTGATTAATGTTTATTTCGATTTTTAGAGAACTCCTTCAATGGTAAAAATTTCGATAATGATATTGATGTCAAATGGTACCTGGTTCAGTTTTTCGCTGACGAAAACCCGGAGTTTTATGATCATGGAATTATGATGCTGCCTGGAAGATGGCGAAAGGTCATTGCTCAAAATGGGCAATACATTACAGAATAAAGTTAGTTCGTTCCATGAGAAAATTGTCCTTTATTTTCTAAAAAAATCCGCCCTTACTCAGTTGCCAACCCAATGTTATCGCATTTCACTCAAGGAGATGCTGTTTCGCTTGCCGAACAATCGATTCCCTCAGTAGCAGAGTATCGCCGCGATTGATCCATACTGCTCTTTCTCACATCGCCGCGACGGTAATATTATCTGGGCCTAATATATGTAGGTGCACCGAGTTTGCGGCAACCTTCAATGGGGAACGCAAACTATCACTAGGATTCATGCCGATTGTAAAATGTGTCCGAATGAGACTGGCCGACCATCTCAGGCAGAGAATGGTCGCTCAACCGGTCGCTTTCTGGGTGCGTTTCGGGGCAAATTATAGTGACCTCTTGAGTCCCGGGGCGGCATGCATGAACGCAGCGAACGGTGTCAGGAGCCGCTCCGCGTGCCATGCGCGCAGCGTCGAGCAACAGGGCGGCCCCGAAAATCAGGCACATCAATACACGCCACGAAATTCGGGGCCGCCCCGTTGCTCGACGCTGCGCGCATGGCACGCGGAGCGGCTCCCTGACACCGTTCGCTGCGTTCATCCATGCCGCCCCCGGACAAGTTTTGGGGCCAAAGCTCGGTTTCCACCACCCGGTCAGCCTATCCTTATGACCCGGGCAACGTGTAGACATGGCACATTTAACCCCAATCAAACCCGCACTGTATACGGTGCAAGACCCGGATGATAGTAAATACGCCGTCGGCTGGAGTGTCCCAGTCGACTTGCACTCGCTCAAGTCCTTGTATGATGAATGCGAAGGGTTCCCATGTCAATCGATGGGACACGGAAGAACTCACGCTGGATCTCTACCCATAGCGGAAATTTCGTCAGAAGGCCCACACTTGTGCCGAGTGATGGGCCAGAATTATAATCCAGGTGAGTGCTGGGAATCAAGCGGACGTTGACACGTCATCACTGGCCCGAGCACCCTTGCACCTCGGCGTCACTGGCCGCTCATAGGTTCGTTGGGGTGGAGACAGCGGTCCGAGAGGTGAAGGTTGTTTAGAATACCTGAGTGGGGGATGGTGAAGGTTCCCTATAGACTTGCAACTTCAAAATTTGACTTTTTCTTAATCGCCTTTTTCTTGCATTAAATATATTTCTATTTTTGATCATTAGTTTTGAAGCATATTTTTCGTTAGATGACCTCCTTTAGTAATTCAATATTTTTAATGAAATGATCTGCCTAGGTCAGGATAAATTTCCTTTGAGCTTTCTTGGACTCAAAATGTTTCAGAAATTTTTTCCTTGCGTTTTGGAAAACTACCTATTTGCGTCGAATAATGTTTTCATTTAAAAAAAATTGCGTCGAATAATATTTTCAATTTGAGAAAAATGCAATTCCAATCTCTCAGCCGATTTGATTTTATGAAATGACGTTTCTTTCACCAGAAGCAATAAGTTTTTCGTCCATAACTTTTTTAACCTAAAAGAAAGCCCTTTGGTGAAGGTTGTTTTCGGAATCTCGATGGAATCCTGCGTCGACTAGTGTTTCCAGTCTGAAAAAAACATTCTCTCGATCCTTCAGCCTAATTCGTTTACCGAAACACTGGTTTTTTGCCTATAACTCATTAACCGTTGAGGACAGGGTTTTGGTGAAGGTTGTTTTTGAAATCTCTGTAAAATTCAACGTCGATTGATATAACGGGTTGCTTTCCTCCATAAGCGAGCCAGGTCGCTGGAGCCAAGCTCCATAGTTATCTCCGTAGGGTGCTCTCGCCTCTATGGTTCAAATGAGAGACGCAGAGTTCTGCTGAAGCCAACAATGGGGCTTGGCTCCACCGATTTGGCTGGAGTATGGGGCAAGCAAAATTAGGAACCCGATACATCAATCGACGCTGAATTTTACGTAGATTTCAAAAACAACCTTCACTACAACCTTATCTTCAACGGTTACTGAGTTATAGGCGAGAAACAGGTGTTTCGTAATACGAATTAGGCTGAAGGATGGAGAAGAAGGATTTTCCAGACTGGAAACACTAGTCGACTCAGAATTCCATCGAGATTCCGAAAACAACCTTCACCAAAGGTCTATCTCTAGGCCCAAAAAAGTCATGGACGAAAAATCGGCAGTGACACCCACCCAATCTTGAAAATGACTTGCATGAGTGTTGGGTCATTTCCATTCTTTTTCGGGTCGTTTCACCGGTTTTTCCGAAGGTGAATGCTCCCCTCTTCACCTGCCCTGAGGTGAAGGTTGGTGGAGTACATGGCTCCACCCAACGAAGCTATGCCCCCGCTTCTATGCTAGGGATGAATGACTATGAGGTCACCCAGTTCGGCTCCCATCCCTTTCTGAGCATGCGGCCGTCGTACGCGGCAGGCGGCTGTCGCGTGCGCCTGCTCTCGGACGAGCATGCAAAAAAAAAAAGCGAGCCTTCCTCCTCGGCCACTGACTAGGAGCGGGGCCCGCAGCAATGAATCAATCAGCTCTGCTGCCGAGGGGGAGGTGGCAGCCGTTCGAACACTCGTCCGAGAACGGCACATGCGACGGCCGCCTGCAGCGCATGGTCGGCCAGTCTCATTCGGCCACACTTTTTATGACCCGCTGCAATATATTTCCTCCGAATCGAAATCTTGATAACGCTGTCACATTATGGAAAAAAACCAAAGATATATGGGCAAGTCTAACAGTAGGGTGAACTCGAATAAAAGCTTCGGAAAGAACATATTTTCTTCCTCGAGGGAGACTTCGCGTTCAGTGGCACATTGAATCAGCTTGCTCAGGCATCTACTCCATGCACGACTATCGATTAACCTAGGCATGATGATTCATACTTGTGTCGTTTGTTGTATCATGACCCTCGCTTGATAATCGTCGCTGAGACGGTGACACCCCAGAAGTGTTCATCTCCGCAGCTTATCTTTGTCGTCCAAATGCGGTACATGAGATGGAAGCAAGATTCTTCACTGTGATTGATGAGAAAAGCTCATACATTGGGTATAAAAACTATGCAGACACCATAGAAGTAAAGTTCCGACGTTGCTTTTCTACAGGGCTCCAACCAACTCCTTGAGCTTTTTCACACCAGGACACTCGCCATCGATGGGGTGGTGGCCATCGTGTATTCCAACCAGGGATGAGCGGAAATTTTTTTCTGAACTTCGGAAATCGGAAGGACCTTCTCAATTTCGGAAATCGGACTTCGGAAATCGGAACGCCAAAAACCATCGGAAATTGGAATGCGGAAATCGGAAAAACATTCAGTGAAATTCTTAACCCTCCCCTGGTGACTGTGCGTACCAAAAAAACTTGAACTCATCCTTCTTTACTGAAAGTTTTCGTGCAAACACAAATAACTCTGGCTTTGTGAAAATTGAAAACGGACCTTGAATCCGAATTCAACGCCCAAATTATTCCGGTGGAGATTTGGCCAGGGAAAGCGTAAAAATTTTTTATCGTGAATATTTCCGATTTCTTCCGCACTTTCAGGCTTTTTTTCGGAAATCGGAATTCGGAAATCGGAAGGCCAAAAACCATCGGAAATCGAATTTCGGAAATCGGAATTCCGCTCATCCCTGATTCCAACCCTGAAAAGGCGGGAGAAACTGGAGAGACGCAGCGAGTGGGCTGTCTCTAGCCATGTGTTGCGTCCAGTCAGAAACCTCGCTCCTCCCACACTCCTCCTCCGTTTCTATCGTCTATTCAGAGGATGGAATACATTATGTTCACCACCCCTTTGATAGATCTACTCGATTCTAAAGCGAATTAGAGTTTTTTTTTAATTATTGAGACCGTAACAAAAATATACAGCACCTTTTTGGAGCTGAGTTGTATGGTGACAATCAGCAGTCAGTCGGCCCAACTAAGTTCTCGATAACGTCAAACATCTTGCCCATTTCGGACAAGATTGGCAAACAACAACTGAAATGGTACATACATGTTCTGCGAGCTGGAAAACAGTCGATAGTGGAAACGGCTCTGCAGCTCTAAAAGAAGGGCCAGCGCGAAACGGAAGGAACTAAAGAGGTTGTGTGGCTTGCACAACTACATGAAAATTGCAAGCTTCCATCCTGAAAACGCGAACGACAAGGTCAATTGGCGGCCGCGGGTCCAAGGAAAGACCCTGCAACAATGCGAAACAAGCGCTAAAGAAGAAGAGGAAGAATTAGAGTTCGATTATCTCGTCTGACATTCTTCTGACCAGTTTTCGATTTCGTTGTTCCCAGTTTCATAACAGGCGCCTGAAATTGAAGTCCTCATTTCGTTGTGAGTGTAGTGTCGTTTTTTGGTCCAGTGAATTCGGTGAATGAGGTTCTCGCATTACTCCTCGTCAGATTTTTAGTCAGCCAGCGTCCATACGTCGCCAGAACGTCCGCTCCCGCTGTCCAGCGCTCCTCAGCGCTCTCCGACGCTGATAGGTACCCGTTATAGTTGTGCCCTGGACGACAAGACCGAATATCGAATAGATTCGAATGACCCCCTTTTTTCACGTCCGATTTTTGAATAGATTCGAATGGCATCTTTCTTTTGAGGCTCAATTTTTAAATATATTCGAATGACCCTTTTGTTTCGAGGTCCGAATTTTGAATAGATCCGGATAAATTCGATTCGAAAGTATTCGAATAATTTTCCGAATAATTTCAAAGCAGCAGACTGAAAACAGGCCAGGTGAGCTGTCAGTGGATACTCTAGTTCGAAGTGAAACGTACGGCCACTGATCGTGTGTGTGTATGTGCACCAGGGCTGTGCGTAATTACGAATTACGATTTACGAATTACGAATTACGGGCGTTTTTCGCAATTTTTTTACGATTTACGATTTACGAAATTTCGGCCTGAAATCGTAACGATTCGTAACAATTCGTAACTGATCGTGAAAATGCGCTTGAGGACACAACGTAGGCTATTCTCTGCTCCGAGCAGCCTGACAGTTCGGCTCGTTCTCGCAATCTGCGAGTCAGCTAGCTTCTTTTACTGACCGCGCTCCTCCCGTTCGCCCGAACAGCAACAGCAATGGCCAGAGATTGAAAAATGAACCGAAATGTCAGGCGGCTCCGATTCCTGTTCCGTGTAACTCGAGGTCTTAAATTCCCTGAGGTTTATTATTGCTGTCTAAATCATAGTTAAGTTGGTCCCTTTTTTGCAGTACTAAAATTTGATTATTCTTTTTAATTTCAACTTTCGGTGTTCCATCAGTGTGTAGAGGGTCCCTATCCCGTCGATCATGGCGAAGTATAATAGTACGGAGCTGGGCTCTACAGGCTGACCTATGGAGCAATTAGATTGGAACTGAAAATACATTTCGTTGCAGTATTTCGAGGAAATTTCGAAAACAACCTCCACCACGCATCCGCCATCAGTGGTTCAAAAGTGACGAGTAGAAAATCTGGTATTTCGTGAATTCAAATCTGCTGAGGGATCGTGAAATTATTTTTCTCACCTGAAAACACTATTCATCGAAGCGTTTTACGAGGTTCCCGAATTTAACTCTGATTGATCTCTTTCTTCGAAGACAATCAAGCTTTGAGAGAAAAAGTAATTTTGAAACTCTTCTCGAAACATTTCAAAAAGAAACGGCGGTAAACCCCTCCGACGGTTATCTCCAATCCAACAACGCTATATTTATGGGGAGAAACGCTTACAACTCTGTTCAGAGTAACGCTCCGCATATAAAGAGGAAGAATCTATTTCTGCATCAAACGTGGTTTTGGAACTGTACATTTCATTTATGGGGCCCCCTCATACAAGTGCCTTTCTCTTGGAGGCACTGTTCACGTTAAAAAACCTTATTCTAGTTTTCGATTGTTTTGGGTGGATGAGTCCACCAAGTAGAGGTAAATGGGGAGAAGTCCCTACAGAACACTCAAACACCGGAGAAAAACTGCCTAAAAACCTAATGAATATTTGCGCCTGCTGGTGTGTTTTGTGCACTGCGGATAAAACGTCAGAACAAACGTCGCAAATGATTTTGAGAATCGGAATTTCTTAGGTAAGTGACTTCTTTGTATTGTGTTCCACGGACCTAAAAATCTTTAAAAATAATATGGTTAAATGCCCATCAGGGATGAGCGGAGTTCCGCGTTTTGCGTTCCAAAACCCGCAGTTTCGCGCAATTTTGGCATTCCGCGTTCCGCATTCCGAAAACCGCAGAAAACGCCGCGAAACGCGAAAATATCGAGTCATTTGGGATGTAGGAAAACACTAGATGATTTCTGAATTTTTCCGCGTTTCGCGTTCCGAAAACCGCATTTCCGCGCACTTTTAAGCGTTTCGCGCCCGATTTCCGAAACCCGAGAAAATTTTTTTCCCGAAACCCGAAAACTGATTTCCGAAATTTCATATTTGTATTCCGCTCATCCCTGAGGCCCATGTCTGGTTACCAGACTCATTCGGAACAAAGGGTATTCAACACTTTGGTGCCAGTTCTTCTAGTGAAATGAACTTGTGAAAACTGTTGTGTGACGTGTGCGGGGTGATACAATGGGTTGGCTGTTCCACGAGATTTTCTCCTAGCCGTTTTTGGTCGTACTTCCGTTCTTACTCTTCCTAGAAGGACCCAAAGCTTTCGTTTCTGACAAAAAAAAAACGGGCAGCTTTTTTATCCAGAACTTTTAACAGATATCTTTAAACTCTCGGACCGCAATTTTTCTCAACACAGTGTTTCTATCCATGGCTTCGACTGAAATGTGTTTGGTAGAGCGATGATTCTTTATATTTTTTCGAATTCAAAAGTAGGGCAGAATGTGGCGCAGGTTTGGTACTTGATCAAGCGTGAAATTAAACTTCTGTCTATGTAAGTCGTTTTTATCCCAAGTGCATACAGTTCAACTGCGTATTGCCGTTCAATCTGCAAAGTGCACGCTGATTGCGAAAGCGTGCTGCGGCGCGGTTGCGAGTATCCTCAGAGAGGGATGTGGGATCACCCGGGCACCAAAGGGAAAAACCGCTCGGGTGACTCCACATCCCTGTCTGAGGGTACTGGCAACCGCGCCGCAGCACGCTTTCGTAATCAGCGTTCACTTTGCGGACTGAACGGCAATACGCAGTTGAACTGTATGTGTGTACCCTGAAAATTTCTTCAAGCACTGTTCAGAACAACCTACCTTCGATATGAAAACACCTCATCACTAAAGTGCTGACGTGTTTCCACATCGAATGAGGTTTGGCCTATGTGTAGGCTTGTTACTCATTATCAGTTACGAATTACGAATTACGATTTACGAATTACGAGGAATTCGAAAAATTACGATTTACGAAATTAAGAAATCCAGTTACGCACGGCCCTGATGTGCACATATGCTACGTCCCCTTCCCTCACACTTTTGCGCTGCTTCTATCCCCGCTCCGCACAAACACACGATGAAGAGATTTTGATTTGCCTCCAGAACAGAGGATAACAACATGAGAAAACCCGAGCGATACCAGTTGGAGCGAAATCTTGAATAGATCGGAGCCCTTACGCTTTCCAATCGAGTCCCAGACCATACTCATGATCCTTGAACGCTTCGGCCTTAAAAATGAAACTTTCAATGGAAATTCAGCCGAAATCTACTATGCCACCAATGTAATTAACGGTGTGCCTATTGAGACAATTGATAAAATAAAAGACCTCGGGTTCGTAGTAGATAACAAGCTCTCGTTTGATGAGCATTGTAGGCTCATTGCTACCAAGATGCAGCAGAGGCCATTTTTATTATTTAGATCCTTACAAGGGAACCAGAATAAGTCATAGTCGCCATTCCAAATCAAATGTGCTTTTCTAGAACCTTTTTCGGAAGAAAAGTCCGAATATGCCCATCGCAGCTGCCTAGACCCACTCTGAAAAAAGTTATGAGCGTTTTCTAAAGCTTCGCGGCAAGGTCAGCTCCATGAAATTTTTGAAGTGTTTTCAAATTTTTCTTTGGATTTTGCTAAAAACATGTATGTAGGGGTAATCTGGGGTGCTGAACACGAATCTGGGGTTCGCTTATGGAAATTTAAAGATTTACTGTAGGTTACGGTAGGTAACATGCCATTTAGGAGGCAAAACCTACCTCAATATTCCGATAATCGACAAATGGACATCGAATTCGTATTCAGCACCCTAAATAACCCCCACATAGAAATTTTGAGACAAATCTGAGACTTTGACCAAACTACCGTATACTCATCGTAATCTACCGTAAGCTGTCAAAAATCGATAAACTGACATCAGATTCGTGTTCAGCACTCCAAATAACCCCCAAAGAGATATTTTGAGCATGATCTAAAGCAGCACTCCGGGAATCGTCAAAAGACGCGATTTGCCACAAAATTCTCCCCCGATGGTAATCTGTAAACGAGTACAGTCGAAAACTTCGGACAATCGAGAAATGAACCTCAGATTCGTGATAAGCACCCCAAATAACCTCCCAGAGCGAATTTTTAGTCAAATCGGGAATATTTTTCTAAAACGCTTCGAGAGCCCTCTAATTGGTATAAATAAACGCCCTCCCGAAAATTCGTACAAGTCCAAAACGCTATTAGTCTGCGCAAAATTTGGAAAATGTTCCATCAACCAAGCTCTGTTTTGTGGAGTCGTTTTGGGCGCTGAATACGATTATGAGGTCCGTTTCCCAATTTTTGTAAAAATAATGCGCTTTTTGGACGGTACAATAGGTTCGAAAATCGGAGAATAAATGCCTATAACTTTTTTCAGAGTGGGTCTAGGCAGCTGCAATGGGCATATTCGGACTTTTCGTCCGGAAATGGTTCTAGAAAACTACATTTCATTTGGAATGGTCCATATGGATAGAGATAGAGATAGGATTAGATAGAGTGAACTGGCCCAGCTGAACACCGTCTCGACGTTTCAGTAACTATAAGTCCTTACTTCTGGAGAAAACAGCCCTGAAGTTAGGAATTACTTTAGGTGCAAAACTAGTTGGGGCCCCTCAGGATTCAAATGAGGAATGAATTATACCGCTTGGAGAAATTGGTCTAATCAAAATGGAATTTCTAGGAAGTTGCGAGTGATAAAGTTATCACACATCTGATAACGAAAGAAATTTTCATTCTCATTAATTTTCATATTTCTGAAGGTAAATCTTCAGTGCCCCCCCCCCAACTGGTTTTGCACCTTATGGTATTCACAGTAAGATAAGCACGGCCTGAATGACCGATATTTACACGGCAGTTCTGGAAAATGCGTGGACGACGGGCACGCAGCGAGGCGCCAAGTGATTTCGAAATCCTTTGACGTTGTCGCACCTGTCAATGGAACACACGGTCATCTACCGTACACCATAAATAGCGGTGACGGGGCAAATTAATTCGAAACCATTCGAAATTAGAACTATTTATTTGAATGAACATTCGAATAGTAGGCCTCGATTGTTGGATAGATTCAAATACCCCCTCTTTTGAGGTCCGATCTTCGAATAGCATTCGAATAGTGCGATTTTAGAAATTCCGATAATGAATACGTATTCAAATGACAATTATTCGAATATATCTATTCGGATGGCACAACTATAGCACCCGTACAGATAGGAACGTAGAGGCCAACTGAAAATTGCTCGACATGACGCGGTCGCGTCACGGCTCTATAATTTTCTAACTTTTTACTCCGAATTTGTCATATCTTGAGAACCGGTGGTGCTGTTTTCCTACTTCCTAGTCCAGGCAGATCCTCAACTGCTGACCCCTGGAGAAAGACGGTATGTGAATGAGGGCACACCGCTCTCCACTTTTTTTATACCCTCATCTTCATCAATTGGCTATCATCAATTTTGTTTACGACGCAACTACTTCGTGTCGAACAGTATTCGGTTGGTCTTTACGTTCTTATTCCATACAGGAAGAAAAACGCCGGGAAATGCAGTCTGCCTCGTGTAGATTTCATTAAAAACGCTTAACCTCTGCCCGTATTCAGAAAGACCGGGAGCCTCCCGGGGAGGTCCAACGTCCACCCGCTGTTGGACGAGTTTTTGATGCTGCACCTTCCTGGCTACCCAGCAGGTAGGCAGGAAGGCTCCCAGCTACCTGGCGGGTAGGCAGGAGGGTTCGTAGCCACCTAGCGGGTGGACGGAGAGGGGTGTGGCTGCCTGCTACGTTGATCTCACGCGACAGAATATGATCGATATCACCCTGACAGCCAGTGCGGGCACCTTCTGTCTACCCGAACACTTGAGGACGGGCATGCTATGCCCGACGGAGTGCATTATTAGCAGAGCTGAGAGACAGCAGATACCTACTATACTTGGGCATCGAATAATTTCGAATCATCCGAAAAATCAATTCTTCTCTCTGGAGTCAGAATGGTTTGAGCTAATTTTGATTTTCAGGCCTCAAGTTAGTGGTAATCTTCTCATCATTCATGGCAAAGAAGAACTCTGTGCATTCACAAAATCACAAATATCAGTTTTTCAGGAAATAAGTCGACTAATAGTCGAAGTCCACTATTTTTTTCGGATAATTAATTATTGTGATTCAATGAATGCAATTTATTCTACTCTAACCTAGCTTATGAGAAGACTCCTTCCTACTTGTTGTCTGAAAACCTGAAAAAGCTCGAATCGTTGCAACACTGAGGAGAAAAATTCATTTATTGGATGATTCGAAATTATTCGATGCCCAAGTATAATACCTACCCAGCGGTCTCCTCTCCGTCTCTGCAGGTGGGTACTCGTGCCTGCCTCTGCTCTCACAGGTGGCGAAGAGGGGCCGCCACTATTAAAACTTTGACAGGAGAGGCGCAAAAATGGTTGCCATACAACGGGTACGGGAAGGTTACGCCCCCTTCCTGCACCCGTGGTTTCATGAATACGGCCAATGGTTATCACTCACTCGAATCGACTAGTTCCCTGTTCAATTATCCCGGTTCGGGATGGCCTTGGTAGGCCTATTAGACGCAAGGGCATTGGTTCTGAGGTAGGTTTGAGTTTCATTGCTCAGGGAATTTAGCAAACGGCTTGAAAGTGGCTGCTGCTCTCCGGAAATGAGCGCGAGCGGGCGAGAGAAGACGTGAGCGAGCGAGAGAGGAAGTAAGCGCGCAAGAGCGGGCTTGAGCGCGCGAAAACGAGTGTTAGGCTCCGTTCATAGCAGACGTTCTAGCGTCAAGTGAACGTCAAGTGACGCTCGGGGTTTGCATCCTCAGCATTTGCTATTGATCTGACTCCCCAGCGACCACTGCAGCCGGCCAGTCGCTGACGGTGGACGCATAGTGACCGTAACGGCTGTCACTAATACTGTCAATACCATCGTTAACCATGTGCCGTCCTCGTACACAATGAATGCGCCAGCCGTCAAGCGTCATGCGCCAGCATTTCAGCGCTGGCGCATGATGCTCCGACGCCTTGACGCTTCGCCGCTGGTCGTATGCTATGGACGGAGCCTTAGCTCGTGAACGGAAATCAAGCACAGCCTTCAGTAAAACACGTGCAAGCAAATCAAGGGCTCTCGCAACCTATGGACGCTGCCTTAGCGGAGTACCTAGGGTAGGTCATAAACCTGTTTATTGTTTTTGGAACCCCTCCGTCATCAGCATCGAGACGTCAGTTACATCATGGCCTTACCGGAAATACTGGGTTTCCCTACCTCCCGTGAACGGTGAAAACTTGAGATCAGGCAAGTTTCAGTATTCTTGATATTCTAACCCATACGCCTCCAAAACGTTTCCGAGTTCTTGCGTTTTACTGAAGGCTGTGCAAACCGTTGTGTTACTCGAGGGACTTTCTGATCTGTTACAGTAATGCGCTCGAGAAGGAGCCTGGATGGCGGCATTGCGAGGATCTGCACAGTCTTCGATACAACGAGCTTATTTTCAATTTTTCTCAGTTCGCGAGATGCGACAACGCCACATGAGCCTTTCCAGGTGAAATGATACAGCAACCGACGTGATTTCCGAACGTTCAATCGTCAGATCAGATTCACGACCAGCTCTACGTACTCTTCTGTCAGCGTCCACTTTTCGCGACTGAGTGTGATTAGGCTCCCTCCATACGTGGCGCGAACGTTCACCCTCGCTCTCCAGCGCCCCTCAGTGCTGTCTAATGCTGATAGGTGCCCGTGCAGGCAGAAAGACACCGGCAAATGCATCCTGCCTCGTGTTGATTCGATTGAAAGCGCTTGACCTGGTGATCACTCATTCGAATCGACTCGTTTGCTGCTCATTTATCACGGTCTGGGATGGTCTTGGTAGGCGTATTAGACACGAGGGCAATGGTTTTTGCGTAGGTTTGGCTTTTATCGCTCGAGTGATGAAGCAAAAGGCTTGAACATGATTGCATCTCTCTCGGATTAACGTGAGCGAGCGAGAGGAGGCGTAAACGCGCGGTGGCGGGCGTGAGTGCGGGTGAGTGGCTAGCAAATCGTGTGCCATCAATGGACATCGATTTTGCGTAATCACGCGCCCTCGTAACGTATGGACGCTGCCTAATGCAAAATCGAATTTCATCTTGGTCATACGATTTGCTAGCCGCTCTCGCGCGCTCGCCCTCGCTCACTTACGCCAGCTTCAGACAGGTTTTCCAGTTTCAGGCTAAATGCTTCACCCCAAAAACGAAGAGCATCAAACACGTTCCGAAACAGTAGCCCTCATTTCCCATAATTCCAATGCTGCCATCACAAACCGTAGCAAGTGATCAGTCAACGCGCCGACTCGAGTGCTTGATTACCCTTTCAACAGTTGTCAATCGAATCAACATGAGGCTAGAGGTGTTTTTCCGTGTTACTTCATGTAAGCGGGCATCCTTCTGCGCTTAGGAGCGTTGAGTACCGCGCAGGAGCGTGAACGCGCACTCTCGTCACGTATGGACGCTGCCTGTCACTAAAAAGTTGTCCGGACTACAATATCAAAAATTACCCCTGACTTTGGACTATGCCTTTGATGGAGCTTTTCACTTTTTGAAGAACGGCTACATAGTTTTGATACGAATCAAATATTTCGCTAGCTCCTCCTTGGCTCTAGAATCATAGCAGCCGCATAGAAAACGAGATCTGGTGTAAAAAACACCTCCGATTTAAACACCTTTCAGAGCACGATGTACCAAATCAACGTCAGAATACTGGCCCTCCGCTAAAGGAAAATGGTTGCTAAAACCAACAACAGGTGGAGTGATGATTAACGGATGAATTTTTTTTTCAATTGAATAGTAATGGTAATCAGATCCAAATCATTCGGCACTCTGTTGTAGTGTAACAAGTTGCCTACCGCTTTAATTCGTATGTCAGTCTATAGCTAGCTTAGAGGTTCGCTCAAACTTCTTCATTGTCTCAAAAAGGGAAAGACAGGGTGTTCTAATGGAGCAGGCAATATTAGTCCCATAGTCTTCCCCTAAACAATGAAGCGGGGCATATCATCTTAAAGGCAGCGCATGCGCAAAATATAGTATACAATCTTCTCACTATTTTGGGAAGGTAGGCCTACCAGGTCGTGATATTACGCAAAAATTCCACCGGAAGCACTCCAATCTCAGAGAAAAACTCGTTTGAAAATCATGGAGTATTCAGCTTTCTTTTCTCTACGTCTGTCTGGTGTGTCTTGTGTAATACACAAATGTCGGAATTGCTGGGTGTCTGAAAGGGTTTACCCCTGTAACCTCTTAGGTTGATTATTTCTTTTGGCATTTCCATTATCAAGAATTCTCTAAAATATGAAACTCCCAATACACACGTTTGAACGCGAGGATTTCTCGAAATAATGAATATGGAATTATGGAATAGCCGGAGCCTGTTGTGGCGCTTCTGCTCCTCGTGCTAGATGATCGACCGGGAAAACGCCTTTACAGACCACGGAGCAGTTTTCAAGAGGATGTGGCATCATGAATGATGAGATCTCAATCTCTGTCAACTATTTCCACTTGGTTCAAACATTGGATTGAGAAGAAAAAACCAATTGCGGGTTTCTGCGCGGGCGCCGCCTTTAAGGGCGGTGTTCACGATAAAAATCGTTTTTCTGTTTTTCATCTTGAAAACGGTCCCATGCTGATTCCAACCCTGTGTCTAAAATCGTACACGACCTTCTGGGAACGGAGTTACAGTCCCTCAAAAATTCAGATAGGGAAGCATGGTGGACGAGTTTTCCGAGGCATTTAACTTCCGTCTTTTGCCGCCGATGTATGCGAGCTGACCTGAGTATAAAGGGAAGTCGAGAATGAATGGAAAAACGGGGCCAATAATCGGAAACCATTGCTCATCTCACAATTTCGAGCTTTCATTCGTTCCTTTCGGTGGGCGGGCAATGTGCTTTTGGGGTTTGCCTTGCGCTCAAAATGGCAGCTTCGGGCTCTTTTGAGGCTGTTCCTGGCTCCTTTTCATGCGTTCTTAAAGGCAGCATACTACAGTGTTGCCCGAAAATTTGTTTATTCGAATTATATTCGAATATTCAATTATTCGAATAATCAGCATGAATAATTAGAATATTCGACGAGATCGCGCTCCATTTTGCCCTGGTTTTACATTTCAAACAACTTAGCGTAATGAATCCTAATTTCTCACAATTTTTCAGTACCTCATAAATTTGTAGTTACAGCAAGTATGTACAATAAATTAAACTGCTCGTAGGATTTTGTCAAACGCTAGAAATGCCCATTTCACCTTTAGTTAAAGAGAAAAGTTCAAATTTCGAGTGACGCATAAGTATAGCAACACGTGAGGAACATGAAAGTGTCTTGCAAAAACGGCCACATTGTATCATTTTCATGCGTATTTTTATGGAGCTGGTTCAAGGTGATGCTATTCGTCCACTTTCCCGGTGGACTTCACCTGAATTCTTAGACTGACAAAAGATTTGAGTTGTCAAGAGTGTGCAGTTTATGAGATGACAACTTACCAACCTGTTGTCAACGCCCCAGTTTGCCTGAGTGGATTGAATGGGATAGTACGCAATAGAGTGCTGCCCAAATATTCGTTTATTCGAATATTCGAATATTCAAAGAAGAGGATTATTCGGGTTATTCGAACAATCGAATCTTCAAAGAAGTAGAATATTCGTTTATTCGAATAATCGAATATTCAAAGAAGTGGATTATTCGAATTATTCGTTTATTCGAATACTCAAAAAAAATTATTCGTTCCAACACACTACAACATTCACGCTCAGAAGTGATATCAATTTTATGGAATGAAACGTACGTCCGAAGCTGTTAATATTCAGAGATAACCAAAAGACCGGAAAAACATCGACTGAAATGAAAATATTACGGTTTGTTCTATATTGGCCCAGAAGTGGACGAGTTATACCGCATTGGCTGGAATAGCGGAGCTAGCGACAAATTTGTTAAGATAACGACGCTAATGTACTCGTAGGGCCCTTTCTGGAACGCTCACGATGTAGGAAGCGTAAAAAATGAGCCAAAATGACCGTAATCGTGCATTGAACATTTGTATTGAGGGGCGGAGCCCGTATCGATGGGCGTAGAAAGGATGATTTTGTGACTCAATACGGCTCAAATACGGTCATTTTAACTCGTTTTCAACTCTTCCAACTTTGTGAGGATTCTTCTGAGGCCCGTACAACCCCACTGATGCACTTATCTCAACAACTTTTGCGAGCGTAGGTGCTGCCTTTAAGACGTTAACGTTACAGGGTGTCCCTCCATTACCCATTCATGGTGGAATTTCGAACACTTTTTTCATCGTGAACACTGCCTTTAACCAATTGAACAACGGTGTTCTTTACTGTCAAAGTAAATCCCGTCATTATACACAAATGCCTGCAGCGCAGTAACCCGTCGCCACTTGGAATCTTTTTCACAAAAAAAAACTTACCAGATAAAACAGCTCTAGGTAGCAATGGACGTGCTTGCTTAGAGGCCGCTTCTGTGTTGTGAGGATAAACAACATAAAATTTTATATGAATAGCTCCGTATTCTCGCCTTGGAAATCCATCTACGAACATGATGTGTTCGGGACCGAACACTAATCTAGAAGATAACAATGATAAGCAACAGATGCGCGATTCACGGCAAGACATGAACTCAAAGACGAGCCGTCATGAAGTGAACACTTACTGTTTTTTGATATTACACGCTGTAATATTGTGACAATACTTAGTTGCAACTTTTGAAAATGTTCTCCTGAACGGTGTGAGGAGGTCTGGTAACGGTGCGTCGACGCAGTATGCAACTCGTATTCCGGAAGACCATTCAAACATATCTAGTTCTGAAATGCGTTTCACTTGTTCCGCGATGGAACTGATGACGTAATTTTATGTTTGGGTAGAATCCCCATGCAAAAATTATGTAAAGTTCTATCGTATTTTTTTCCTCTCAAAAGAAGACCTTCCCGGAAAATTCGCTTCAGACCACGAAAAGACTATTAGATGAGACAGTCGATCGATTCGAGTTCCTTCTGAATTTTTGAGTCTACCCTGTTTGCGAAAATCGGGGTGGATCCATGATCTTGCACTGCACTGAAAACTTTTGTTTGCTAGCTATTCACGAGAAGGATACAGGAAGAAGGACCGAATGCTTAGCGATTACATAGTGGCGTGCCACTCGAGCAAGTATGATCCACCGGTGGGTCAAGGTATACAGTGACACAATATTGCACACGACCCTACGAGAAGTCACCTCAAATTCGGTGCGGTCGGTAATGCTCCAAGGAGCACACAGATCGGGCCTCCGCATAGTCGAGCGGCAGAAGTCGCGCTGCCACGATGAAGGATAGAGAGCGGCTACCCAGCTTCGTGCTTGCCCTTCATTTCCCATCATTGCGACGCGACTCCAGCCCCTTGTAGGGTGGGGTCCGATTGTTTCTCAGAGGTCGTCCAACGCTTCTGAGTATGACTCGGCATGATTGCGAGTGCAGGCTGGAAGCAGTTAAAGACAATGTGATTTTTGTCCCCAAGTTTTTCACATAAAACAATGCGTTGGCCTCCAAGTGTTTTCAAAATTACGAATAAATGGCGAGAAACGCATTTAAACGTCGCATTTCAATGGTAGTATTGTATATCATGGAATAGTTGTCCGGTTGGACGAACATGTTTATGGTGGTTGTCAACGGTGGAAAATTGGATCAATCGAAAATAAGAGAATATTTCGTGCAAAGCAGGATTAGCTAGGGTAGCTCAGGCAGTAACGCCGGCTGAGGGGGCAGACAATACCGGCTGACTAAATATTGTACCCGGGCTAGCCCCGGTATTCACGGCCCCCTCAGCCGGTAAATGGTGGAGCGCTCAGCCGGCAGGTGGTGGCCCCCTCACACAGCGTATACTGCCCCATCAGCCGGTAAAAGGCTGTCCCCTCAGCCCGTGTTCACAGCCCCCTCAGCCGGTAAATGGAGGTCCGCTCTGCCGGTATTCGTTGCTTACCACGTGAATGATATCGATCTGCAAGAGTAGATAAAGCCCCTAGTAGGCCCTCCCTATTCCCCAGCAAGTTCGAGGCTTGCGTTTCATTTCTGAAGCGGCAAGCCTTACCTTTCTTCAAAAATCATGAACTGGATCATTGACCCCTCACCCCTTACGGTTCGTTGTGACAGTCCCCACGGTCACAACGAACCGAAAGGGGCGAGGGGTCAATGATCCAAATCGCGTGGATAACCACCCGTTGGAATGCCAACACCCGAATCAGCTCGAAGCCCATTTCGCCCGCGCCGTACATGAGCCTGGTTCGCGTCAGTGTCTGCCCGATCAGCCGGTGATATGCTCCGCCATTGATTGATGTCTGCCCGCTCACCCCGTAAAGCCAGGCCACTCAGCCAGTAATGCTATGTCTCAGCCGCTAAGACGCTCCGCCCCTAAAATAATCCTGCCCGCTCTGCCGGCGAGCCTACTTCTCCGACCGCTCGGCCGGTGTTATTATCTGAGAGGGTCTTAAGGAAGGAACGGAGCAGTAGAGAGAAGGGAGTTGAAAAGGACTGGTCCACAAAAGATTTCCTAGTCACAACAAGCACTTCCTGTGAGAGTAAAGAGGCGTGGTGAGAGTAAAGAATTTCGTGCACTTCTAGTGCGTTTTGCTCAATTTCTACATCATTTTACAGTTCAACTCGCATTGCCGTTCAGTCCGCAAAGTGCACGCTGATTGCGAAAGCGTGCTACGGCGCGGTTGCGAGTATCTTCAGACAGAGATGTGGGATCAGCCGAACGGTGGGATCACCCGGGCACCAAAGGCAAAAACCGCCTGGGTAAACCCACATTCCTGTCTGAGGATACTCGCAACCGCGCCGCAGCACGCTTTCGCAATCAGCGTGCACTTTGAGGACTGAACGGCAATGCGAAGTTGAACTGTAGTTCTACCCGGGTTACTATTAATTGATATAGCGAATAATCTCAGAATTGAAGGTTATCGCGAAAACTGCCCCTATAGGAATCGTTCACGCTGCAAACCACTCTCCGTTTTCAGACTCAATTTCGTGAATGAACCCGGTAGAACACACCGGTAAACTTCGGGGGCGGCATGCACGTACGCGGCGGGTTAGGTTGGGGTTAGGAAGGGTTTGGAGCGTCGGCGCGTTTGATGATAGCAGCGCGAGGGCTAAAAGGGGGTTAAGCTAGCACTGAAAAATCGTTCCCTCGCAAACCTTACGTAGGAGGGTGGGGCAGCTGAGACCCCGTTGAGACCCCAACTATTGATTATCTCCAGCACTCGCACAGCAATGATCAAACGCGCCGACGCCCCAAACCCTGCCTAACCTCAACCTAACCCGCCGCGTACGTGCATGCCGCCCTGGAGTGTTGAAAACGTAGGATTATGAGGTTAGAAGGGGTTAAAGATGAGGATCCGCCACCAGTTCTCACCAGTCATCTACCACTTTTTCATAGAATCTTGATGCGACCATTAAACAACATGAAAAACATTACGGCACAAACTCCACATGCAGAAAAACTTCAAAATTGACAGTGACAAAGTCTAGAAATGCAGAAAAACTTTAAAGGCAGTGTCCACGATGAAAATCGTTTTCGAGTTTCCACCAGAAAACGAAGGTATAGAGTCTGACTGTCTCATCAGTGAAGAAAGAATCATGAAAAACGCTGCATACATCCAAAATTAGCTCTTCTTCTTGAAAGCCACATTTCAACGGTGGACCTGTTGCGCATGGGCCTGAAGTAGACATCGTGTGCAAATGCGCTCCAATGCTAAAACTCAGCCGCGCTCGCGCTCCAATGCTAATGTAGAAGCGGACAAACTGTTTCTCGGAAAACTCGACCGCGAGCGGAAGGGCTAGCGCGAGCGGACTTCTAAGCCATATGGAGCTTTTTCGGGCTAGTTTTCGTTCGTTATCTCGACCCTAGTGCTCCAATGAGACCCTGAACTTTCGATTTCCGGTCAAAAACCGAGGAAGAATTTAATCAAGGACACTGCCCTTAAGAACGGTTTCGACGCGGAATTTAAAATACATTTTATAATGGGTTCAGACCGTCTTTTCTTCACTAATGAAGGTTTTCCATGGACCCCTTCGAAATTTCCGTTCACTAGAGAGGCCAAGCTAAACAACAACATAAAAAAATGACATACGGTTTTCTGCGCGTACGATGCCTTTAACACAACTAATGACGCGGTTACCCAGCCTTCTAAAAGTTTCTGGTAATCGATTTTTTTATTTGTCCGAATGGTGGAAAGCCCTTAGTTGTATACAATATATTATAATAGCACGTAGGCTGAATGGTCCCGGTACAACTAATTGGGATGGAATGAGCTGATGTTGACTCCTTATGGGGGCTCACGCTCAGTACCCTGGACGATGTGTGGTTTCGATAAGAGGTGGAGCTCCAGATTGTCCGAATGAATTGTGGAAATAGATTTGTTGCTATTACGATTAACTGCAAACAAACAAAGACTCACCTTGGTCAGACGGATCTTCGGTGTAAATGGACAACACCCACGACACATTGGCGCATAATATTATGAAAAATAGTCTTGTATCTACATTATGCCTCAAATTCGCATGACAATTCATGAAGCTGAAAACATTTTCGTTGAACAGACGTTCAACACTCACAAATTCGCATCCAAGGCTGCGTTTTCGCTTCTGTTTAAATACGGTCTGCATCGAATTGTTCACGGTTCAGGGCATTTGATGGAAAACATAAACACATACAGACACGAGCAGCGAGAAGATATAGAGATCCGGGTATAGATACGTAGAGAAGCAAGCAGCGGAGTGAACACCGAAACGATGAGCGATTCGGCTGTGGGCATGTTCACTTCGAAAGCTCGAGTCCACTCCATGAACTGCGTGCGAGTTGCTTCCGTGACGTCTCTCGCCTGCAACAAATGATGCCACCTGCAGTGCATCGCCACAGAGCTAGAGTTTATGAAGGGACAGAACAAACACCGCCGAAATCGCATGCCTTATGCGACCGCGGTGAAAATTCACTAGATTTTGACTCTGTACCTATTTTCAGAGGTGTATGAGTGTTGTTTTGTGTTGCTCGAAATCTTGCTCATCTCTAGTGCTCCTTTTCTAATGTGTTTCACGTTCTGATGTGTTTTCATGGTCACATGAAATGTTACCTTCTCCTAGTGCTCACGTTTCCGTATAGGTTGTGTTTGCGCAGCTTTTGAACTTAAAGGCACAGTCCAAGCTCAGGGGCGAAATCTGAGATCTCCACACAATTGCGAAATTCACCCACCCTATATAGCCCCTGCCAAATGTGAGCTCTCAATTCCTCCGGATAAGTGAGATATAGGCGGAAGCCACCCAGGGGCGTCCACACTCGGAAGCCGCTTTGGCACGCCCCTTTTACGATGTTTCGAGCTCAACAATTGCGAGATGAGCGATGGTTTCCGACCAGTATCCCGGTTCTTCCCTTCATTTTCAGCCTCTCTCTCCTTCTCCAGTTCGGCTCGCATTCATCGGTTGCAAATGACGGAAGTTACGAGCCTCGGACAACTCGTCCACCTTGCTTCCGTAGCACAATTTTTGAGGGGCCACAACTTCGTTCCCAGGGGGTCTTGTACAATTCTAGAGATATCATTGGAATCAGAGTGAGACCGTTTTCAAGATAGGTAGAAAAAACAGAAAAACGATTCTGAGGTTGGACTGTGCCTTTAAAGGCAGCAGACACGCTCAAAAATGGTATTGATTTTATGACATAAATCAAAGGTTTGGAGCTGGTTGTATTGAGAACTGACGAAAAAACAGACGAAAACTGTGTGCAAATAGAGTAATAACGGTTATTTTGTTATCAGGTGAAAGTGGACGAGTTTTACGGCGCGCGGTTGAAACAGCGAATATTAGCAATAAAACGGTTGAGGTAGAGAAGCCGGTATACTCTTACAGCCTGTACTGGAACGTCAACCTCGTTGGAAGCATCAAAAACCAGCCAAAGGGACCGTACTAGTACTATCAATCTGGACGAGTTTGTATTTTGGGGCGGGGTTGCAAAAATTTATCGATTTGCGTTGCTGAAAATTAGTAGTTTTGTCTCGTTTTTGACGCTTCCAGCGGCGTGAGAAGTCTACTAGGAGTCATGCGACTTCAGAGACGAAGTTATCTCAACAACTTTTTCGAGCGTGTCTGCTGCCTTTAAAGGCAGTGTTCACGATGAAAAAAGTTTCCGAAATTCCACTAGGATTGGGTAGTGGAGGGACACTCTGTAACGTTAACTTCGAAAAAACGCATGAAAACGAGCCAGGAAGAGCCCCAAAAGAGCCCGAAGTTGCAACTTCGAGCGCATTGAAAACCACAAAAGCGCATCACACCCCTACCGACGTAACAAATGAATGCTAGAGATCGTGAGATGAGCGATGATTTTCAATCGTTAGCCCCGTTCTTCCCTTCACTCTCAGCTTCTCTCTTTACTCAGGTCAGCTCGCATAGATCGGCTGCAAAATACGGAAGTTACAAGCCTCGGACAACTCGTCCACCATGTTTCCATAGCTCAATCTTTGAGGGACCATACCTGCGTTCACATAAGGTCTTGTATGATTTAGGAGACACCATTGGAATCAGCATGGGGCCGTTTTCAAGATAGGCGGAAAGACAGAAAAACGATTTTCATCGTAAGCACTGCCTTTAAGTAGCTCTCAATAACACAGTATTTTCCGAACTAACGAGTGTGGGAGGATTCAGCTACCGTTTGCTCAGATGAATTTCTTATGTACTATCGATTAGGACTCGTTGTGTTTTCCTTTCCTATGTGAAGGACATTCTCAGACTCTGCGGGGGGAAGCAAGCGCCGGACAACAGAGACCGTTTTCAACTCGGGGGAGCGACAGCAGAGGCCTCCCCCGAGAGGGGCTTCAAGGGAGGCCTCTGTTCTCCTCCGGCGTTTACCCCCCCCCCCCCAAGAGAAAGAGACGGAAATTATGAGAAGAAGTCGGAGAAGGTAGTTCTTGACAATAGAGGCCAGATTCACGCATCGTCATTTACGTCAAGTTCTGTCCCGATTTAACGTGATTTCTCCTGTGATCTCTAAGTCACGTGCTCAACCGGTATAAAAGGCGCCCCACCTCATAGAAAGCCACCTTCGGCCCAATAGGGCCGGCCCTGGACGGGGACTTCGAGTCCGTGTCAGAAAGAGGTAATTTTGGAGGGGAGCGGCAACGCTTTCCAGGGGGAGGATGACGCAAATGCTCCAGGGCCGTGACGTCAGTGCTCCGGGGCCGTGACGTCAGTGCTTTGGGGCCGTGACGTCATTGCTCCGGGGCCGTGACGTCCGTGCTCCGGGGCCGTGACGTCAGTGCTTTGGGGCCGTGACGTCAGTGCTCCGGGGCCGTGACGTCAGTGCTTTGGGGCCGTGACGTCATTGCTCCGGGGCCGTGACGTCCATGCTCCGGGGCCGTGACGTCAGTGCTCCGGGACCGTGACGTCAGTGCTCCGGGGCCGTGACGTCAGTGCTCCGGGTCCGTGACGTCAGTGCTCCGGGGCGTGACGTCAGTGCTCCGGGGCCGTGACGTCAGTGCTCCGGGGCCGTGACCTCAGTGCTCCGGGACCGTGACGTCAGTGCTCCGGGGCCGTGACGTCAGTGCTCCGGGACCGTGACGTCAGTGCTCCGGGACAGTGACGTCAGTGCTTCGGGGTCGTGACGTCAGTGCTCCGGGGCCGTGACGTCAGTGCTCCGGGGCCGTGACGTCAGTGCTCCGGGGCCGTGACGTCAGTGCTCCGGGGCCGTGACGTCAGTGCTCCGGGGCCGTGACGTCAGTGTTCCGGGGCCGTGACGTCAGTGCTCCGGGGCCGTGACGTCAGTGCTCCGGGGCCGTGACGTCAGTGCTCCCGGGCCGTGACGTCAGTGTTCCGGGGCCGTGACGTCAGTGCTCCGGGGCCGTGGAGTCACTGCTCCGGGGCCGTGACGTCAGTGTTCCGGGGCCGTGACGTCAGTGCTCCGGGGCCGTGACGTCAGTGTTCCGGGGCCGTGACGTCAGTGCTCCGACGCCGTGACGTCAGTGCTCCGGGGCCGTGACGTCACTGCTCCGGGGCCGTGACGTCAGTGCTCCGACGCCGTGACGTCAGTGTTCCGGGGCCGTGACGTCAGTGCTCCGGGGCCGTGACGTCACTGCTCCGGGGCCGTGACGTCAGTGCTCCGAGGCCGTGGAGTCACTGCTCCGGGGCCGCGACGTCAGTGTTCCGGGGCCGTGACGTCAGTGCTCCGGGGCCGTGGAGTCACTGCTCCGGGGCCGTGACGTCAGTGCTCCGAGGCCGTAGAGTCACTGCTCCGGGACCGCGACGTCAGTGTTCCGGGGCCGTGGAGTCACTGATCCGGGGCCGTGAAGTCACTGCTCCGGGGCCGTGGAGTCACTGATCCGGGGCCGTGAAGTCACTGCTCCGGGGCGGTGAAGTCACTGCTTCGAAGCCGTGACGTCAGTGCTCCGGGGCCGTGACGTCAGTGCTCCGGGGCCGTGACGTCAGTGCTCCGGGGCCGTGACGTCAGTGCTCCGGGGCCGTGGAGTCACTGCTCCGGGGCCGTGACGTCAGTGCTGCGGGGCCGTGACGTCAGTGCTCCGGGGCCGTGACGTCGGTGCTTCGCGGCCGTGACGTCAGTGCTCCGGGGCCGTGACGTCAGTGCTCCGGGGCCATGACGTCAGTGCTCTGGGGCCGTGACCTCAGTGCTCCGGGGCCTTGACGTCAGTGCTCCGAGGCCGTGACGTCAGTGCTCCGGGGCTGTGACGTCAGTGCTCCGGTGCCGTGACGTCAGTGCTCCGAGGCCGTGACGTCAGTGCTCCGGGGCCGTGACGTCAGTGCTCCGGTGCCGTGACGTCAGTGCTCCGGGGCCGTGACGTCAGTGCTCCGGGGCCGTGACGTCAGTGCTCCGGGGCCGTGACGTCAGTGCTCCGGGGCCGTGACGTCAGTGCTCCGGGGCCGTGACGTCAGTGCTCCGGGGCCATGACGTCAGTGCTCCGGGGCCGTGACCTCAGTGCTCCGGGACCGTGACGTCAGTGCTCCGGGGCCATGACGTCAGTGCTCCGGGGCCGTGACCTCAGTGCTCTGGAACCGTGACGTCAGTGCTCCGGGGCCGTGACGTCAGTGCTCCGGGGCCGTGACGTCAGTGCTCCGGGGCAGTGACGGTAGGGCTTCAGGACATTGATGGCAGGGCTTCAAGGCAGTGACGGCAGGGCTTCAAGGTAGTGACGGTAGGGCTCCGATCAAGCCAAATTCTCACTTCGGTGGTCGCCCCCTCCCCTAATTGGGGGGGGGGAGGCAAGCGTCGGTGCTCGTAGGGTTGCAACCCTGTAGAGCTGCGCTAGCCCCCTCCAGTGTATGAGTTAGTGGATGTCGCAGTTTCCGTTTAGACCTTTCTATGTCTAGGGCTTAGTGTTTGTTTTCGTTTATTTTTTCTCTTCATTTCCTGGTCTTCAATTCGCTGTTGTAGATGTACGGGCAAGGAGCGCCTTGCATTCAGGTAAATAAATGGATGCCTGCGGTCCAACGGCAGCGCGCCGCCGTTGGACCGTAGACACAACTTTGCAGGCGGTCGAGCAGCTAGAAAAGCGGTCGGACAGCATTCAGAAACCAATTAACCGCAGGCACGTCCGCAGCGCTTGGCAACGCGCATTGCCGCATTTTCGAGGCGCGGCGTTACTTTCACTGTTTTCGTTGTTTCACTTTTATCGGTTTATAGATGAGTTACTGTCGTAGTAATATGCTTCATTCATCAGATTGGTTAGCTCCTCTTCGTATTCATTATTGGTAAAAGCGCTTCTTCGAAGGATGGGGCAATTAAAATAATGTAGCCATCTAGATTTATTCGGTTGGTTTTGACTGGCTTGGTGACGCTTAATCAAACTACTTAGTAGAAGTTGTGAGAATAGGCTCCAGCAGGATTTTGATGGACTTGGATGAGGCAAACCACAGTTGGATAGATTTGCGTAAAATGCATTATTCCGTGTATTCCAAATCAATCGGAGTTTTATTTGAAAATTCATACCACATGAATGAACTCTCAATAAAACACAGAATCGAGTTTGAAGCCGAATTCGAAGCTCTTCAGAGGCTTCACAATTACATGGAAAAGATTGGATTTGGGTGCTTAGTACATTGTCATTGAACCTTTTATACTGTAAATCGATACTCTGTGTTCAAGCATTATTCAAACGAACGGTGACCAAAAGAACATATTCTGCGTACAATAGGGGTTTAATGACCATGCCTGTAATGTCCGACAACGGTAACGGTCACAGTTGATGGCAACCGCCGCCCACATATTTATGAAAGGTGATAGTTAACGGCTGGGGAAGCAAGAAAGCAGGCCATGTCTCCTTCCAGTAACGAGTCGGGTCAGTACCACGCATTTCCCACTTCCCCCATTTGTGGACGATTATTCGTGCTTTTAGTTCTCTTATAACACCGTGATCTTGCCTTGAGTCCTTCTGAATTTCGAACAACGCCTAGTAAATATGGTTGGAATCATATTTCTAGGAAGCCGCGACGCAGCATTTATCTCGCTATCTTGAAAGCGGAGCGGTCGTTTCTCTACCTCTACCACTGTGTTTTCTACCGAGGAAGCACTCGGTTTTCGTGATCAAGATATCATATCAGCATCGCGGCTTCCCAAGTTAAAGGCGTTCAAGATGAGAATGGTTTCTCTGCTTTTCTGCTCATCTTGAAGACGGCCCCATGCTGATTCCAATGATGTTATTGGAATCGTACAAGACCTTCTAGAAACGGAGTTATGGTCCCCTAAAGATTGAGCTAAGGAAGCATGGTGGACGAGTTGTCCGAGGCTTGTAACTTCCGTCTTTTGCAGCCAATGTATGCGAACTGACCTGAGTAAAGAGACAAGATGAGAATGAAGGGAAGAACGGGGCTATTAATCGGAAACCATCGCTCATCTCACAATCTCGAGCATTCATTTGTTCACGTCGGTGGGCGTGGAAAGTGCATCTGGGTGTGACGAGTTGACGGGTGTTCAACTTTGGGGCCGCGGGGGACCGTTCCGAGCCCATTTTCTTAGTTTTTTCAACGTTAGGGTTGCGCTAGGCCCCGCAGCTGCCGATCTCCACCAAAAAAAACAGACATGGTTTTCAGCGTGGACACTGCCTTTAAGATATGGACGATATTTCGACTGGTGTTCCGATAGTTTCGACCAGCAAAATGATTAACTAGGCCAGCCACAGTGAATCGAATTACCACCCGGATATAACATGATTAAATTAGTATATAATTAATTGCAGTGTTTCTATATTTTCTCCGAGCATCCGTCAAACTCAAAGGCTGAACTGATTTTTTGAGAATATTACATAACATCGGCATGGGTCTTGAAGAAACTTTGCGTTCCCCATCGAAGGTTGGCGCAAACTCGGTACACCTAAGTTATAGCATATGGCACTGAGTTTGCGCGAACCTTCAACAGTGAACGCGAAGTCTTTTCCGGGTCGATGCCGGCGTTATTCCACGCATTGTAAAGTAGTCTGATTCGGGAATTCGAATGTGTTATATTTTTTGGGAATCGGCCTTAATTTACGACCAAATGCGCACTTGTAGTAGCAATAACTCAGCACACTTCAAGCATGTGATATCACCTGCACTAACGGAGCGCAACATTACGAAGTTTGCGCGCGCTTTTACCCGAGAAGCCCGGAGCAGCACGTTTTTAGGAGATTCCCGATTCGCGCGTGAATTTCGGTGTACACGGTAATTTGACTTACTTGACTTAATCGGTTGGCTTTCGCCTGACGTGGTCATTCCGCATCTTCACCGAGGTGTGCCGTCCTAGTAGTCAGCCGTGTCCATTTTTCACGGTCTTCAGCCACAATTTGAACACATTCCATCCAGCTGTCACTATTCCATTTCCTGCAAAACGAAACATCGCGCCTGAACTGTCTTCCGCTGCCGAGTGACTTCAAATCCTCTTTAAAGGCAGTGTTCACGATGGAAATCGTTTTTTCTGTTTACCCGCCTATCTTGAGAACGGCTCCATGCTGATTCCAATGATGTCTTTGAAATCGTACAAGACCTTCTGGAAATGGAGTTATGGTCCCTCAAAAATTGAGCTAAGGAAACGTGGTGGACGAGTTGTCTGAGGCTTGTAACTTCCGTCTTTTGCAGCCGATGTATGCGAGCTGACCTGAGTAAAGAGAGAAGTTGAGAATGAAGGGAAGAACGGGGCTATTGATCGGAAATCATCGCTCATCTCACAATCTCGAGCATTCATTTGTTCACGTCGGTGGGCGTGGAAAGTGCATCCAGGTGTGACGAGCTGACGTGTGTCCGACTTTGGGGCCGTAGGGGACCGTTCCAAGCTCATTTTTCTTAGTTTTTTCAACGTTATGGTTGCGCTAGGCCCCGCAGCTGCCGATCTCCACCAAAAAATCAGACATGGTTTTTATCGCGGACACTGCCTTTAACCATATCAGTCCAGAACTTTCGCCTACGCCCTGGTGGCCGTTTCCAGACAGCATTTGGAAGCATTCTTAAAGCGTGTTGTACGAGACGATCCGGCATTCTTCTTAGTATATGCCCGAGCAGTCGAAGACGACTTTCCATTGCTGCTTGAGATGGCGTTAGGAGATGCTGGCACCTCCCTCGTGTCAAGCGTTAATGTACTGCGTCGATTTCCTTGTAAAGGTCTTCGTTATGGCATACACGCGGCCGGAAATATCCAAGCAAACGCGTAAAAAGCTTCCTCTCCGTGCAATCCAACCTTTCCATCTGCGTCTTCGGTGCTGCCCACGTCTCCGATCCGTACATCATGATAGGGTGAATAGCGGATAGGTAGACGCGCAACTTGACTTCCTTCGCGATGGTGGTATACCACAAACACTTGGCTAGAGAATTAAATGGAGACGTAGCTTTCGCACATCGTTGTCGAATATCCGCTGCATAACTACCATCGTTCTTCAGCTAACAGCCCAAATAACAGAAATCGTCCACCAGTTCGATACGTTGTCCGTCCACACAAACTCCCGTTGAAGGCCTCTGAGAGACCCACATCTGCTTGCATTTGTCGGGACGAAGACGAAGTCCATAGGCCGCGGCATACTTCGAAACGAGGTTCACAATACTTTGCAGTTTTGCGTTGTATTCAGCGAATAACACGATGTCGTCGGCGTACTCCAGGTCGACAAGGCAGCGTCCTGATGGTGTTAGGATCACATCCGCAGGAAACTGTTCTGCAACTCTATGCATGATGTCATCAACGGCGAAGTTGAAAAGAAAAGGTCCTGCAACGGCTCCTTGCCTTACCCCTGATTTCACCTCGAAAGCTGACGTAAATCCGACAGGTGTACGAACTGCTGCTGTTGTTCATTTCTTCATGTCCTCGATTAACCGAACATACTTTTCCGGGACTCCATCTGCTCGCAGAGCATTGAGCAATCGATCACGATAAGGAGAGTCGAATGCGGCTTCAATGTCCAAAAAAGCAAGCTGTAATGGCTTCGAATACCGCTGCCATGATTCAATTACTCTTCTCACGACGAACACTTGGTCGATGGTCGATCTTCCAGGTCGAAAACCGGCTTGCTCATCTCTGGTCGTTCTTTCACGATGTTTGATAAGTCGCTCGAGAATGATACGTTCTAAAACCTTGTACATGACACGAAGTAGAGAGATTCCTCTGTAGTTCTTAGGATCCGTGACGGATAGCTTCTTGTGAAGAGGTACGATGATCGCATGTCTCCACGAATCGGGTGTCCTTTCGCTCACTCATATAGCACGGATGGTGCTGGTCTTTTGACGAATCCCAGACGGAGGAAAAGCTTTCAGCATTTCAGCAGTGATGTTGTCATTTCCACCAGCCTTTCCAATCTTCATTTTCCGGACACAATCAAAAACTTCAGACTCAGTCGGCGGTTCCTCACTGACATCGTAATTTGCTCTCTGAACATGCGAGTGCTCAGGTACTGATGGCGCTGGACGATTCAGTAGTGAACTGAAGTAATCCTTCCACATTGGCAGCGTCGCATCACCAACTGCAACTCCATTGGTAGTGTTGAGGACAGCAGAACATCTCTTCATCTTGCCGCTATACTGTCGTAACAACGTGTAGGCTTTCCTCGGATTCTTCTCCTCCCAAGCCTTCTCGGACTCCTTAGCTCTACACGTCCACTCTTGCTCGCGGTCACTTTGAAGCTGCCGACGCAACTTCCTCTTCAGACGCTTCTCCTCCACGAAGTTTCCTGCAGTTCGGAGAGCACATACTCTGTTGTAGGTAGATGTTGTTTCTTCTGAGACGTAGGCGAACTTCTTCTTAGGCTGTACAACCGGGAGTGCCTCTTTCGAAGCGTCCTGGATGCACTTGACAAAAGAATCCGCGTCGCAAAGTTTCTTCTTAGTCCGTACTCCGATGTGAATAGAAACGCGTTGTCGAAAATTCCTTCTCCACTCTTCATCTCTGAGACTTGTCATGTCAATCCTCTGGAGAGACTGAGCCCCTCGCTTCTTCTTATGAATCACCGCAGTGAAGTTCAACAGAACAGGACGGTGATCCGAATCGAATGCGACATCCCACACAGCTCTAGATCTTCGAATGTCCGATACTGGAATATTCCTCGTCAGGACATAGTCAAGCTGTAGTTTCAAAGTTGTCATCTTCCGCTTCCGCTGCTCTTCTGGAGATATGTAGTTGGGTTGGTCCCTGCCAAGTTAGCTGATGGCGGCGATGATTCCTCTTGAATGTCGATGCAATAATCAGACCACTGCGTTCACAAAAGTCGACAAGGCGGTAGCCATTGTCCGATGTTTGCTCCACTGGGTAGAAACATTTCCCGAGTACTTCGGATTCCTGATCAAGTCCCATCTTCGCTTTGCGTCAATCCCCACGACAACAGCATGTTGACAAGATATCCTGGCCAGCAACGTATTGAGTTCCTCATAAAACGCATCCTTCGAATTGTCTTCGGCGGTTTCAGTGGGCGCATGAGCACTCACTATCCACAGATTGAATCCTCTGTGATCCCGCAGTTGTACGAATGCATTCCGGCACGACGTTAAGCCGAACTCCTTGACCATACCATTGAAATCCTTTCTTACAGCTATTGCACAGCCTCCCACTCTCCTATCGTCAGCGTTACCGCAGTAGATGGTGTACTCTCCGACGCTGATGACGGGTCTATCCTTGAGGCGGGTTTCCTGCAAAGCAGCAAACGGTGCATGGAAATAGCTCAGAAGTCTCGATAGCGCAGTTTTTTGGATATCACTCGACAGCGATCGACAGTTCAGGGTGGCGAAACTGTGACTTGTGACCAAAGACTCCATGAACTCCCTAGGTACGGATCCTAAGGTGTTATGAACCAGAGGCCTTGGTGTGCCGGACGGCGACACCTTTATGCAATGTGCGGGATACTTTCGCGATATAGCTGTGCACGCTATATCGCTCGAACGTTCCCTGTGTACACTCAAACGTCTGCTGGGTTTAGAAGAAGCAGGGGCACCAACGAGCAGGTACCAACAGTCTTGTATACACACCCCCATACGGCAATTATCTGACATGGCCTGCACTTACGGAACGAAAACGGCGAAAGCTACGCGCAATTTCACCTGAAAAGCCCCAAGCAGCTTGTCTTTATTGGGATTTTTGATTTGCGCGTGAAATTCGGTGCTTACGTCAAATATGTGATATCACTTGCACTCACGGAACGAAACACACCGGAATTTACGCGCAATATTTGAATTCTTTAGGTTTTGGCTTTGGAAACGGTTTTGCTGTATACTCATCGACTGGTTCTCATTCCTGTATGGCTCGGCATCTCTCTATGGACTGTTTTTCTTGATCGACTGCCATCACCTAACGAAACACCGCATATTACCCGCGATTCCACTCGAAAAGCCCGAGAGGCACGTTTTGACATGAATTTCCGAATTGCGCGTGAATTTCGGTGTATATGTGAAACTCACAGAACGAAACACACTGAAACCTACGCGTAATACTCAAATTGTTTTAATTTTTCTTTTGGGAGTCAGCTTTTTTCTAGTTTTATTCACTGTTTTTTCATTCTTGAGTGGTTCAGCACCTCTTCGTTGACTGTTTTTCTTTTTTCGTGAGCGAAGCACACCGAATTCGACTCAAAATTTTAGGCAGCACGTATTTTCTAGAAAATTCTGATTTGCGCGTGAATCTCGGAAAATCGCGTGGACTCAATGTGGATGAAGCATCCAGTTGCGATCAACACCGTGGGAACTCGACGTTACGGAGGCGAGCGATTTGAATTTTTTGAAGTCTTGTGAACTGGATTCAGCTTTCTTTTGTTTTTCAAAAGTCGTTGAACAGAGAAGCGTCAAACAGAGGACTGTGATGGGAGCGCAACACCTCCGTTCTGTTTGTCTACAAGATGAGAATGGGGTCCAGCCACCTAGGATCCGTGCACGAGGAGGCAGCCTGCCGCATTCTCTACGAAGGGGTCGACTGCGGCGCGCCCCTACTCTGAGGCAATTTCAAATGTCGTCAGCAGCTTTCTGAGGTGTCGTCACATTGCACATCAGCTGAGGACACCAAAAAAAGGCTGATTTCGGCGCGAGTGAACCTGGTATCACGCCGAAAGGTCCACCAGTAGACCTAGCGTCGGCTTAGGAGATGGCGGCATGACCTAACCGAAGCCCCGAAAGGTTCAGCTGTCGACCTGCTACCGTCGAATTTATGAATTTTGCTGTAGGCATCCCATCGCCGGTCTTTACCTAACAGGGTGGCCTATTCGGAGGCTAGGGAGGCGATCTCAAAATAGCTAGGCGTACGACTCGGCTCTATTGCTTTAGTATTTCTGATACTTGATACTTATTAGGTCGTTAGGAAAGAAGAGCATCCAATGAGGTTTTGAAAATTTCCTCGTCCGCATGTGATCTTCCGAGCAAATGTGGGTTACTATTTAAAGCTTAATTCGTCCTCTATTTGACTGCGTTCTGACAGCTCGAAAAACTAGACTTTTTCTGTATTTTACATCGAAATGTAGACGAGGCTTCGGACACCGGTACATATTGAACGCCCCTCGTTCTCTTATTGTCATCCATCAGGCCTGCATAAGACCATGGAACATTCGGGATGTTTGAGGGCTGGATCATGGTACTGAAACGGGTTAATTGAATTTCTCCGATGTGACGGAATTCGGTTTTTTTTTTGGAGATCCATTCTCATCTGTGGTTCATTCTTTTTGGAAACTACTGAAAACTGTGAAAATCGAACTTCTAAAACGAATATTGATAATTAACAAAATGAGTATATGTAAAAGTATGAGGTACTCCGCATAGTTATCAATTTTAAACTCTGTTGGGCTGAAGTCGTTTGATAATGAAAATACTATGGAATATGCATTTTTCAGAAATTTCGAAATTCGCTAAATTGAAAAAAAATCAGGGAGTCGGTTTAGCTGCTTTTATTCAGCCCTCACACAGTTCGGATGTTACATGATCCTTTACAGCACTGACAGATAGAAAGCGTAGAACGTTGTGTATTAAAGAATTTCCGGTGCCCGAAACCTCCGAATGTCGAATTTTCTGGGTAGCGATATTAGATAGAGGATCCGTTGCGCTTACGCTCAGTATACCACATTTGCTCGAAAGTTACATACGAACAATAACAGACTCGCTGACCTACTACTATTCGTCCATACCTGTGAGATATTTTAAAAAGAACTCTTTAAAACCCGTTTGGCCCGCCATGACGATTTTCATTCCGCTCCGGCGCCACTCGTCCCCATCA